>JBAMJR010000080.1:757500-907500 GCA_038501785.1 Myoxocephalus aenaeus
CAGCAGCCGCACTTCCTGTTTGTGTCCATGGTAACGCATCACCACCTGTACGGAGAGCGAGCGGGCTCAAAACACGCTCCTACTCTTTTTATTACTTTATAAATAAAAGAAGTTCTCTGACCTCTTTGTTGCGGGCGAAGGCGCTGATGAGCCGCCCGGCGGCAGCAAACACCAACATCCTGTCTGCCGCCACACAGGTGATGTCATCGGACAGGCTGTTACCTGGGAAACCACCACGTTACATCACAACAGCCAATCAGAGAGCAGAACTCTCAGCAACATCAACATCACATGGATATATATCTTGCTTTGGTTGAGGGAGAATATATATATATATATATATATATATATATATAAAAATGTAATTACTTTAATGACACACACACACACACTATATAGGAATGTACAGTTTAAATATATGGAAATGTACTCACTGACGGACACGATGCCCAACCGGTTCACCTGAAAGTAATCAATACATCCATCAGTCAATACATCCATCAATCAATACATCCATCAATCAATACGTCCATCAATCAATACGTCCATCAGGTTATCGTCTCTAATGCGTTTAAATCATCTGTTTTCAGAAAATCCTGAAGTATTCACATCTCTTGATCAATAAACACACCCTGTGTATAAGTACATTAAAAACTGCATCAACAGGAGAGAGACAGACAGGTGAGAGAGAGACAGACAGACAGGTGAGAGAGAGACAGACAGACAGGTGAGAGAGGGACAGACAGACAGGTGAGAGAGGGACAGACAGACAGGTGAGAGAGAGACAGACAGACAGGTGAGAGAGAGACAGACAGACAGGTGAGAGAGGGACAGACAGACAGGTGAGAGGTGAGAGAGACAGACAGACAGACAGGTGAGAGAGGGACAGACAAACAGGTGAGGGAGAGAGGGACAGACAGACAGGTGAGGGAGAGAGGGACAGACAGACAGGTGAGGGAGAGAGGGACAGATGGAACACACACACACACACACACACACACACACACACACACCTTAAACAACAGTATTAACGCTGCTTACGTTGTACGTGTGGAAACATTGACCGACTGACGTCACCACGTAGAACTCGCGGTGCTTCTTGTGGAACCGGAGCGCGTGCGGAACGTGGTTGGAATAAAGACCCAGAACCCGGAAGCCGGAGAACAAAGAGCTGCCGCCCGGCATGTCCGGTAACAGCGTAGGACTTCACCGAATAACCACGAGAATAACCAACAGAACGAGGCACCGGGAGACGCAGCGGGACCGAGAGGGAAAACACATGGAGGAGCGCTGAGGAACTGAGTCCGGCTGCAAACAACGACGCTCACACGAAGGTTCCGCTCTCAGGACGAAGGTTCCGCTTGAGGCAGGAACACTAAACACGATTAATAACACGTTTAATTAAAACTGGTCAACGATTTATTAGGATTTACATTTTTGTTAAGATATATATATATATATCCTTTTTAAGGGAATAATTTGAATTATATAGGAAACTTAATACAATGAATAGAATACATTTTAAATAGGAATACAAAATAATGCATAACTTGTCTGGAAGACAAGGGTGTAATTAAAGCAATAAAATAAAAATAAGATATAGAAAGTATAAGATATAAAAACCTATAAACTAAAGACAGTAACCTACTTTTTAGTGCTTTTCATATTTCTTATTTTTATTAAAACAATGAGTAATTTTCTGTAGACATGGTAACATCTGTGTGCATTGCAATATATTTGTATTAATTAACTTATTCTTGTGGATTAAATTTAAAAAGCAGCATCGTCTCATTTAGTTTTATTTCACATGAAAACTTTACAGAAGAAAAGAAAACTTCAGAGTTCAGATTTTATTTTTCTGCGGCACAAAGTGCAAAGACATAAACATGTGACATTTACAACAAACACAACAACATAGGAACAAGTGCAGACTCGACTTTAATATCAGAAAGATAAACAATTTGAATAACTTTCTTTTTTTATCTTTCAGACTGTTGAAAAAGTTGCATCTATTTTCAAAACCTTTATTTTGAAAAATCAAAACACCAACTTTGTTTCCGATTTACCTGAACAATTTATTCTTCACTCATTTCAATTTCATATTGATTTAAATATTTATGGATCACATTTAATCTAAACCTACATTTATTTTAATAGATTTTCCATTTTTACAACTTTATACAAATAAAAAGAAAGTGGCTTCACGTGTTTGACGTTTCACTCTGTAGGTTTTCATGTGTATCTGTACTTCTATTACGTGTACGTTCAGCACGGGGTCACAAGGTCATGCTGGAACAGGAAGTGACACTGCGTTTCCATGGCAACACGCACCACCATGACGTTTTTGTTTGAAGGCAGGAAGTGACATCGTGACACTTCACGAGCGTTCAGAGTCGACGCGCGAATCCAACCTTGTTTTCATGGAGCTAGGCTAACACTTTCCCCCCACTTCCAGTCTTTGTGCTAAGCTAGGCTAACACTTTCCCCCCGCTTCCAGTCTTTGTGCTAAGCTAGGCTAAACTTGACCGGGAGCATTTTCTAAAAAGGACATATGATGAAATTGCAGGAAAAACAGCCGAAGTGTGAAACCACTGAAAGGAGGTGAAGTGAGAACCATCCGTTTTATTCTGAGCACAACAGTAAGAACTGAAAGGAGGTGAAGTGAGTCGTTATAGCATGTTATGCCGTGTTGTTACAACATGTTATAACGGCATGTATTATGTGGTAACCTCTACCCGACCCGGCCCTCCAGCAGCAGCAGCCTCAGCAGCGTCCGGGCGGCGGCGAGCAGCGCCCCGTGGAGCGCGTACTGCGCCGCCAGCGCCCCGAAGCCGCGGTAGAAGCCGGCGGCGCCCTCCTTGCGGCGGATGGCGTGCAGGCAGTCGGAGAAGCCGTCGTACTGCGTGTTGACGGGCAGGACCAGCGGGCTGCCCGCATTGCCCGACGCCACCACGCCGTCCGTGGCGTCGATGATGGTGCGCGTGCCCTGCAGGCCGAGGCGGTGCAGCGCCGTCTCCAGAGGGAACAGCAGGACATCGGCCACCAGAGACCCCGCCCACGCCGCCGCCAGCTCAGGGAAGTAGGCGTCCAGCGGGTTGGACGGGTCGGCGCGCTGCTTCCGGCCCCGTTGGTGAAGCCACAGCGCCGCTCGCTGGACGGAGGACGCGATGGCGTAGCGCAGGATGGCGTGCAGCGCGGCAGGAAGCAGCACGGAGCTGAGAGGAAGCAGCCGGTGGCTGTGAGGAGCGCCGACGCCCAGCAACCGGGTCAGACCTTCACGGACGCAGTCCAGCAGCCCGGAGGACGATTCGTCACGGACGATTTCGCTCTGCGGAGAAACGACGAGGAACTCAAACTTCTGATTTAAATAACAGCAGCTCAACCCAGACAGCTGATTGGAGCTCCATAACAAACATGAACCAATAATCACCTGGACGGTCTCGATGAGGCTGGCACAGTAAAAAGGAAGAACCACCACAGCTGTTAACCTGCGGACGAGAGGCACAAACACACAGAAGAAGAAATGTGTTCATTAAATAAATCAGTAGAAGAAGAAATAGGTTCATTAAATACATCAGTAGAAGAAGAAATGCGGTCATTAAATAAATCAGTAGAAGAAGAAATAGGTTCATTAAATACATTAGTAGAAGAAGAAATGCGTTCATTAAATAAATCAGTAGAAGAAGAAATAGGTTCATTAAATACATCAGTAGAAGAAGAAATGTGTTCATTAAATAAATCAGTAGAAGAAGAAATAGGTTCATTAAATAAATCAGTAGAAGAAGAAATAGGTTCATTAAATACATCAGTAGAAGAAGAAATGTGTTCATTAAATAAATCAGTAGAAGAAGAAATAGGTTCATTAAATACATCAGTAGAAGAAGAAATGTGTTCATTAAATAAATCAGTAGAAGAAGAAATAGGTTCATTAAATACATCAGTAGAAGAAGAAATGCGTTCATTAAATAAATCAGTAGAAGAAGAAATGCGTTCATTAAATAAATCAGTAGAAGAAGAAATAGGTTCATTAAATACATCAGTAGAAGAAGAAATGTGTTCATTAAATAAATCAGTAGAAGAAGAAATAGGTTCATTAAATACATCAGTAGAAGAAGAAATGTGTTCATTAAATAAATCAGTAGAAGAAGAAATAGGTTCATTAAATACATCAGTAGAAGAGAACTGACCCTTTAAGCAGTAAATGTCCAGCCAGCTGTTTCCAGCTCCACCGGTGAGGAAGTTCCCTACGGACAGAAAACACTCAGTATTACTACTATAGTAATACTACAATACTACAGTGATACTACTATAACACTACTACAGTAACAATACTGTGATAAGACTGGGTAGTTACCGTGGTAACGGTGTAAACTCGCTCATGACGCCCTCGGCTCCCAGTGAGATGCCGTGAACAATGAAGGTGCTGCCCATCCCCTTCCACAGCGCCTTCAGGCCCTGACCACAACAACAACAACAACGTTTACATTCAGTATTTACACCGCATATTTAAAAATGGTAAAATATTGATTATTCATTTGCATTAAAAACTGTATTTATATTTAATACACATACATATATATATATATATATACACACATATACATAAAATGTATGACTCCACATGTTATATTAATATGTCATATATATATATATATATATTAATATACAATATGTATGTACTGTATGTCTAAATAAAACATGTTGTATTCATCTCACCTGGGCCTTGGTGATGGAGTACATGACGGCGACGGCGCTGAATGGCGTCAGGTGGTAGCACCGTGCGTGGTAGTTCACCTGAGACCAACAGACAATCAGAGAGCAGGAGGGGAAGACAGTGTTATTAATATCAAGTAAATATTTTACCATAATTATATTGAAATCATTAACATCATTTTACAAATACAACTTTAAAAAGGAGAGAATATAATAATAATTATAATTATGAATAAACATGAAATATGTTCCGTCTCAGCGTCTATCAGAGGATGTTTACTCCTGATGTTAGTTATTGATCAGTTATTGATCAGTTATTGAGCAGAAGGTGATACCTGACACTGTCTGCGGAAGACGATGCAGGGATGAGCCAGGACGTTCTCTGTGAACAGACTGCAGACAGACAGGCAGAGAGAGAGACAGAGAGGGAGGGAGGGAGGGAGGGAGAGAGACAGACAGGGAGGGAGAGACAGACAGACAGACAGACAGACAGGGAGGGAGAGAGACAGACAGGGAGGGAGAGAGACAGACAGAGAGCAAAACAGACAGACTTAATTAGATACATTAGTTTTGTCATGATGTCATGATGATTGAAAGCTTAATATTGTACTATAATAATAATAATATTAATAAGAATGTATTTCCAACCTGACGAGTCCGATTCCAAATCCAGCAAATCGATTGAGCTGCTCTGAAAGAACCAACAACACGTAATAATTTATATATTTATATATTTATATACACACACACACACACACACACACACACACACACACACACATACACACATACATACATACATACATACATACATACATACATCTTCCTCGCTAACCCTTCACCTCCTGCTACCTAGCATGCTAGCATGCTAACACCCTCCGTGCCCCACACCAACCCACCGGCAGGAGGAACGCCCGGCCCCGGAGCGCCCCATCCGGCTCCGGGAGCTCCGTGCTCCCCCGGCGGCTCGTCGCCTTGAGGTGTCCGCTCCCCGTGGTGCAGGTTGCGGCTGCCCGGGATGTCCGGCGGCGTGGTGACCCAGTGGTGCTGCTGCAGCTCCGCGGGGCCTCCGGCGCTCCGGACCGGGTAGCTCGCTCCGTACAGCGGGTCGTCGCGGCCGCGGAAGCCGAGCCCGTCGAAGCTGTCCGGCCGCCTGGAGGCCATCGGAGGGTCGGTGGTGCGAGGCCGAGCTGCGGGAGGACCGTGAGTGAGATCCGGTTAACGGATATCAGAGCTCATCAAGCTCCCGGTACAACCACCGGAGGAATTAGTTAAAGGAGGAATATTCGTCCCTGATGGATTTGACCCGCAGCACAACAACATCCACCTGTCACCCGGAAGTTCTTTTTTACTTCCGGTAGGCTGGCGGCGCTGCAGCTCGTTGCTGCTTTACTTGTCAGCAGAAGAAGAACAGCTCTTACCGGAAGTCCGTAATATAATATAAATGTAACCGAGGGTTTCTCTTGCGCCTATACTTGTACAATAATAATAAAATAACACGCTGCTCCGTTAGGTTAGACAAGACGGCAACCACTTTATTCTTCTCTCTTCACTCCAACCTCCTCCACACTTCTCTTTCCGTTTTTTCCTTCACAATAAAAGCCCGTACACAATATAATAGCTTACATAAATAATGTAAGAAGATATTTTACTTAAGTATTCATAACAAATTGTGAAATTACTCTGTTCCAAGAAAACAGAAAGTAGAAAGTCAGAAAGTAAAGGTTTTGTGGATATCTTAAAAGTACTCATAATGCAGAAGCCAATTTCTGTATTCAAAATAAATATAAATGTTATATAATTTAATTATAATTATTAAATGTACCTAAAAATGTAACTTAGTACTGTGAGGAACTTTGACTTGGTCTTGAACCAGTCTGTTTAGTCCTGATCCTCTATGACCTCAGTTTAGTCCACCGTGGACAGACCCAGATCCAGCAGAGACCATCAGAAATATATTATATATTATATATTATATTTTCATTTTCTGTTATAACATTTATTTTTGTGACAACATTTTTGTACGGCGATAAAGAAGTTCCTCATAAAAAACAAACAACACATCTTAAATAAATCATGAAACTCAGATTTATGTTAGTTGTTTAATGACCAACTGTATTATTACATTATTATTTATTAATATTTGTACTGTCTGAGGTCCATTTGCTTCGTACAGACGAGATGACGACAAGCTTCTTTATAAACTTTATTCTGTTTTTTTTTTCTCAATAATTCCAGCATTTGTGACAATTAAAACATATTTCAGACACTTTAATATTCAGACAGATTCCTTCACAGACAGTTTTGAATCAGAAATCCCAACTTCATTTTCACCAACATCAACAGATTCACACGAGAGATTTAACGCGAAGCTGACGGGACGTCTGACAACACTTTGCTGCACGTACAGACACACAACGATCAAAGGTGTGACAACACTTTTGTTGTAGTTTTGAGTAAAAATCCAGTAACTTCACTCTGTCCCTGCAACCTGATTGGTCCAGTAAGTAAACTCCGCCCACCTGTCAGTGTGAATCGATACAAAATAATCACAATAAATTACAACGACCTCTCTGGAGGTCAAGTTCAGCCGAAAGAAAAGTGAATCAAAAGGGTAGGAACCTTTATTTTTGGTCTTTCCTCCCTCACCACGGTTTGTTCACACTGAACTTTGACCTCCACGGACGACACGTTTCTCCTCAAGAAACTTCAAAAGTAAAGCGTTTACAAGTTGTCCTAAAACCAGCAGAGCCGCCATGTTGATGTTGCGCAGCAGCACAGAGGTCGACCACCTCCGGTCCGTTTAAGGTCGTCTGTCGGTCCTTTAAGGCAACAGGTGTCGGGTTTCAAGGTGTCGGGTTTCAAGGTGTCGGGTTTCAAGCCGAAGGCCGAGAAACGCCGTGAAAAACACAAAATGGTAAAAAAAAAAATATTTGATTCAAGATTTAATTTTTCCATGAAAACGGAGAAAAACGTAGTTTTATACTTAAAATCAAAGAATGTTTGTTTAAAAAACGGCTCGCCGACCAACAGGAATTCTCAAAAGAAAAATTATACTTGGTTTTATGAAAATGGAATTCTTAAAATATAAATTATCTGATCAATTTGGCTCATTATTTAGTGGAGAAGGTTTTTTTTTTATTGAACTGCAACATAAATCTAAAATGTTATTTAAATAATAAAAATCTAAATGAAAACTTTCATAAAACCTCTATTCACTAATAAATTATACTCAAAATAAATGTTTAAATACTGTTTTCATGACTGATGGCTAACAATGTTAACAACACAAGTGTAGCTACGTATGCTAACATTTTGGCTAACAGCAGCTAGCACTAATCTGCCTGTTGTCGTGGCACCAAAATGGAAATAAAAAGACAGTAAAACGTGATTTGGCCAATCAGAACCGTATGAGGCGATCCGAGCCGTGATTGGTTGGCTCGTCCACCAGCTGGAGTTCAGAGAAAGAAAAAAACCTGACAAAAAAAAGTGCTTGTCGGATTCATTAATCGCTAACTACAGACGTTAGTGTGCAAGTTAACCTACTGGGTAACGTTTGGGATTTAGTGTCTCGTTTTCCGCGCTAACCTTCTGGTTAGCTAGCGCGCTAACGTAGAGCGAAAGTGTTTGTTAGCGTCTTAGCGATTGTGATAAGCAGAAATCAAACGTCCCGATCGGATGCTAACTGCTACGTTAGCTAATGACAATGCTCGGTGATATCGACGACCACCGCCTTCCGCCAGCTGAACAGGAAGTAGCCCATGCCGGCGCCGGCTGCCACGGCGATGCACAGGTAGGCGTTGTAGGTCATGAAGACGAGCATCAGCAAGTAGCTGACGACCACCTGAATGATGTGCAACAGGGTCTGCAGGAAGTGGGCGGGGCTTATCATCCGCTGCCTGAGAAGACGAGGGGTTAGCATCACTGTTAGCATCACTGTAGATAATGTTGCTCTTAACATGTTTGTTAGTGTCTTAGCATTACCCATTAGCATGCACATGGTTAATTTGAATATTAGCATTACAGCTATTAACAGAAATACAGTACAGCTGAAAATAGCTAACTTGGTGTTAGTAGCAGTGTTAGCATTGCAACAAGCTGTTAGCTTTAAAACTCCCCCATCTTAAACACCTGATTTAGCTCCACACCACTGTTAGCTTCTGCATAACATTATATATTGTGTAGTGTAGCATTATTGCTAATGCACCATGTTAGCATTACTGTCCACATCATCTCTCTATATATATACGTTTCATATTTTGTTTGTGTGACAATTAATGTTAGCATCAGTATTAGCTTACGGGTTAGGTCACCAGGCCTCAACACACTGGAGTTCCTGTGAAAGACTTCCTGTGCTGGAGGTATTGAGATGCTCCAATCAGAACCTGCTGATGCTCATTAATTATGCATCCTCAAAATGGATCAAATCCTCTGTTTTAGTCTCATCAGAGCATCTCAAACAGCAGGTGAAGGACCAGGACCAGGACAGAGACCAGAACCAGAACTCTACAGTTACCTGATAAAGGTTCGTGAGAGGCGGGACTTTCCTCCAACAGAATGCTCCGCCTTCTCCAAACATTGACCGTCAATCACTGAGCTGACAGTGAACACATGACATTTACATCACATGACTGATTTCAGTTACGGTCACATGTCGCCAACATGCCGCCGACATGCCGCCAACACTCCGCCAACGTGCCACCAACACGCCGTCGACATGCCACCGACACTAAAATGTCGCCAACGTGCCACCAACACGCCGCCAACATGTGACCACTTCCTGTTGTGTAGGTATGATTGTTAGCGTTAGCCACCTACCCGACCGTCTTGTGCGTCTCCATCAGCACCGTCCCATCGGCCCCCGGCAGCGGCATGGAGTTGTAGCGGACGTTGACCTGACTGCGCCGCAGCAGCGTCTCACGGCCCATCTTCAAGCCCTCGTACAGCACGGCCAATAGGAAGACACCGATACACGCCCCGAGCATCTCTGATTGGACGAGGGGAGCAGTTAATGTTGACACAAAATACAATTGAAAAAAACTATGAAAATATAATAAAAAAGTAACATTATTTAAATACGTAAACAAGTACCTCCAGGTGAGTTGATGAGCAGGCCGGTGAACAGCAGCTCCACGTTGTTGCAGCCGAAGTAGAAGGTCATCACCTGGTCAACGGCAACAAGACGTTAGCGCCACGCTATATGGAGCTATCGTATTAGCATGCTAGCATCACCTGTCATGACGCTGCGGTGATATTAGCATGGCGTAGCACGTGGACCGCTCACCATCCCCATGTGTCCGCCGTCACTCCCTCCTCCGCCTCCGTGGTCGTGTCCACCGGTGGTGGGCGGAGCCCCGGTGTTGTGGTGGTGGTCCATGGCGCTGTGGTCCATGGCGCTGTGGTCCATGGCGCTGTGGTCCATGGCGCTGTGGTTCATGTGGTTCATGTGGTCCATGTGGTTCATGGCTGCAAGACACAGGTTCAGCAAGTTAGTCGATACATTTTAGAACAGTTCTTCCCAGGATGCTTTGCGGGGGATGGAAACGGGAAATATGTTGCAGCCATACAGGGAATTCACGGTCTTCATCACGGTCTTCCTCCTTTAATCTCTGTTAGATTCACAGGTGACGTTAGAGCCTCAGGTGCAACACTCAGAACTCACAGCACAAACACATGAAACACACTTCACTTCAAGTCTTCATCTCTGAAGTGAATAAATGTCCATGAATCCACAAAAAAAATAAAATAAAAAAAAATCACAGAAGTCCCGCCTCTCGGTTCTCTCCGGCGGTCTGAACCTCGACACGAAAGGCCCCAAGACTCGACTTCATTAAACATGAACTAACTTCTCTCATGAACCAGAATCAAGACGCTCTAAACGGCTTCACAGCAGCAGCTCAGTTAAAGTCGCTCCTACCTGAAAGTGATGCCGACTCCAGCGGAGAGATGGACGGACTGAACGGTGACATCACCGAGCAGACGCTTTAATCCGATTGGCTCTCGGGCCCCGAGGCGACGGGAGGCAGCGAGCCAATCGGAGCGCTCCGAGGAGCGGCCAATTAGATCAGGGCAACATTAACGAGGTCACCCGTCACTTACTTCCTGTTTAGCCGAGTCAGCGTCACTTTGAGTTAAAGTATAAATGAAACTCTCTCTCTCTCTCTCTCTAAAGTCTCTTGCCCACTTTCACAAGAACAGAAACCGTCGCGTTCAAGATGCTAATCATAAACACATTAAAACATGGAGGAAAGTCGTATCCACAACGATATGTAGTTATTATAAATATTATAGACTTGTTTACTTAAAGTTCACAACAACAGAAACCAGCTGATGTTTTGACTTGACAACAAACACCTGAAGCAAACGTTTGCATTCAGCTTTATTAATATTTTTAAACGTTCATTAAAAGAATACGTGAGCATGAAAACGTCCTTAGACAACAACAACAACAAAAAGGAGCGGGACTTTGGCTGAAATGTTTTATATAATAAATGTGAGACTCCAAAACTAAAATAGTTTCCTCCAACTCTGAAGTAAATATTATCAAATAAAAACAGCAGTTGTATCTGATCGTCTTCCTCTCCGGACCTTTTGGAGGCTGGAGCCTCATGTTGGGAAACGTTGTGATAAACCAGATAGCAACGTGACCTCTGACCCCTCGGGGGGCGTTCCAACACCGATACGACCGGCTTCGTCTGCCAGAACAAATACGCAGCACGCAGAAAAAGATCAGAATGCATCTGGTCACATTCTGCAGTGTGAGAACCAGGACCTGGTCCCAGTGGCCCCCCTAGAGACTCAAGACCTGAACCCTCAGGGACTAAACTGATCTCACCTGGTGAGTTGAGGCTGAGACTCAAACCCTCGAAGGTTTGAAGGACGAACAGAACTTTCTCGTCTCTGATCTCCGATCATGTGACTTAAAAACAACCAATCAGTGTTTAGACCAGTGGTTCTCAAACTGTGGGGCGTGACCCTCTAGTGGGGCGCGGGGGGGAGATGCTGTGGACACTTCCACATGAAACTATGGAGAGAACAGGGATGAACCGGCTACCTTGTGGTTTCAGGACGACCACTCTTCCCATGAACTACATGATAACTTTACATAGTACAAAACTACACGGATATAAAATGTCATTAATAAATACATGGCGAAATACCTGTACTTTCATGGAAATGTTTACGTTACGCTGTTAACAGGTTATGCTTCCGCATGCACGACTCGCCGATTCTTGGCGTTTTGCCAGAAGCCTCCGTGAGATCTCTGTGAGGTCGGCTTTTCTGCCGTTGCGTCTCTCAACAGAAAACAGATCTTAGCTCAACATTGAGCATGAATTGAGTGGCCAGTTTAAAAAATATGTGTAGAGGAAAGCAGCTCACTGCAGCCACTAATACTAATACAACGTGATGCTCACACACCTGCACTCATTTTGTTTTGCACAGGTTGAACGTTATTGTTATTATGTTGAAAAGATATTTAGTGCAAAACAGGTTATTTGCAGCCAATATGTATTTTTGTTGTGCCAAATATTAGTTATTTTTTGCACAGATAGAGCTTGTTTTGCATTGTTCTAATAAAGTGATTGCACATCTTATTAGGAGCAATCTGGTTTATTTGAAAGGGATTTCAATATCTTTATTTATTTTTTATTTGAAAAAGCACGGATGGAGGAGTCACAAAAAGTTGGACCATTTTGTTACAATTTTGTTGGGCCGGTGGGGCCCGAACGTTTCTCTTCCTCCAAAGTGGGGCGTGACAGAAAAGGTTTGAGAACCACTGTATAACACAGTAAAAGTACAGTATCTGCAGCAAAAAGACAAAGTTATATTTTCTCTTTTTATCTGAGTTTTATGATCCATTGCTTTGCCCTCTGTTACCCACAATCCTTTGCACAGCAGCTATACGAGCACGAGGGGTCAAAGTTCAAAGCCCTGATCAAGCGGTTTGTGTCAGTCGGCTGAACCGCGTGAAACAATCACCTCTTTGTTCTCTGCAGAACCCAAGAACAAAAACAAAAGAATTGTTTTACATTGGAAGCTTTTGTTGTTTCAGACGGGAACGCCCAGAAACTAGAACGGTTCCCCAGACACAAGAACGGTTCCCCAGAACCTGGAACCAGCAGAACAGTTCTCTAGTTTTTCCTGATCCGATGTGAGGTCCCGGGACAGGGATGTTATGTGTACAGATTGTAAAGCCCTCCGAGGCAAACTTGTATTTGTGTTGTTGGGCTATATAAAATAAACTGAATTGAATTGAATAGTTCCCTCGTTGGAATCAACACACCTGTGCAACAAACTGATCAATAACTCAGATCAATAACCGTCTGCAGGGAAAGCCTCCTCGTGATTGGTTCCTCTTTAAAACTTAATTTAAAACTTTATCGACATCTCTCAAAGCGCTGCAGCTTCCTCTCTTGGGCTCTGATTGGCTGATTTCAGTTCAGGTGAAGCTCGGTTAAAAAAAAAAAAAAAAACTGAAACAGGAAGAAGAATCTCTTACCTGGAGAGCGAGGGGCGAGCGAGCAGCGAGGACAGCGAGGAGAGTGTCTGGAAGAGAGGAAGAGAGGGACAGTTTAATAGACAATACAAACTGATAACAGGATCCACGTCGGCCAATCAGCTCACACGCTGCCCTCCAATCAGCTGCGAGGAGTCTCACAGACAGCCAATGAAAACACAGAAGGAACCGATCAGTTGATAAACCGCATGCTGCTCCTGTCAGGAGTTCAACAGGTCTCAGGTCAGATTCTATGATCCCATCAGTTCAGGATCCCATCAGTCCAGGATCCCATCAGCCTGTAAATGATTTTCTTCCTCAGTAACCTGATTGACGTCTCATCAGCCAATCAGAGAGCAGCAGCCCTGAGCCCGAGTGGCAACGTGTCTGACCTTTGACCTCCACGGCAGTCGAGTGTTCGTCACTGATTGACTCTGAACTTCACAGGAACACACTCGTCTTCTTCTTCTTCTTCTTCTTCTTCTTCTTCTTCTTCTTCTTCTTCTTCTTCTTCACAAATGGAACAACTGACCCGAGGAGACCTGGTTTAGAACCAGGACCCACCCTGACCCGGTTCAGAATCCTGACCTGAGGAGACCCGGTTCAGAACCAGGACCCACCCTGACCCAGTTCAGAACCCTGACCTGAGGTGACCTGGTTCAAGCGCCCGAGGTTACGTGATGAGGAAGCAGAAACTGTTCAGGTGGAGTGAAGACGATGTATAAACACGGCAGCTTTCTGATGGAGGACAGAAGCGTCCATTGTTTCCACGACTTGTTTCATCAGAACTCCTCACAGATCTGATCTCAGACCAGTGGCTCTGCTTTCCTTCCACACACACTTCTTTGTTCTAAACAGGTTCTCCGACAACCTTTAAGATGCTTGATTTTTTAATTGACGAGGAAACAAAAGAGACAAAATGTTTTCTTTCCCGTGACGAACAGGGAACTTTGCATTGCTACGACAACCAATCGCACGGCTCTAAGGTAAGGGTCTGTGACCCGAACTGACCCCAGACCAGCTCGGTCCTGATGCGTTCACTGGCATCAAGTTCTACTCTGAGGGGTTTTACTTGATCAATATTAGTCTTAAAGCTTCTCTGGTGTCTGAATCTGTACAGAAGTGAAGATGAAGATGAAGAAGAAGTGTGGATTGTTATCGTAGCCTCACAATGTCTTATTATGATTATTATGACGCCTCAGATGACCTGCATCACCTGAGGCCTGCACCTTTAATCCTTAAATAAACCATATTGTCCCATTTACCGAGAGTCTTTGATCTTTCATGAACGTGTCATTATTTCCTCTGTTTGTTTGCACGTTGAATGCCTTCCTGTCTGTGTCTGAACCCTCTGCAACAGCCTATGTTGTTGTTGTTTTACATGTCGGCCTTCTACACGAGTGACGTCATCTTCTCTCTCGAGCCTGCTGTGGTGTTTCTGTCTCGCGGACTTCATTGTTTTCTCCCGGTTCTCCTCTCCGTCCCCCTGGCAACTGATTTAATTCATGAGGAGACCAAAAGGCCGGAGGGTGCCTCCTCTCACCTGACGCCTCCTGTCACCTGTGCCCTCACCTGTACATCGGTGTGTCCACCAATCCCCGTTTAGTCCACTTCCTGTCGAACCAGATCCCCTTTGAAATCCTCTATATTTATCCCAGCGCGACACACGGAGGCTGCGGCGGATATTACGGTGAACCGGGTCATAACAGGTGAGGGTTTGCGGGAACGGGGTCTCTGGAAGTGACGTAAGTAAAGCCGAATGTACAACAACACCCGTCCGGTTCTGAAACAGCCGCATAAGCCTGTTTTTGACTTTGGGCACGAACACCCACAAACTGTGGCTTTTCTCTCCGGAGTCAATACAGTAGCGGACGGGGGGGGCTCGTGTGCAGCAGCAGAGGTCAGTGTTACACACACATGAACACACACAAACAGAGTCGCGAGCTCACCTGGAAGGCTTCCGGGTTTCCTCCGCTCCGAAACGCGACGCAAAATAAATACAAAACCAGACAGAAGAAGAAAAGAAAGAAGAAGAAAGTGGTTCGTCTCTTCAACTTCTCCTCTTCACCGTCTGCTCTCTGCCGTCGTTTCCGTTGCCCGCTGCGTCATGACGTCTCACGCAGCACGTAGGGGGGAACTGAGAGGAGGCGGGGGAAGAGTTCGGACTGCCAGTTTGGACCAATCGGGAAGCGAATCCTGAGTGGAGGGGCGGGGCTTCTTTAGAGCCACGTTGTCATGGTGGTTTATGAGTCACGTGACCAGAACACAGGAAAAATACGATTTATTTTATTTTATTTTTTATTCAATAATTGCACATAAATTGTCAATAACAAACAGCAAAATACATTAAAATACAATTAATCCAACAAGCCAGGAGGACAACCGCAGAGAGAAAGAAAAACAACAAAAACAAACAGAAAATAAAAATAAAAACGAGGACACGAAGGCACAAACTGTGACTGTAACTGTATAATTACAAACATATTTTATCAATAATATTTACATTACAAAATACATTACATTGAACGGAGGGACATGCATTTATTTATCACATTGAAAAGTGATCATTTTGAACACATTGTATTTAAAATAAAAACAAACAAAACCAGAAACTCATCTTGTTTCTGACAAACAAAAAGAGCTTTGTTTCTGTTTTATAAACAGTTTATTTAAAAGTATGAGAGCAATTATATTGATATATTACTTTATAATATATATTAATATTTTTACACTTGTATATTTTATTTTCGTTAGTTTTGTAATGTATATTTGAACTGATTTTTGTGTCGTCTTACGGACCCTTTTAGATCTCATGGAAACAAGGATCCCTTTTGAGGTCTTACTGACCTACTCAAGGTCCCCTGGAACACCCTGGACCCCCACAAGGACCAGTGGGACCAGTAGAGGATCAGGTTCCGGTGATTCCTACATACTGGTCTAAACAATAAATTCACAGTTTCAGCCAATCAACATTCAGTTTAATATTTTCTCATCATCATCATCACTTCACAAACATCAACAGGAAGTCATCAGAACAACAGGGAGTCACATGGTCACACACAGTAAACAACCAAAATAACTGTGGAAATGCATAAGAGTTTCACAATAAAAGCCTTTCCACGTTCTCCGGCCAATCAGGGTTGAGAGCAAAGATCAATCAGCCAGATTTCATTGATTATCGTATTTTATATCAATATTATCAGATTTCCCTTCAGATTTCACGGAGAAACAGTGAAGGAAGACTTTTATTTTGTTAGAGTCAAAGAAGCAATTAAATATAAATATTTGGTAAACATCAACACAGTAACAACATTTATTATTAACGTCTTCGCTCGCAGCAGGAAAACAGGAAGAGACGAACTTCGCAAAACCGTCAAAATAAAACTTTTCGTCTGAATTAGTTTTGAGTGTTTTTCGTCTGATTGAAGCTAACGTTGCCAACGTTGCTAACATCTCCTCCGTTTGCCCCGCCCCCAGCTGCTGTTGAGGCTCCGCCCCCTCAGCCCGCCACGCGGTAGTTGGCGTGGAACTCCGGCTGGATGTCGCAGACGCGGCGCAGCAGCTCGCCCAGCACTGCCTCCCGGTTGCCGCGGTAACTGGCCTGGATGCGGCTCATCCGCTCCACCGTGTCGCGGTCCACCTCCACCGCGCTGTTGCCGTGGGAACCAAGGGCCTGGGGAGAAAACAGATTTTAAGTATTAAAATTAATTTAGAAAATATGAGAAGAGTCAAGAAGCTAAAACCATTCAACTTAAAAAATAAGATTTATTTTAAATTACGAGGAAACTAATAAAATCTTAAAATAAAATAAACAGCTGAAGGAAAACAAAAATATTACATTCAATGCATATTTATAAATACAAATATTTGAGGACAAGCAGAGGTAAAAATATAAATATATAAAAAAAAAAAAATTAAATGTATTAGAATAAAATATATAACTAAGAATAATAACGGAGAAAACTATGAATAATACATTTAGAATATTAATAAAAACATGAAGGAAAACTAAAAATAAATCATTATAAATGATATTCATAATAAACTGAGGCAGAATGCTGCTGAATACATTATGTAGTATTAGTATACTACTAGTAGTACTAGTACATTGTAGTTTTAGTATACTAGTAGTACTAGTACATTGTAGTTTTAGTATACTAGTAGTACTAGTACATTGTAGTTTTAGTATACTAGTAGTACTAGTACATTGTAGTTTTAGTATACTAGTAGTACTAGTACATTGTAGTATACGTACTGCAGCCTCCTTGGTCTTGAACTCTTTCTCCCTCTGAAGTCGATATTGTTCGATCTCAGCTTGAGCTTCTTCCTTCGCCTGCTTCAGACGACGGTTCTTACCTGAAGAGACAAAACGACAATATATAAATATATACAAATATATATAAATATACACACTGGTACGGACTGGACTGTTTATACTGAAGGTGTTTCTATTATTTTGTCTCCATTAGTTCTCTCTGACTCTTTATCACGTGACGTGCTCTCCATATCCCATGATGCTCAGCGGCTGACTCATAAGCTGTCAGCTGCTAAACACACAAATATAAATATTTATATTTTAATGAGCAGAATAGAACAATAAATAAATGACAATCAGCAACATTACAGTTGTATTAAATAATGTTGTTTAGAGGACTAAATCAAGTTAATAGAAATATGATGTAGGATTATGATTTATAAAATAAAAATAAGTATAAAACATCTTCATCTTGACAGAAAAACCAAACCCCATTTAAAGTAACGTGAATAATACATGAAGTAATTCAACTTATAATGTCTTGTTATCCAGTCTTTAATTCGGCGCATATTTAATTAATAAAGCGTCTCGTTATCACGGTGAAATATCGATATGTATGATCGAGCAGAGCGGTTCAGACTGCGTCATAAAAACAGACGTTTTAACACAAACACGTGATGTGAGGAAGACCGACGGCGAGCCGATGTCAAAAGCGGAAGTGGATGATTCAGTGTTGATCTCCAGATGGATTAAATTCATTTAAAATTAAAACAAACAGAAGCAAACCATCTCTAAACTCTCTGATTTCTTAATCGGGTTCGGCTCAACATAACAGGGACGGCAGCGACCCGCAGGCCGCCGTCGGACTCACGCTTGCGGGCCTCGGCCACCTTCTCGGCCGCCCTCTTCTCGGCCTGCAGCAGCTGCTGGATCCCCTGGGACTGACTCGCCATGTCGGAGCGGAGGAGCGGAGGACCGGAGCAGAAGAAACGACGACGGGACCAGCGAGACGAAGGTCGACGAGGATCTGTCTTCTTTCCGCTGAGCGAAGTCAGCTGATGGCGCGTGACGTCACGCTGCGGGCCGGTCACGTGATCGTGATCGTCGTCTTCTTCTTGGTGTTTTATCGCCACCTGCTGGTTCGGAGTTTAAATCTTTGATCTATTGATCCTGTTTCTCTGATGCGTTCATTATCAAGTTGTAACGGTGACAGTAGAAATACTACAGCGTATAACTACTGTTAAAGTCACAGTACTCTTTAATGACTCATTTCAGGATATTATGAATAATATTATATGTGATGAATTCCTGTGGTTGGAGCTACTTCCCCTCCACCTTTTCACTGATATGCGTTTTCTATTTTGCAATGGTATCGGTTTTATTGTTGTTTTTTGTTCAGATATTTATGTTTTTAATTATATTGTTTTTGTAATCTTTAATGAAACTGGCACAGAATTATTACATTTCTATTTCATCTTATTTCCCCCTCACTGGTCACTGACGTGTAATTAACAATGTTATTATGTAGAAAAAAATAATATTCATTATTACCCACCTATTTTTAGGCCTCAGCTCGAAAATGTCATACCCAAACTAAAAAGGGTGTATCTCTGCAACCACTAGGGCTATTTGAATAATTTGTTATAATAAAAAGGTACACGTGAGATTTTGTTCAGATGTGTAAATATCAGTCTATATGTTACTGGTTAAGAGTAAATGAAGATGACACACAGAAAAAATGAAAAGGTTTCAGGTCCGCCTAGAAATAAATCACTTTCAGGATGATTATTTCTTTGAAATGATGCAGCTGTAAGGTCCAACTCTAACCCAAATCATAGCACAATATGTGAACATTCTCTAACCCAAATCATAGCACAATATGTGAACATTCTCTAACCCAAATCATAGCACAATATGTGAACATTCTCTCTGCAAAGGTTGACTTTGATAAAGTGAAGCAGAACAAAGTTAGAGGGTTTATAACAGAGAACATTCAGGAGAAATCTCCAACATTTGCATTTGCGCACATCTGTGACATTTGAATGTTTTCATGTACCAAACCATATATTTCACTTGTGTATTACTTATGGTGTTCAATACATCCAAATACAGCAGTTTTGGGGCTTTTTTTCTTCTTCATAAAACAAGCTATGATTTACAGTTTTATATGACAATCGCTCAGTCCAGACTAGGGGGGGGGGATTGGTTTAAAAAAAAAAAAGAGACATAATTCCTAAATGTTTTTTATTTTATAAAAAATAAAGAAGCAAAAACAGTTAAACATTTGTGAGAATACGGTTTCAGAAAAAGAAAAGAAGAGAAACTCCTCGTGGTGACGTCACTCAGACAGCCAGAGCTTGAAGGTCCGGTCGTAGGAGCAGGTGGCCACCAGCTTCCCGTCAGGAGACACGTCCACGCCCATCACCTGAGGACCGGGGGCACGTTAACGTCTTTATTTATCCACCAATCAGTGTGTGTGTGTGAGTGTGAGAGAGCGAGAGAGAGAGAGTGTGTGTGTACCTTTCCCTCGTGTCCGGCGAGCGTCTTCAGCGGCGTCCAGCCCGGGTGACTCCAAACCTTAGCCGTGTTGTCGTAAGCTCCGGTCAACAGGAAGTGACCGTCTGTGGCTGTGCACAAACAAACAAACAAACAGATAGTGAGGTGAGAGACACAAACAGGAAAAGCAAACTTTATTTGTAAAATAAAGCAAAAAGTAAAGAATACTTTAAATAATATACTTTATTAAAACAGCAGAGAAGTAAAAAAAAAAAAAAGAAAAGGAAATTTCAATTCATAAAATAAATGCAATTTCATAAACTGAACTAAAAAAGATAATACATTAAATATAGTACAGAAAAAAGAAAAGAAAAAAATAGAATATGAATAAAAAAATAAAAATAAATAAAAAGATTGTTTACGTTGGAAACGGACAGAAGACAGCAGGTTCTGGTGGGCGGGGACTGTGTACAGACACTTCCTCGTTCTCAGCTCCCAAACCTTACAGGTGTTATCACCACTTCCTGTCGCCAGGTGATACCTGAGAGAGCAGAAATATTAAAATACTTTGAACATTTAGATTTACTCACAAAAAATAAGAAATTTGTCAAAACTAAATTGAAAAACAAAATAAACATTTACTATCTGTGACAATAAAAATAACTTTTATAGTGACAAAATAGTAAATCAAAATGCTCGTCTCTGATTGGCTGACCCGTTGGGGGAGAAGTGGACGCTGTAGATCTCACTCAGGTGTCCCTCCAGGAAGACGATGCAGCGTCCGGTCCGAAGGTCCCACACCCTGCCGAAGGCATCCAGGCCTCTGATTGGACGAGAGCAGAGAGGGGCGGGGCAACAGTGAGATGGAGAGAGATGATTGGTGAGTGTGAAGCAGCGAGAGTAGTACAGTATATGTATACACACTACAGTATGTGTACTCCAGTGTGTACTCACCCAGTAGCAGCCAGGGACCCGTCTGGGTGGAAGTGGATGTCGTGAACTCCTTTGCTGTGTCCTTCCTGGTGGAGGATTTCCTCCTGGACCTCCAGGTCCCAGAGCCGCCACGAGTTATCATAGCTGAGGAGACAGCGGGTGAGTACTGTGTGTACTAGTACACAGACACACCAGGTAGTACTGTGTGTACTAGTACACAGACACACCAGTAGGACCAGTTTACCTGGTGGTCCCCAGGAACCGGCCAGAGGGATGCCAGGCCACTCGGGACACTCTGTCACTGTGGCCCTCGATGTCGGCCACCGGCTCGTCGCTACGGAAACCAGGGAGAGACAGACAGGTGTGAACGACCAATTAAAGAGCAGGAAGTGGTTTATTGTTGTCTCCTCCCTCCCACCCACCCCCTTGTCTCCTCATCTCCTCCTCTCCTCCCCCCTTGTCTCCTCATCTCCTCCTCTCCTCCCCCCTTGTCTCCTCATCTCCTCCTCTCCTCCCCCCTTGTCTCCTCATCTCCTCCTCTCCTCCCCCCTTGTCTCCTCATCTCCTCCTCTCCTCCCCCCTTGTCTCCTCATCTCCTCCTCTCCTCCCCCCTTGTCTCCTCATCTCCTCCTCTCCTCCCCCCTTGTCTCCTCATCTCCTCTCCTCCCCCCTTGTCTCCTCATCTCCTCTCCTCCCCCCTTGTCTCCTCATCTCCTCTCCTCCCCCCTTGTCTCCTCATCTCCTCTCCTCCCCCCTTGTCTCCTCATCTCCTCTCCTCCCCCCTTGTCTCCTCATCTCCTCTCCTCCCCCCTTGTCTCCTCATCTCCTCTCCTCCCCCCTTTGTCTCCTCATCTCCTCTCCTCCCCCCTTTGTCTCCTCATCTCCTCTCCTCCCCCCTTTGTCTCCTCATCTCCTCTCCTCCCCCCTTTGTCTCCTCATCTCCTCCCCCTTTGTCTCCTCATCTCCTCCCCCCTTTGTCTCCTCATCTCCTCCCCCCTTTGTCTCCTCATCTCCTCTCCTCCCCCCTTGTCTCCTCATCTCCTCTCCTCCCCCCTTGTCTCCTCATCTCCTCTCCTCCCCCCTTGTCTCCTCATCTCCTCTCCTCCCCCCTTTGTCTCCTCATCTCCTCTCCTCCCCCCTTTGTCTCCTCATCTCCTCTCCTCCCCCCTTTGTCTCCTCATCTCCTCCCCCCTTTGTCTCCTCATCTCTTCCCTCATGGTTGTACCCTCATCTCCTCCCCCCTCGTCTCCTCGCTCATCTCCTCCCCCTTGTCTTCTCATCTCCTCTCCTCCCCCCTTGTTCCCTCATCTCCTCCCTCATCTCCTCCCCCCTTGTTCCCTCATCTCCTCCCTCATCTCCTCCCCCCTTGTTCCCTCATCTCCTCCCCCCTTGTTCCCTCATCTCCTCCCCCCTTGTTCCCTCATCTCCTCCCCCCTTGTCCCCTCATCTCCTCATCTCCTACCCCCCTTGTCTCCTCCTACCTCTCCAGGTTCCACAGCTTCACAGTCCCGTCTGTAGCACAGGAGGCCAAGTTGACGTCTGATTTGTCGAGAGAGACTCCGGCCTCCGGGCGGAAGACGATCGCACCGACGTGGGTGTTGTGTCCTTCAGCCAATCAGGGAGCAGGGACAGAGAGGGGGCGGAGTCTCAGTTATTCACGTCATACCAGTTAATTAATATTCAAAAACATGTACACATAAACCTATATATATATATATATATATTATATATATAAAAATATATATATATATATATAAAAATATATAATTATGAATAAACGTGAAGCTCCGCCCACCTCTGAGCGTACGGATCAGGTTACAGTCGGGGACGGACCACAGCTTACACAGGCCGCTCCTGAGGGGGTTAGCATTTTAGCATGTTAGCTTCATCATAACGACGTGTCATTCAAATACTACGCTAAAGGGGGCGGGGCTTGTCACCAGGAGGCGGTGGCCAGCATCTTTGAGTCGGCGCTGAAATGGCAGAAGCTGATTGGTCGATCGTCTCCGATCTGACTGCAGAAGTTGTTCAGATTCTGCAGAAGAAGAAGTGTGTTGTTCAGCGACGACGTTGTGCGTTTTGTTATGAATATGAATATACATGTATATATATTCTCACCCTCAGACCGTTTTGCAGCTCTTGTTGCCGGATCGCCCTGGTTGCCCCGGGAATCTCCCTGTAAGCGCGTGCAGCCTCCAGGCGCTTTACCGCCCTGATGGACCAATCACAGCGGAGCTTGAGTCACAGCCAGAGTCCTCTAAACCACGCATGCACACACACACACACGCAAATGCAGTCTCTGATTGGTCAGTTTGTTGCCGACTCACCGTGGCAGAGAGTATCTGGCCAACCAGAGGCGAGCGTCCTTCAGGGAGGCGGAGCCTTCGTGGTACCACGTCTGCTGGCACTGATTGGTCAGAAAGACAGAACATGTTTAATGTGACAGTTTGAGCCGTTTCAAGTGTGTGTGTGTACATTGTGTTTATGTCTGTGTATATTGTGTTTCTGTGTGTGTCTGTGTGAATGTGTGTATATTGTGTTTCTGTGTGTGTGTGTATATATATTGTGTTTCTGTGTGTGTGTATATATTGTGTTTCTGTGTGTGTGTGTGTATATATTGTGTTTCTGTGTGTGTATATATTGTGTTTCTGTGTGTGTATATATTGTGTTTGTGTGTGTGTGTATATATTGTGTTTCTGTGTGTGTGTGTGTGTATATTGTGTTTCTGTGTGTGTGTACATATTGTGTTTCTGTGTGTGTGTACATATTGTGTTTCTGTGTGTGTGTACATATTGTGTTTCTGTGTGTGTGTACATATTGTGTTTCTGCGTGTGTGTACATATTGTGTTTCTGTGTGTGTGTACATATTGTGTTTCTGTGTGTACATATTGTGTTTGTGTGTGTACATTTTGTGTTTCTGTGTGTGTACATTTTGTTTCTGTGTGTGTGTGTGTGTGTGTGTGTGTGTATATTGTGTTCCTGTGTGTGTATGTTGTGTTTCTGTGTGTGTATATTGTGATTTCTGTGTGTGTGTGTATATATTGTGTGTACCTCGTCCTTTGACCGCTTGGCTCTCTCTTCGTCTCTCCTGGATTTCTTCAGAGCGTCCGGACCGACAACAGACAGAACACCACGGAGTCTGACCACACAAACAAACAAAGGAAATTATGTTTCTGATCTCCGTTCAATATAAAATACATCCCCCTGATTACCGACTGAGACATGAACCATGCAGGAAAACAATTTAAAAAGTGTAAAATGTTGTTGCTGATCTGATAGATGCTAACAAGCTAACATGCCAACACCAACATTCAGACCTGTTTGTAAACAAATGTGATGACAGGGAATTTTTTTTATTATCAACGTCATTAATTTTTTCATGTTAGATTTGTTTCTTTATTTTTTGGGATAGATCCATTTATCATAAATCTATTGATTATTCGTTACCTAAATTATTTTATAGTGATTAGTGTGCCCAAGATATCTATTTATGTATCTATAAACATATATGTATTTATGTCTATTTGTCTGCAGTTTCTTATAGTCAGTGAAATTGTACATTTATTGAATAAATAAAAAAGAAAGAAAAACAACAAACAACACAGTCGGACTGAGATTCTGAAGAAAAGTTTAAAGTGTCTGGAACCAAAACTTAATTTTCTTAAAGAAATGTAAACTTTGTGCTGCAGCTGAACTTCATTTCCCAAATTAAAATAGTTTATGAGTGTTGAATACACAAAAGCATTCAGGTGCACAGCTTGGAACAATTTTAAATAACTTCTGTTCATTATTATTTTCTTGAATTAAAATCTGTTAAAATCATTAAACCTGATGGTTTGAATGTCTCTTATTTGAAAGATATTTGAAAACGTGTTCCCTTAAGCGTTATGATAGTGTATATTATTATTATTGTATATTTTTCTTACCTCTCCCGGCGGTCAGCTGGTCCCTCTCCGAACAATATGATTGGCTCCCCGAGCGCTCGGAGGCCGGCCTTCACCTCGGCGTCGTCGGTGGACACGGTGATCTGCCGCGCTCGCCGCCGCTGCTCGAACGCGGCGAGCGCGTCGTTCTGCCGCTCGCTGACCCGCTCCTCCAGCTCCAGAGTCTCTCCTGCACGGCATCATGGGAAACGGAGTCTCACTCACACATACATATATATTTATTAACTGTAGTTCACAAGGCGAGACCGACCTGACGAGAGGTTGATGTTTCCTGCCTTGATGCCGGCCTTCACCCCGTCGCTGCCCCTCCCCGTCTCGGAGCTCAGGCGCTCGCGCTCCTTCTCCTCCAGGCTGCCGTAGTAGACCCGGGTCCTCTTGGGGGCCGGAGCCACGTCCTCATCGTCGGACATTTTTATTCAGTTCTTCTGCTGCTGCTGCTGCTGCTGTAGTCAGGGAAACAGAGAACATTATCATATAAAATTATTCATTTAAGCAAAATAAATACAAACTAGAAGATAAATACTGAAACATGAAAGTAAAATATAATCCCTAAATAAATAACGTTTTATCAATACACATGTATGAATACATATGTACTACTCTTACTATATTTTGTGCCTTATTTTGTTTTCCTTAAGTTTATTGCAATTGTGTGTGTTAGGAGGACCCAGCAAAACAAGCTTTTCATTGTACAAAGTAACTCTGTTATCTGTGCATATGACAATAAAATATATATATTAGAAGGTTGGGACGGTTTGGGGGGGGGAAATAAAATAAGTAGTGATTTATTTGTGATTTACTTTTACTTCTATATTTTATTGCAAACAAAAGGAACAACACATTTCCCGTTTTGTCCAGTAAACTTAATTTCATTCAGTCCTGCAACACATTCAAGCGATGTGGTTCAATCATGAAATAATGTGAAATTGAAACAGGTGGTTTTGATTTGGTTCACCAGGACAGAAGTTGCACACCTGAAACACCTGAGATACAGTCACACGTGTTTATTCCTCAACGGTTAATCAACAAGTTATTCTCTGGTACATTCGATGTGTTTTTAATGTTTTATCATCGTTCATTGAGCCGAACCACAGACCGACACACAGTCCCAAGTCCGTGAGTAGTTTAGCTCCGAGGAACGAGTGAAACCTCCACAAGCCGAGATTCAGTCTAAAATCCTGCGCTTTTCTAACGCAGTTTGGTGGAAACTGAAGCAAAGAACGCAGCGCGGTGAACACAGCTACTGTTAGCATTAGCTCTCTAAAAGGAGCAGAAAGGTGTGCGTAACACGTCACGTGAGCCGGACCTAAGCCGACACGCGCCAGGTCTGATAACTATACAAGTAATACATTCGTGAAACCGCATAAATGTTTTTAATTTCAATCGAACTGACCTGAGAAGAAAAACGAAGCGGCAGCGTCTCCGAGCGAAGTAACCCGGATGTAAACACGTCATCCGCTTCCGGGTCAGAGGTTACTTCTTCCGGTGGGCAAAGCTGCAGCACACAAACACGAGAGGAGGGAAAACCCGGGAAAGATATCGCTACAACTTGCCTGTCAGGTAACTTTACAGACGTTTGTCTCACCTGTTGAAGAGAGAGGGGGACCGGTTACCCGTTTCCGGTTGAACTCCATGGTTCTACCTGTTGGAACAGCTACCTGCTTAACTTGTGTTTACTATTCAGACTGTAACGTCACTCCTCCAGGGAACCAGCTTCCTGTTCCATGTTAATTATTTCAGATTAAAGTGATTGGTGGGCTGCAGGTCACGTGGTCGCACAGTAGCTATCTGATTTTATTAATTACCTGCCGGATCAATACGTCTCCAACAGTGAAATCACCTGTAATGCCACATTAAGAAAAAGTCCCAAAATAATAATTATTTTTTTTAAACGAAAGGAAAAAAATGTTCAAAGTCTGACTCAATATTATTGATTTATTGATCCTGACGTGTATGTCGTTGTCACCTTGTTTGGTTAGCATTGGTTAGCATAGCATCTGTAGCCTGTCCGCAGCAGCTAGATGGTCATTAGCACAATGCTTACAGGCCACACACACTTTCAATAATTATGTAAATGCATGTTGTTTACATAACAACCATTAATAGTATTTGTGACTTTTGATTAATTGTTTGTGAAGGTTTAAAATCAGAAGATGTTGAGAAGGAAACCAACTCGTCTGGAGCTGAAGATCGACGACACGGAGGAGTTCGAGAGTGTCAAGAAGGAGCTTGAGGTTTAAATCACTTCAATACTGTCTATCAATCAATACTGTCATTATCAATCAATACTCAATATAACAGATTCAATTTTAATTAATCAATTAATAATTGATTGGTCACATGATAATAATATCATCTTGTGACAAGAGGATGGATTGATCGTAATAATTGATCGTCGCAGCAGTTATGACATAACTATATTCAATGTTTCTATCAGCTGACGTGAAGCAACATCCCAATAAGTTTCTGTATTGATTTTTAATTATCTTTTTGCAGGCCAGGAAGCGTCAGCGAGAGGAGGCAGAGTCAGGAGGTGGAGTGGGCGGAGCTTCCGTCATCAGTGTTGACATCATCGGGGGCGGAGCCTCGGCTTCTTCTTCAACAGCGGCATCGAGGGCGGAGCTTATCAACGAGCGAATCGGCTACAAGCCCCACCCCAAACCGGCTACGCTGCCCACCTTATTTGGAAGTTTACAGTTTTAATAAATGATTATAATTTGTTTTACTGGTTTTTATTATTTATCCATTTAGTCCTTTAAGTTTCAATAAAGTTGATTTAATTTAAATGAGTGTTTACAATTTACATAATATTTTATACCAAAATATCAAAGATTTGTGAATTATTTGATTCAAGAATCTTTTAATTGGAAACATTAGACAGTAATGAAATTAAAAACATAACATCACACACCACGTTTGTTCGTATGATTTGTTTTATTTTCATAATAAATGCTACGATAATATTTTTATAAAGAAACAAATATAAAAGACAAACAGACGGTTAGTGTTTGAAAACTGTAGAAATGCAAAGAAACAAACCGTAAAAACATCTTGAACATATTTACATGAACAGTAGGCGGCGCTCTGGAGCAACGACGTCGCTAACATTTAAGCTCCGCCCTCACATTCCAGGAAGTGATTCTGACCAATCAGGACTCACAATTAATTTACACAAATACAAGTCTTTCTATTTGTAGTTTATACATATTTATATTAAACTTTCTTTTTTAAAACATTATTTCAGTTTTCATGACAACCAGGAAACTTAAGTGCTGATGATTTTTTTTTTATAATTATATATATATAATTTTTTTTAAGATTTGTTTTTGGAGCTGCATTTCATCAGACAAATATTTTGTACTTTGGTTTAGAAATACAAATAAACTTCACAATAAAATGATGAAAATAAAATGCTTAAATAAAAAGATTTTTTTTTCCAGCAGTCAACAAAATACTTGAAATCACTGATTGGTCAAAAACATTTCCTAAAAACAAAAATAAAAATTGGTCAGAGTGGGCGTGGTCTACGTGATGATAGACAGCTGTTTTTTTTCAAAATAAAAGGTCAGTTTGTTATTTTAGTTTTTTGACAGTTGAGCCGTCAGAGAATCTGAGAAACGTTAAAATCATAAAAACATAATAAATAAAGACAAACTGTAAAAACAAAACAAACTGTTTAGTGTTAGCAGACGATTGGTCCTCAGCGGTGGAAGACGGTTTTAGTGTTCATGCTGTTGCCACGGTTACGGTAGTGAGGGGACGTGGCTTAAAGTCTGACCTCCACCTGTTGACTTAGATTGTTAAAGTTTAAAAGTTATTTGTATTTTTTTGTTCCGTCTTGTTTCATTGAAGCCGTTTGACTTGTGAATGAGGCCGAGCTAGCATTACTGCTAGCGTGCTAATCAAGTGTTTATGAATTTGTGAAGCAGCAGATGTTAATTCTCCAAAATAACGCTTTTTTTCCTTCTTCTTAAAATCTGATACTAAAATGTTAATAACTGTTAAAAGCAGAAGAAAAGAAAATCAGAGCACATCTGAACATGCTAACAACGTGCTAACATGCCAACAACCCTCGCTACAGTCATGCTAAGCTATTAGCACCATCAAACCAGGCTTCACTTCTGCGTGACTTCCTGTGTCACCAACAGGTGTTTAGAGTTTTCGGGCAAGATGCTAACATAGCGAGCTACGTCTATGCTAACGTCTTTTAAAAACA
The DNA here is from genome assembly GCA_038501785.1 of Myoxocephalus aenaeus. Taxonomy (NCBI): domain Eukaryota; kingdom Metazoa; phylum Chordata; class Actinopteri; order Perciformes; family Cottidae; genus Myoxocephalus; species Myoxocephalus aenaeus. The sequence continues at coordinate 786,555 of JBAMJR010000080.1, forward strand.
AGCTATCATAGCGAGCTACATCCATGCTAACGTGTTTTAACTGAAATGAGTTCATCAGCAGCTAAAAGATTAATTTCTGTGTTTCTAGATGTTTGTTCTCAAACAGCTCAACTGTTTGTGTTTTTACCAAAAGGCACGCCCACGTAATGGCCACGCCCACATAATGGCCACGCCCACCTCCAAACCAAAACAAATCTTTTTTGCTGACTACACTCTGATGTCATCACTTCTTAATGGCGGTGAAGTCGTGCGATGACGTCATCACTACTTTATGGCATTGAGGTTGTGTGATGTCATCACTTCTTGGTGGTGGCGAGGTCGTGCGAGGTGAGGTCGTGCGAGGTGAGGTTGTGCGATGACGTCATCACTACTTTATGGCATTGAGGTTGTGTGATGTCAACACTTCTTCTTGGTGATGGCGAGGTTGTGCGATGATGTCATCACTTCTTCTTGGTGATGGCGAGGTTGTGCGATGATGTCATCACTTCTACTTGGTGGTGGCGAGGTTGTGCGATGATGTCATCACTTCTACTTGGTGGTGGCGAGGTTGTGCGATGATGTCATCACTTCTTCTTGAGGGCGGCGAGGTCGCGCTGCAGCTCGGAGAACTTGGGGCGGTCCTCGGGGTTGTAGAGCCAGCAGCGCTGCATCACTTTGTACACGTCGTCAGGGCAAGACTTCGGACAGGACATCCTGTAACCTAGCAACCGGGAGGAAAGAGACACGTCACAACCTTCTGTTTACGAGACGGTTCGTGCTAATAAACGTCTGTAACGATGCGTTTACCTTTCTCCACCTGTTCTCGGGCCTGCTGATTGGTCATCCCAGGATAAGGACACACCCCCAGGCTGAAGGTCTCCCACAGCAGGATCCCGTAGCTCCACACGTCGCTGTCGGAGCTGTAACGACCTGCAGCAGCCAATCACAGAGCAGGACTCATCAGCAGCCAATCACAGAGCAGGACTCATCAGCAGTCAATCACAGAGCAGGACTCATCAGCAGCCAATCACAGAGCAGGACTCATCAGCAGCCAATCACAGAGCAGGACTCATCAGCAGTCAATCACAGAGCAGGACTCGTCAGCAGCCAATCACAGAGCAGGACTCATCAGCAGCCAATCACAGAGCAGGACTCATCAGCAGCCAATCACAGAGCAGGACTCATCAGCAGCCAATCACAGAGCAGGACTCATCAGCAGTCAATCACAGAGCAGGACTCATCAGCAGCCAATCACAGAGCAGGACTCATCAGCAGTCAATCACAGAGCAGGACTCGGTGGGACTCGGATGGGACTAGACTCGGTGGTGGGACTAGACTCGGTGGTGGGACCCAGGTCGGGGTCTCGGGTGGGACTAGACTTGGGTGGGACTAGATTTGGGGGGGACTCGCCGTTACCATAGTTCAGAGCCTCCGGCGCGGTCCACTTGATGGGGATCTGCTTGAGTCCAGAAGAAGAGTAGATCCCGTCGTCCTCCTGACGGCTCATCCCAAAGTCACTGATCTTCAGCACGCTGCCTTCTCCCACCAGACAGTTCCTGGCTGCCAGGTCCCTGACAGACAGACAGACAGGTGAGAGAGAGACAGGTTAATATTCTCAGGTAGTTTGAACCATGGATGGTTATAAGAACAGAACCAGATGAGACGAGTGTCCTCCAGCTGATCTGAGAGCTGCTGGTTCAGGACCAGGTGTTCCAGACTCACCTGTGGATGCAGTTCTTGCTCTCCAGGTACGCCATGCCGGCAGCAGCATCCACCGAGAAGCGAACCAGCTGCTTAGTCTTCAAATCGTCCTTCTTCTTCCTCAGAAAGGACAGGAAGTCTCCACCTGAGTGACGCTTCAGCCGTTAGAAACCGACCAATAAGAACACAACACAGTGACTAAGCTCCACCCACCAGGAACCAGCTCCATGACGATGTAGATGGGCTGTCGCTGCGTGCAGACGCCGATCAGCTTCACGATGTTCGGGTGGTCGTACTGCTTCAGGATCCTGCAGCCAATCACACGGCGGCAGCGTTATGATATATATAGATATATATATATATAAAAATAAACAAATGTAAACACATATTATTATGCACCTGACTGTATGTACTGTATATATATATATATATATATAAATAAATATACAGTACATACAGTCAGGTGCATAATTATTTGGACATTGACACATTTTTCATTATTTTGGCTCTGTACACCACAACAATGGAGTTGAAATGAAAAAATCAAGACGTGCTACATATATATATATATATATATATATATATATATATATATATATATATATATATATATATATATATATATATATATATATATATATATATATATATATATATATATATATATATACACACACACATACACACACACACATATCTATATATACAAACAAAAATATACATATAATTAATATACTTTTTGGGGTCTAATTTCTAATTTCCTTGTATGTAATCTATTTACATTCTTTTGTTGTTGTATTGATTGATGGATGTATTGATGGATGGTATTGACTGATGATGTATTGATGGATGTACTGATCAATACATTGACTGATTGATGTACTGATTGATGTACTGATGGATGTATTGATGGATGGTATTGACTGATGGACTGATTGATGTATTGATGGATGTATTGGTGTATTGATCCATGCTGACCTGGCCTCAGACAGGAACCTGATCTTCAGCTCTGGAGGTAAATCTTCTTTACAGGTTTTGACAGCGACCGGCGTTTTGTCGCGCTGCAGCGTGCCGATGAACACCTCGCCAAAGTTACCCTGGCAACCAGCAGACAGCAAGGCATGATGGGACACGGAGAGAGCACAACGTTACAGACCGGAGTAAAAACAACAACAACATGAGCAATGGTTGAATAACAGGAAACAGGAAGTGAGGTCACCTTTCCCAGCAGCTCCCCCAGAACGACATCCTCGTGGTTCAGGATCCACTTCTTATCCTGCAGACAGAGAGACTCACTCACTCACCTGTATGGACAGGTCGAGCGCACCTGTACGTACGTGTGTGTGTGTGTGTGTGTATATATAAAAAGGGTTACCTTGACGACGGGGTTCAGCAGCACGACTCCAGACTTCTTGGTGATCAGCTGTTTGGAGCTGAAATGATGCTCGATGAGCTGAGGAATGGTGGAGAAACCCGTCCCCTCGAAACGGTACTGACTCTACCAGAGAGAGAGAGAGAGGAGGGGGTATAATAAATAAATACATACTGGATGATGATGAAGTGTGTGTGTGCGTCGGCGTACTGAATGATGAAGTGTGTCTCTTTGTGTGTGTGTGTGTGTGTGTGTGTGTGTACACGTACGTCGGCGTACTGGATGATGAAGTGTCTCCGCTGCTCGTCAGAGAACACAGACAGGACGTATTCCCCCGGCTTGCCGTGGCTCTCCCTCACCAGGAAGTCTCCCTGCTGCCGCAGCAGCTCCTGGGCTTCGGTGCGCGGGATGGCGCCGTGGTACCACTCCTGCTCCGCCAGGGGGCGCTCCGACGTGGGGATGACATCGAAGAACTGCTGCGCGGGGGGGGGGGGGAATCTTTATTGTGTTGCGTACGTGTAGAAACCACGACTACGCTGCCTTCAGGTTGAGTGTTGATGGAGATGTAACGACGTTAGCGTAGCGTAGCATCGATCAAACCAGACTCCATTCAGAAAACACGCGTTTTAAAAGTCGTTTGCTTGGAGAAAACTAACAACACATGAATTCTGACTTTTTTTTTACGAATCGGCATAATTACGACGTTATTTCGTCTTCCTTTTCATCCGTTTATTGCAATTAAATCATCGATATTTTGGGTTCATACAGCGGCAGTGAACCACTGTAGTTCTCACCGAGGTGGAGGAGGCCAGCATGGCTTTAGGAGCCCGGATCATTCCGACCAGAGAGTAACGCAGCGTGTCGAACCGAGAAGTCCTCTCCTTCGTTTTGTCCTGAAAAACACACAGATGATGTCCGTCAGTGAAAACTTTATTGAACACGGTGACGTCATTAACGGTCCGTTACACCTCTCGTTAATGAGTCTGAAGGAACAATGCCTTTATTTTGAAAGGGCAGCTCTTCCTGCTGTTGTGCAGACGTGATCGATGACTCGTTATTTACCGTGGACCCGACGGAGCGGGTGTCTTCCTCGTAGGGCATCGCGGGGGGAGGAGGCGGCGGCAGCGGCGGGGAGGCGGCGGCCATCTTGGCGTCCAGCAAGGCCTTCTGGGAGGCGAGGCGGGCCTCGGAGCCGCGCAGCGATTGGACGGCGTGATGGAGCTCGAGGACAGACAGCTTCTGACTGAGGAGCAGGACGCAGCTGGGGAGAGAGACAGACAGTCAGACAGACAGACGACAGAGACGGACAGGAGAGAGACAGACGGGTTGTCCTCGACTCACTCGCTCTTCCTCTCGGCGCTCTGCTGACTCGTCTGGATCTTGCTGTCGAGGTCGTTGGCCAGCGCCTCCTTCGTCCGCAGATTCTGCTGAGTTAGCGACAGCTCCTCCGACGCCGACGCCAACCTGGAGACACGAGGGGAGGAGTCAGAACCACAGAGGGGAGGAGTCAGAACCACAGAGGGGAGGAGTCAACACTAAAAAGTATCATGTAAACAAATAGCTTAACCTGCATTCTCAGCTCATCAATGACCTCAGTGATCGTCCCTCATCATGTGATCAGACTATGACGTCACTAACGTTACGTGCTGCTCCACAAGCAGGTGAAGTTACGGTTCTACGACTAACGTGTGTGTTTTTATTCCCACTCACATGGCTTGCAGGCTGTCGGCCGTCAGCGTGTTCCAGAGGATCTCGTTGGCCGGCAGGTTGTCGGTGTCGTCCGACAGCGACGCGTCGAACTCCACGCTGGCCTCCTGAGCCTCCGGAGACCTGGACACACACACACACACACCGTTACCACGGTGACACGAGCAGAGACACGCCCCCTCACCGCGTGGTCATGTCAGCTGACCGGTAGGCGTCGATGAAGTGTTGGTACTCGGCCAGCGGGTCGATCTGCTCCACGGCCGCCGAGATCTCCTGGTGGACTTTAACGATCTCCTCCGTCAGCAGGCTGCTGATCTCACAGTACTCCTCCAGGATGCTTTTACTGCAGTAAGACACACACACACACACACACATATATATATTTATACACATCACACAGACGCTCATTCCGGGGGTCAGAGGTCACGTGACTCACAGCGCCAGCGTCATGTCCTCCTGCATCCTCTGCAGGGCGTCCAGCAGCGCCGGGGCGGCGCGGCGCCGGTGCTCGTCCTGCTGCGTGCGGGCGCCGCCCACCGCCAGCACGTACTGGTTGTGCAGGTTGTGCAGCTTCGCCGTCGCCTTGTCGTAGCGCTCACGGGCACGGTCCGTTTCCCGGCCTGTGATTGGACAAAAACAACATTTACAGAACAATAACATGCGTGGCCTCGTTTTCTCTCTGTCGTATAGAAAAGTTCCTCTTGAGAACCATCGAGACGACAAGAAGAACAGTTATTATTTATGATTGTTATTGATTCTTTACTTAGACATGCAGACTACGGGGAGACCGGGGATCGAACCGTGAACCTTGCCGATTCTCTCCCCATGAGCTACAGCCACCACATATATTTAAAGCCGGTGGAACTAACCACTGCGCTAAACCTGAAGCTGGGAAAGAGCAGAACCTTTGGTCAGCGCCTCCCGGTATTTGTCTCTGGCGTTGTTGGCGTCTCGGCTCAGCTGACGATACGCCGCCTTCAGCTTGTCCAGGTCAGTCCTGGTTACCTAGCAACAAAGTCATCATCATCAAGTCAGGGTCGGCACCCTCAGCGCTGTCTTACAGGACTCACATACACCCTCAGCACTGTCTTACAGGACTCACATACACCCTCAGCACTGTCTTACAGGACTCGCATACACCCTCAGTACTGTCTTACAGGACTCACATTCACCCTCAGCACTGTATTACAGGACTCGCATACACCCTCAGCGCTGTCTTACAGGACTCGCATACACCCTCAGCGCTGTCTTACAGGACTCGCATACACCCTCAGCGCTGTCTTACAGGACTCGCATACACCCTCAGCGCTGTCTTACAGGACTCGCATACACCCTCAGCACTGTCTTACAGGACTCGCAAGCCCTCAGCGCTGTCTTACAGGACTCGCATTCACCCTCAGCACTGTCTTACAGGACTCGCAAGCCCTCAGCACTGTCTTACAGGACTCGCATACACCCTCAGCGCTGTCTTACAGGACTCACATACACCCTCAGCGCTGTCTTACAGGACTCGCATTCACCCTCAGCGCTGTCTTACAGGACTCGCATTCACCCTCAGCGCTGTCTTACAGGACTCACATTCACCCTCAGCACTGTCTTACAGGACTCGCAAGCCCTCAGCGCTGTTTTACAGGACTCACATCCACCCTCAGTACTGTCTTACAGGACTCACATACACCCTCAGCGCTGTCTTACAGGACTCGCATTCACCCTCAGCGCTGTCTTACAGGACTCACATTCACCCTCAGCGCTGTCTTACAGACCTCACATACACCCTCAGCGCTGTCTTACAGACCTCACATACACCCTCAGCGCTGTCTTACAGGACTCACATTCACCCTCAGCACTGTCTTACAGACCTCACATACACCCTCAGCACTGTCTTACAGACCTCACATTCACCCTCAGCACTGTCTTACAGGACTCACATTCACCCTCAGCACTGTCTTACAGACCTCACATTCACCCTCAGCACTGTCTTACAGACCTCACATTCACCCTCAGCACTGTCTTACAGGACTCACATACACCCTCAGTACTGTCTTACAGGACATCAGCACAGACAGACAGTATCTCTCTCTCTCTCACACACACACATTCAGAGTAACACAGACACACACCTTGTGGTTGTGGCTTTCCAGCTGCTGATGAAGACTCTGGTAAGTCTTCTTCACCTGCTGCTTGTCTCGGATCAACGTGGCCAAACGGTGCAGAGGACCAGAGTTCAGATCATCAGCGTGACTCCTCATGACCCGACCCAAGGCCTCCGTCTGACGGATCACCTGAGACCAGGACTGAGAGAGAGAGAGAGAGACTGAGACCAGGACTGACACAGAGAGATCAGGACTGACAGAGACATGTGGACAGGTGAGTCCTCTCACCTTGCTCACGGTGCTAACGTAATCAGCAGCTTCCTGTTTTTCAGTTTGCTGAGTCATGCTGAGCAGCAGAGCAGCGTACTCTTTATCGCTCTTCACTCGTAGTGTCATGAAGCGCTTCACCGTCTCCAGCAGCTAGAGGGCGACACACAGGTACGCAGCTAGAGAACAGAGTACCTGAACAGGTAGTATACAGAGTACCTGAACAGGTAGTATACAGAGTACCTGAACAGGTAGAGAACCCAAACAGGTAGAGAACAGAGTACCTGAGCGGGTAGAGAACATAGGTAGAGAACATAGGTAGAGAACACAGTACTTGAACAGGTAGAGAACATGGGTAGAGAACAGAGTACCTGAGCAGGTAGAGAACATTATGACTCTTCACACCCAATAAAACCAAACGGTGACATGTACCTTTAACTCCCAGTCCTGCAGCTTCAATAATCCCTCGTGGGAATTCCTTAAATCCCGACCGAACCCCATCCTGGATCTCACACACACCTCAACACACACACACACACACACTCTCTCTCTCAAACACACGCACACAAACACACGCTTTCTCTCTCACTCTCTCTAACAGCAAGGGCGAGCGGGGAATGATCTCATGGTCGTCTGTGGAGAGAAGTAATGAAGATGATTAGAGTTAAAAGATGAGTAAATACATATTAATACATCTGTAGACGTATAATACTTTGGACTTTCACTCAAGAAACATTATACGTTTAATTCTGGCTAAATATTTTGTGTTATTGCTACTTTTACTCAGAATGCTCCAACACCTCCCACAGTAATGTTCCCTGAATGTTTTCATCTTTAACTTCCGGTTGAAGCAGAAAACAATCAGTAACAAGTGTCCAAATAAAAATGTTAGGCAGATAAACAATTATATAAAATAACCAAAAACACCTCTCATTATTTCAAACCTTTAATATCCTCGATGTTTTTTTTACATTAAAGCTAAAAAGCTCCTTTAACGACTTTAAACACTTTTATAAGTCTTCAGAGGTGTGAGAGTGAAGCTAAGCTAACGCTAGCCGCTCCTCCCATTGAACACACCGGGGAAGTGAAGCTAGCAGGCCAGCTGTTTACCTTCACTAGTAAACAACCCCCGAGACAAACAAACAAGTAAACAACAGGACAAACAGGCTCACGGTGCTCGGGAGGAACAGAACCGGAAGCAGGCGGAGAGTCGCGGAGCAGCTTCGGTGTTTTTCACACTTTCTTCTCCGCAGAATTCTCCCCGAGAGGCGCGTGCGTGCTGCGGGGCCTCTGCGTCGGTCACCGCGGTCCTCTGCCGTCCTCCGCCGGGCTCATTCCCTCCGCTTCTCCGGGGTTTTCTCCGCTGTTTCCCCGGTTATTCCCTCCGGTCGTCCGGCTGCAGCTAAGAGGCTAACAGGGAGGGGCTTCCGGCGGAAACGGAAGTGTGTGTGTGTGTGTGTGTGTGTGTGTGGTGGGGGGGTGGGGGTACCTCTTAATCTATTTTATTTTATTAAACAACGACAACAACATTCAACTCTTAGAGACCAGGAAGAATATTAAAGGGCGAGCGCATTATTTTATTATTATATTTTTTATTTTTTTTATTTCCTTATTTTTTTAAATATTTTTTTTCCTCATTCATGTTTCTTTTGTATTTTAAATTGTGTGTTCAGTTTATTTTTGTTGAGCTTGTTATGTTGTGCTAAGTATGCGTTTTAAAATCTATGCTTCATGTGTTAAAGCTGCATTCTCTCTCCTGACCACCAGGGGCGACTCCTCTGGTTGTATAGAAGTATATGCTTCATGTGTTAAAGCTGCATTCTCTCTCCTGACCACCAGGGGGTGACTCCTCTGGTTGTATAGAAGTCTATATAAATGACTCTACTTCTCTTGATGTATTCCCTCAGTAAACATTGTAAACATGAGTTTATGTCTCAATCTCTAGTTTCAAGTCTTCTTCAATACAGCAAGATGTTCATTTAGTAAATTATGGTCATTTAGAGTCAAACAGACCATAAAGCAGAGGATGCTTTAGGGCGGGGCTACAAGGTGATTGACAGGTCTCTACATCACTCATCCGCAGTCCAGATATGGTCACTTCCTGTTCGCCGGTTGATAAAAAAACAAACGTGAAGGTGAAATCGTCTGAAGGCTCAGAAGATAAATGTGTCCAACATTTACTTTGGTGATGATGAAGATAAAGAATGTGTTCACGTCTCATTAGAGTCAATAGACTCTCCTGGAGGGGGCGGGGCCTGAGAGGTGGACACAGAAACAGGAAGTGACGCTCAGTGAGCGTGTCCTTTCTGAACGGTCTCCAACTCAGCATACTTGTATGGACCAATCAGCTTTCCTGTGAGAAGCGCTAGGCAGCTAGGAGCGTGGCTTAGACGTGTGTGTGTGTGTGTGTGTGTGTGTGTGTGTGTGTGTGTGTGTGTCCACACAGAGACGCATATGTTGGTTCATAACAACAATGGCGGCTTCTGAAGTGAGAACATTCTTTCTAGACTGAAAGACGTTTTCTCACTGCTCATGACTCGCTTTAGTTAGAGTTTGATTGACAGCTGGTTCATCCAATGAAGCTTCTCATGTGTTTCTGGATCAGATAGATACCCGTAAAACCTGTGAGATCCAGCCAATAGGAGCAGAGAGTGGGCGGGGCTTTGTTCCAGAGGAATGAAGCCAGTTTCTGTCTGACCGGTTCATGACAGGCTGCTTCAGCACTTCTTACCAAACACAGGATGGATTTACTTCAACGTTCATTAAACTCTTCTAACATATTATCATCTCCCGAGAGACACAGGAAATATTCTATATATATATATATTTTATTTTATTTATTTTTAATATGGAAAAGTTACACAATACAAACTCCTCTGAGAGTAAACAGGGGGGAGGAGCCAACAGGTAGACGAGGGAGGAGCCAGCAGGTAGAACAGGTTAGGGCGAGGTTTACAGTGAAAAGGAGAGAGAGAGAATCAGAGTTTCCTTCTTACTTTCGTCAGAAGAACGTCAGAAAAAGAGAAGAAGAAGAAAGAGGATTAAAAAGAAGAGAAGAAACAGGATTAAAGAAGAAGAAAGAGGATAAAAACAGCCGAAGAAGTAGTTTGTGTTTTCCTTTAAAGAAAGATTGAAGGAGAAGAAGAAGGAGAAGCTGTGGATTCTGAACCGGTGAGTCACGTTTTGAAGTTTTCTTCAGTATCTCAGTGGTATTTGTACATCTATATGTATTTCTACATATGTGTATCTGTACATCTATGTGCATTTTTACATCTACGTGTATTTGTACATGTATATGCAAACAGACGGGAGCTGATCTGATTAGCAGAAACTTTGACTCAGTGGCGGCTGGTGTTTTTTTTTTTGGGGTAGGGCCATTCAATCAATTTCAGCAAACATCCTAGTATGATTCAATGCAAAAAAAAAAGGTATCAAAAACGCATTACTACTTTGCAGTTACATTTTTATCATTTATTCCAACACTGACATAATAAGGACATCTTATTCATACAATTCAGTATATTAATATATATATATATATATATATCATATAATAATATTCAGTATAATATGATATATACATACGCGCCGTCCTGAACCCTCCAAGTGCCGACTGCTTCGCCCAGACGTCAGAATTCCGACCAAAACAAACCCCTCGCGTCAATACACACAGCCAACAAAATAAAAGTAATAATAATAACAATAACAATCCCATTTAAAACCTGTGTTCCTGTTAAGGCCGCCGATTCCATTGCCAGTACAGCACTTAGTATAAAAGAAAATAAACAAACATGTTTCCTCTTTTATCAGTGCCGTAACAGAGGCCGGTGTTGCGGTTTAACAGGTTTTCGTAGTTATGACAGCTGTTGAGAATAGGAAGACAACATGTAGCTGTCTTCGTGAAAGCTGCATTGTTTAATTTGTATATGAGAAGATTTGACACTGTATTGAAAAATTAAACAACACAGTATTCACGAGGACAGCTACGTCTTATCTTGAAAGTCGCCAGTTAACACGATCGCCTGTTAAACCGTAACACCGGCATATGCGATTTGACAACGTTAGCGTCAATGTAGCGTAGCATCAGCTGACAGTGGGTGGAAATGTCAGTCATCTCGTCTGCTTGAATGGCGATAAATTCAGCATTCTTTACTTCCTCCAGAATGTAATCCCTTATAACCGACAGTCTGTTGTCTGGAGGAGAGATTTGATCTCGTTAGGGTTGAGTCTTCTTGCAAGAGTAGCGCTAGTGCTTGGTTGTTCCATTGTCATGTCGTTAAAATGGCACTGCGAGACAAGAGAAGCCGGAGAGAACACAAGCGACGAGAAGACAAGAACACGCGAGATGAGGACGAGACACGGGAACGCGCAGCCTGGGGCAAGATGAGAATAGCACTTCCAGAAGTCTTTGTTAGGGCGCTGATTGGATCAATTGTATGTCACTCATTATTATTTTTAATCAGTGATTGGCTAAACTGCGTATTAGTCCCGTCTTCCTTGGGCCCAAATCGATCTGGCCCCACCACATGCACGGCGCAGCAGAGACGTGCACTGGAGCAGCTGAGAGGTGCACTAGCAGAGGGGACAAGCAGGAAAGCATATATTTTGAGCAGATATCCTATTTTACAAATATTACTGGGTATAAATAGTTTTCGGTGGCTCAAGGTGGGTCCCGTGGCCATCTATTGGCCGGCCGCCACTGCTTTGACTCCATCTTAACTGATATTAACTAATAACTAATAGTAGCTCTTTTACTGGGTCTGCATGTCTGTTTGTATGTCTGTCTGTCTGTCTCTCTGCATGTCTGTCTGTCTCTCTGCATGTCTGTCTGTCTGTATGTATGTCTGTCTGTCTCTCTGTCTCTCTGCATGTCTGTCTGTCTGTATGTATGTCTGTCTGTCTCTCTGCATGTCTGTCTGTATGTCTGTCTGTCGTTACAAACAGGCCTGTGCAGCACTGTTAGCATGTTAGCATCAGATTAGCAACAACATTTTCACAATAAAAGTCTCACTGAGTTGATTTAATGTAACAGGAAGTATGTTTAGAGTTTAGAAGTTAATAAATAAATACATATTTATTCTTATTATCTGAATTTACATTACACTATGTAGTTAAAGTATCATAGTTAATCTCTCTCTCTCTCTCTCTCTCTCTTAGAGTTCTCTCGCCTGATTGGACGGCTTCCTGATTGGACGGCTTACTGATTTGTCCTCTTTAGCCCCGCCCCCCGTGGCGTGTCGCCATGTCATCAAACATCCACGTCTCCCCTGACAACCCCTACGGTCAGGTGACCATCCCCCGGGCCAAGCTCCACCTCTCCGATGACGGCTCCACGGTGATAGCCAATCCGGGGGCTGTGAGAAGCGACGACCTGAACCCGTACGTGTCAAGCTCCGCCCCCCCGCCGTACGCGGTGAAGGAGGCCGGCGAGGAGGATGCGGGGGGGCGGAGCCACGTCTGCTGCTACCGCTGCCGGCGGAGGAAGTGATGTCACAGCAGCAGCAGGAAGTGATGTCACAGCAGCAGGAGAATTGTGATTGGCTTCATTTAGGAAAGAAGAAACGGTGCTTTTCATTATGCTAACGTGTCTCCTCGCGTCCTAGCTCTTCGTGTCCTAGCTCCTCCCAGCGAGGAAGAGGAAGAGGGGACGAAGGAGCCTAAATCCTCGTTTCCGTAGCGCATGTGGAGCTGCGCCGTTCATGTTACCTCTGTGAAGGACACACCTGTGCTCCCCGTCTCCTCGTCTCCTGCATTTCATGGATTGGAGGATCCTGGATGGCGGCGACGAATCCCACGATGAAGCTAACGTTAGCGTAAAGTTTGCGTAACGTTACGTAACGTTAGCGTAATGAAAAGCACCCGCAGAGAAACGAAGGAACCAAAAAACTACAAAATGTTTTGAGTTTTTTTTTAAAGAGCCTCAAGAAACATTTAAAAACTGAAGAAGACCATGAGAAACAGCTGAGAGACGAGTTTAGAATGAATAATAATAATAATAGAAATAGAAATAATGAACGGTGTTTGGGTTTTTACCTTTTTTGTTATTATTATTATTATTATTATTATTATTATTATTATTATTATTCATTTGAACAACATAAACATCATTCATGAATTTTAATGAATTAATATTAGAAGATAAACCCCGTTTATCCTCCTGACATTAGGAGTAAATGGTCATTATTGATTAGTTATTGGAAATTTATCCCATCGATAATCTCTGCGTCTGAAATCTCTAGATTATGAAATAAAATGTAAATGAAGTTTTTCTGTGTAAAGTTAATGAATCCCATAATGTTAATGATATTATATAAATATGAATCTCTGATCAAATGAATGTTCTTCAACTTTGTAATGTTTTTGTATTTTAAATATATTTTATATTTTATAAATTTTTCCTTCTTCAGAAGAAATTATTTAGATTTTAAGGAAGTTTCCAGACTATTTATGTTTTTCACAACGATGATTTTGAACATTTTCGTATGAAGGAGTTTTTAAAGTATAATATAAATATTTAGAGTGGAATCAAAGTTAATGAAGTGTAAACGTGTGTCGAGGAAATAAAGACGATATTTATAATGTTTCATGTCGTATTATTTATGTTTATGTTTTATTTATGTTTATATCTGAATGTTTACAACAAACAGCTCCGATCTGTGAATCATATTTAAATGAGAATCATTCAAATATTAAAATATTGTTATACATGATGTTCAGTTTTTATCCGACTTGTTGTTGGTTGAATGGATTGTCCGGGGTAATTATTATTGAATATCATTTTGTGTGTAATAATAATAAAAACATAAAAGTTTTTTGAACTCACAATAAACATAATTATCCCTCAAGATTAAACCAAATATTTATCTTAGCTTCAAATTCATTATCGCTCATAAGGAAACTTATTATTATGTATAATACATCTAATGAATTCTCATAATTAACTTAATTCTTTATTATAATGAACTTAAATAATTTTCCCAATTAAACTTCATTATTACACATAATTAAATTGAATTCTCTTATAACAAACTTCATTATTTTTAATAATTAGCATATCATATTTCATTAAACATTATTTCTCACAATAAACTTGATCATATCTGATAATTCAATATTATCATTTCTCATAATTAATTTGATTATCTTCAACTTTATTATTTCTCACAATTAACTTTATTATTATTAATAATTATCTTTTTTTAAATAATGAACTTTATTATTTCAAATAAGTAACGTTATTATTTTTAATAATTAACTTGATAATTTCTCATAATTAACTTCCTTATTTCTCTGAATAAACGTTATTAATGATCTCCTCTGTGTCTCTGTTGCTAGGCAGCCTCAGTGCGGAGCTGTAACCTGACATCAGAGAGCTGCTCCACTTTCTATTGGCTGATCAGGTTACAGGTCAGATTATTGATCATTTAAACTTGGAATGATATATTAATATGATTGTGTGAAATATTTTACAGTATTAAATGTTTGATGGTAATATTGATATGTTATGATTCATACTTTGTTTTATTTAACATCATTTAAATTAATCTTATTTACATAAATATTAATGTTTCTAAGTTGGTGTTAAAGCTGTTTTTTTCTATTGGTTTTATTGGTTTTAGTTTGGATCATTTATTATATTTCCTTTCTAGATTTTACAGGAAATATTTCATATTTAGAGTTTTTTTTGTGTTTTTAGTTTTTGTGTATCTAAATGTGTGTTTTATAAATTGTTATAATTGTTGTTTCTGTTTCTTTTAAATATATATTTAGTATTTTAAAGATGAGAATGACACATTACTGACACATTATATTGTTTATGTCATAACACAAATAAAAGTTGTCCATACTTCACTTCCAATATATAAATAATAAGTGACGTTCAGTGTCTGCTGTCGGCCGAGTGAGGCTGAATTATTGATGAAGGGACTCTCTCTCTCTCTCTCTCTCTCTCCCTCTCCCTCTCTGAGGCAGAAAGAAGAAGGACGACACGAACCAACAGAAGAAAAGAGACAGAAGAAGAAGAAAGAGAGGAAAGAACAGGAGAGAATATAAGAGGAAAGAAAAGGAGAGAATAAAAGAGGAAAGGAGAGAATATAACAGGAAAGAAAATGAGAATATAAGAGGAAAGGAAATGAGAGAAAATAAGATGAAAGGAGAGAATATAAGAGGAAAGTAAGAGGTGAGAATAAACAACACAGAAGAAGAAAGAAACAACAACAAAAACCTGAGAAGAAAACCTGGCGGAAATGAGAGAGTGACGGAGGAAAAGAAAAGAAGAGAGAAAGTACAAGAGGAAAGTGGAATAAAAGACTCAGAGAAAAAGAAATGAAACAATAACAGACGTCCGGAGAACAAGTGTCAACAACAATAAACAAGAAGACGTGATGTGAAGAAAAAGGAAGAAAATCGAGGTGAGTTCCCCTTTCCCTTAAAGAAGATATCGTCCAATCAGGCGCAGCAGGTGTCGCCTCCTAAATATCTGATCGTCTGATTGGACGAATTCCACTGACGCAAACAGGAAGTGTCTCGTTCTGAAGTTACAGAAAAGTACTTTACTTTATTACGTTTCCTTCATTAGGTTGTGATTCATATTTAATACAAATAAATTAATAAATATATAAACAAACCCCCAAAATAATCCAAAGAGATACAGCAGCTGTATTTCATTAATTAATACAATCCACGTTAATATTTGACTTCAGCTAAGTCGCTAATCAACTCGCTAACGTTGTCGTATAATCAATAGTCATGTTTCCAATCAATTGTCAAGTGATTTTAATCAAACTTTTAAATGCTAAAAAGTGAATTATAGCTGGTTTGTCTCTGGAGGCTCCACGTGGCTATAATATAAAAAGAGTAGAAGAAGAAGACCATGCAAAACAAGTTTCCTCGTCATCAAAAAAATTAAATGTTTTATTTGTTGTTTTATATCAGCGAGTGTTTATATATATATATATATATATTTAAACGTCAGCTGACGCTAGCTAACGCCAGCTAACTAATGAAATAAATATTCTTCTAGACTTTTCTTCCCGTCCATTAGAACAAAATGTCGGACGACAGAAAACAGGAAGAAGAAGAAGAAGAAGAAGAGGAGGAAGAGGAAGAGGAGGAGGAGGAAGTGACATGTCAGCCCCTCCCCCCTCCCCCTCCCTCCCTTGCAGCGGAGACGATGACATCACTGAGGAGGCGGGACCTGGCGTGCATCGTGTGCTTTGGGAGCTACGACCTGGCGACGCGTTTGCCGCGGCGTCTGCACTGCGGCCACGCCTTCTGCCAGGCCTGCCTGAAGCGTCTGGACACGGTCATCAACGAGCAGGTGAGCGGTGACGTCATCTACGAGAGCAGGTGAGCGGTGACATCGTCTACGAGAGCAGGTGAGCGGTGACGTCACCTACGAGAGCAGGTGAGCGGTGACGTCACCTACGAGAGCAGGTGAGCGGTGACGTCATCGACGAGAGCAGGTGAGCGGTGACGTCACCTACGAGGTCAGGTGAGTGGTGACGTCATCGACGAGAGCAGGTGAGCGGTGACGTCACCTACGAGAGCAGGTGAGCGGTGACGTCACCTACGAGAGCAGGTGAGCGGTGACGTCATCGACGAGAGCAGGTGAGCGGTGACGTCATCGACGAGCAGGTGAGCTGTGACGTCACCGACGAGAGCAGGTGAGCGGTGACGTCACCTACGAGAGCAGGTGAGCGGTGACGTCATCGACGAGAGCAGGTGAGCGGTGACGTCATCGACGAGCAGGTGAGCTGTGACGTCACCTACGAGGTCAGGTGAGCGGTGACGTCATCGACGAGAGCAGGTGAGCGGTGACGTCATCGACGAGAGCAGGTGAGCGGTGACGTCATCGACGAGAGCAGGTGAGCGGTGACGTCATCGACGAGAGCAGGTGAGCGGTGACGTCATCGACGAGAGCAGGTGAGCGGTGACGTCACCTACGAGAGCAGGTGAGCGGTGACGTCATCGACGAGAGCAGGTGAGCGGTGACGTCATCGACGAGAGCAGGTGAGCGGTGACGTCACCTACGAGAGCAGGTGAGCGGTGACGTCACCTACGAGAGCAGGTGAGCGGTGACGTCATCGACGAGAGCAGGTGAGCGGTGACGTCATCGACGAGCAGGTGAGCTGTGACGTCACCTACGAGGTCAGGTGAGCGGTGACGTCATCGACGAGAGCAGGTGAGCGGTGTCGTCATCGACGAGAGCAGGTGAGCGGTGACGTCATCGACGAGAGCAGGTGAGCGGTGTCGTCATCGACGAGAGCAGGTGAGCGGTGACGTCATCGACGAGAGCAGGTGAGCGGTGACGTCATCGACGAGAGCAGGTGAGCGGTGACGTCATCGACGAGGTCAGGTGAGCGGTGACGTCATCGACGAGAGCAGGTGAGCGGTGACGTCATCGACGAGAGCAGGTGAGCGGTGACGTCACCTACGAGAGCAGGTGAGCGGTGACGTCACCGACGAGAGCAGGTGAGCGGTGACGTCACCTACGAGAGCAGGTGAGCGGTGACGTCATCGACGAGAGCAGGTGAGCGGTGACGTCATCGACGAGCAGGTGAGCTGTGACGTCACCTACGAGGTCAGGTGAGCGGTGACGTCATCGACGAGAGCAGGTGAGCGGTGACGTCATCGACGAGAGCAGGTGAGCGGTGACGTCATCGACGAGAGCAGGTGAGCGGTGACGTCATCGACGAGAGCAGGTGAGCGGTGACGTCACCTACGAGAGCAGGTGAGCGGTGACGTCATCGACGAGAGCAGGTGAGCGGTGACGTCATCGACGAGAGCAGGTGAGCGGTGACGTCACCTACGAGAGCAGGTGAGCGGTGACGTCACCTACGAGAGCAGGTGAGCGGTGACGTCATCGACGAGAGCAGGTGAGCGGTGACGTCATCGACGAGCAGGTGAGCTGTGACGTCACCTACGAGGTCAGGTGAGCGGTGACGTCATCGACGAGAGCAGGTGAGCGGTGTCGTCATCGACGAGAGCAGGTGAGCGGTGACGTCATCGACGAGAGCAGGTGAGCGGTGTCGTCATCGACGAGAGCAGGTGAGCGGTGACGTCATCGACGAGAGCAGGTGAGCGGTGACGTCATCGACGAGAGCAGGTGAGCGGTGACGTCACCTACGAGCAGGTAGGCGGTGACGTGATCGACTCCCCCGAGCTGCCGATGTCGTCCACCAGAGTTTTACTCATGCATTTATTTAGGTGTCGGCTGAAGTTTGAGCGTTGAAAGAAGTCGAAGTGGAAATCTTGAATGAAATTAGTGCCACTTGAAGTTCACGAGATTGAAGGAGACGAAGCGTAAAACTCGAGATCTGAAAGCAGTTGAAGTGTCAAAAGTGTTGCACTAAAAGTAGTTTGTATTTCAAATGCAATCAATGGAAGCAGATCGACGAAACATAGAGAAATTAAAGCAGTTGAAGTGGAATCTGTGAGGACAGTTGAAGTGTCAGTTAAATAGTAAAAGATGAAGACAGTTGAAGTGACAGTTTACTAATAAAAGATGAAGACAGTTAAAGTGTCAGTTTAACAGTAAAAGACGAAGTGTTGGGAAACGAGATGTAATCAATGGAAGCAGATCAACGATGAGGAATGAAAGCAGTTGAAGTGTCATTTAAAGTGGAAATTCAAATTCATTAATACTAAAGACCAAACTTTAAAAACCTCCAAGGTTTGAATAGAACGAAATGTGTTTAAAGTAAAAATAGTTTGTTTCTAATTACATCATGTTCACTTCCTGTCACTACAACTCCCATGATCCTTTTCCCCCCACAGGTGTGGATCCCGTGTCCTCAGTGTCGACAGAACACGCCTCGGCCCAGAGGAGGAGCCGCGGGTCTGGACCTGGACCTGGCTTCCTTCCTGGGGGTGAAGGCCCAGCAGACCTGCACCTCCTCCTGCTCCCTGTCCTCCTGGAGCTCCGGCCGCAGGGAGGGGACGCCGGCCGGGGACCCGGCCCAGGACGGGAAGCCGTGGCTGGGGAAGGAGATCCCCGACGACGGCTGGTCCCACGGAGGTCTGGCGGAGCCGCGGTTCCACCGCTACGGAAGCTGCTGCCCACCGCCGTCCTATTGGCTGTGCTGCCTGTTCTGCTGCCCGGGGCGGGGCTAAGGCCGACCAATGAGGGCGCTCGCTTTAGTCGTTCCTTTGTATTCTGAGTGATATCATAAAAAAAACTCTATAATAAATGAACATGTGACGTGTTTCTGAGGCCATAATTCATTTAGAAACAAATAAAAATAAAAAAACGACGAGAGGAACTTCTATAAAATATGAATATAAATGAAAAAGTATCAAGTTAAATCAAAATCAGTCAAACAAAAGTATTAATACTAATAATAATATAAATTGTATCCTAAGTGGAATAAAGACAAAGCTGCTGAGAAAGAAATATTTATTCATAATTACATATTTTACAAAAACTATAGATCTCAACTAATTAAAACAGTTAGCATTCAGTAACATGATCTTTTCGTCCAATCACAGGCAAGCGAATCTGCTCCCACAGCTCTGATTGGTTAAAGCAAAAAGGACGGTTTTTAACAATAAAGCTTCAGACATTCAAATCGCGTCCGCGGACGGATAGCTTTTTATTTATTTATATTATAACAGAATGTTTGACGTAATAATGAGTTTGTTAAATGTGACGTGAATGTTTTAGTTTTCTTGGTGATTTTAGGAGGAATATTTGTTTGTGGGTTCGTTTCCTGGAAGAAAAAAAAGAGAGAGCTTTGGCGTCCCCCCCCCCCACCCTCCCCCCCATGAGGCACAAGGCATTCTGGGAGTCTGAGTCCCCTTTATGTCCTCCACAGGTTATTTGTTAACGAGAAAAGTCCCCACAATGCCACATTCTTGATACCAGTCTTTCATCAGACAGCAGTTAGTCATCTTCAGGCTCCGCCCTCTGAGCGTGCAGCTCGGCCAATCAGAGGCTGCCGATCCCCTCCCCCACCCTGATTCGCTGCCCCGGCTGCAGGCTGAAGCTAAAGTCTTTGGGAGCCTCGAACAGAAGAACGATGGTGGAGCCGAGGTTGAACTCCCCGACCGCCGCCCCCTTCTGCAAGACCACGCCCTCTCCGTCAGCAGAGGCCACGCCCCCTTCACCATCCACCTTCAACGATTGGCCGTCGATGTCCACGTAGCTGCGGTCGTGGAAAGATCCTTTACTATAGCGAGGAGCGTTGGTCTGAAGCTCCTGAGGACCAACATATTATATATCAATACTTCATATTGTATATTAATACTATGAATATTAACTTCATATTGTATATTATACTATAAATATTAACTTCATATTGTATATTATATTATAAACGTTTATAAAAGAGGAATAATGCAATAATTTAATCTAATTAACAGACTAATTGTAACAAGACGACACATCTAACTAAATTAAATAAATCCATTCATGTATTGTACAATATTTAGTTTGTTGTAACTAAATACATTTCTTAATATTAATATATATTTATAACTGGTAAATACATGCTACATCATACAAATTATAACTGTATGACATTGTAAAACTACAGTTAACATTTCCAGAAATATTAATATACATTTATATGATAATATATAAATACTGTATTAAGAAAGTTAGTTCATTAATACAGATACAATTTAAAAGATCCTGTTACTTTCCTCCTTTTAATAAAATCGATAGAATTCTCACCTGGTCGAAGTAAACTCGGATGGAGCCGACGTTTGTGGCGCCGACCGCCGTTAACGAGAAGAAGCCGTGCTGCCATTGGCCGCTGAGCGCCACGCGCTCGTTAAGGCAGAAGAGCTCTTTGACCAGCCGAGCCACGCCGGGGTTAACGGAGAGCAACGAGCCTAACGAGGGAGACAGGTGAGACAGGCCGGGGTTAACGGAGAGTAATGAGCCTAACGAGGGAGACAGGTGAGACAGGTGAGACAGGCCGGGGTTAACGGAGAGTAATGAGCCTAACGAGGGGGAGGGAGACAGGTGAAGGTGAGAGGGAGACAGGTGGGAGGAGACAGATGAGAGGGAGACAGGTGAAGGTGAGAGGGAGACAGGTGGGAGGTAGACAGGTGGGAGGAGACAGATGAGAGGGAGACAGGTGAAGGTGAGAGGGAGACAGGTGAGTGAGAGACAGGTGGGAAGGGAGACAGGTGAGAGGTGGGAGGGGAGACAGGTGGGAAACAGAGACAGGTAGGAGGTGAGAGAAACAGAGTGAGACAGGAGAGAGACAGGTGAGAGGGGAGAGAGCGAGAGAGAGAGAGAGACAGGTGAAGGTGGAGAGAGAGACAGACAGAATACAGATAGTGAGACAGGTGAGAGGGGAGAGAGAGAGACAGACAGAGAGAGAGAGAGAGAGAGACACAGGTGAGAGGTGGAGAGCAGCAGGTGAAGGTAGAACCAGGACCAGGTCCTCACCTGGGAAGTGCCGGCGGAGCTCCACCTTCCAGTCTGCGGGCGAGTGGAAGCAGTGGTAGTCACCTGGAGCCAGGTAGACCACCACGTGGAACAGGTCGTTCTCAGGAGACGACAGCAGGAGGTCTCTGAAGGACGACGTGGAGTCTAGAGGAGAGGAGCAAGACCATCAAGTCCCAAATCAAGACCACCTGGTCCTGAATCAAGACCACCTGGTCCTGAATCAAGACCACCTGGTCCTGAATCAAGACCACCTGGTCCTGAATCAAGGCCAACTGGTCCTGAATCAAGGCCACCTGGTCCTGAATCAAGGCCACCTGGTTCTGAATCAAGGCCACCTGGTCCTGAATCAAGGCCACCTGGTCCTGAATCAAGGCCACCTGGTCCTGAATCAAGACCACCTGGTCCTGAATCAAGGCCACCTGGTCCTGAATCAAGACCACCTGGTCCTGAATCAAGACCACCTGGTCCTGAATCAAGGCCAACTGGTCCTGAATCAAGGCCACCTGGTCCTGAATCAAGACCACCTGGTTCTGAATCAAGGCCACCTGGTCCTGAATCAAGGCCACCTGGTCCTGAATCAAGGCCAACTGGTCCTGAATCAAGGCCACCTGGTCCTGAATCAAGGCCACCTGGTCCTGAATCAAGGCCAACTGGTCCTGAATCAAGGCCAACTGGTCCTGAATCAAGACCATCAAGTCCCAAATCAAGACCACCTGGTTCTGAATCAATGCCACCTGGTCCTGAATCAAGGCCAACTGGTCCTGAATCAAGGCCAACTGGTCCTGAATCAAGGCCACCTGGTCCTGAATCAAGACCACCTGGTCCTGAATCAAGGCCACCTGGTCCTGAATCAAGACCACCTGGTCCTGAATCAAGGCCAGGTCATTCGTCCTCCTTGATCGTATTTAACTGAATTAAAGCTGGTTAATAATTCTATAAACTCTTTTAAATGAAGTTCTCTTGAGTCATCCTGAAAACCATCAATGGATCTAACAACTGACACCTGAGCCGTCAGGTGACTTTAAGACCAGACCACCTGGTCTTGAATCGAGACCAGCTGTCTGGCTTCCTGTCTGAGCCGCTGTGAGCAGGACCCTGTTGGTGGACCCTGTTGCTGGTCTTTACCGTTGCTCCGCCTCTTCTGGGGACCCAGGAAGTTCTCCAGACTGTAGGTGACCCCCTTCACCTGCTCCACCTCCGAGTTCTTCACCTGCCCGAAGTGGAGGATCCTCCCGTCAGCCGGAGACACCTGACGGAGAGAAGAGGGTCAAAACCACCAAACTAAACCCGAAGATCATTTTCATTCACCATGGAAACAGATTCATAGGAATATGGTCTCAGACCATGTGGTTTAAGGTCTTAAGACCATAGAGTTCAACTTTAAGGTCTTAGACTATGTGATCTTAAACCATGTAATCTTTAGATGGTTTAAGATCACATAGTTGAAGATCACATGGTTTGAGATCACATGGAGGAGGGGAAGAGGAGAAGGAAGAGGAATAGGAAGAGAAGGAGGAGAAGGAATAGGAGGAAGAAGAGGAGGACGAGGAAGAGGAGGAGGAGATGGAAGAGGCAGTAGAGGAAGAAGAGGAGCAGGAAGAGAAGAAGGAAGAGGAAGAGTTTTACCAGACAGGAGTTGGCGCAGAGCGGTCTGACTGCAGGTTTGAGGCGTCGTCGGAAGAATTCCCCCAGATTCCTGTAGTGATGAAGATCCTCCACGGCGGCTTCCTATTGGACGAGAGAGACGAGCAGAACAACAACAGGAACGCTCAGAATGATCATTATGATGAGGAAGAAGAAGAGTTATCATGAAACCCTGAGATCACCCGGGGATCGAACCCACAACCTTCCACAACAAGGTCGTGGTCTAAGCTGGCGATCACCAGGGAGACAGAAAATGTATCAAGACCAATTATGATCATTGTTCACATCATCTAAACATCGATATGTCTGTGTTTATTTTGAATAATAGTCAAGAGAAAAAAATATATATATAAAAAAAAATCAGTTTTCAGCTAAAATTGTGAACTTGACGACGTCATCTACATTAAAATGTTGTTGTTGTTGTTTTCTCCCAAATTGGAGATTTCTGCAGCGAGTATTTGCAGTGAAAGGTTTTGATGCCCTGTGGGCTGCATTTTATTTATAATAAAAACATCTGGCTTGAAGGTGTTTTGGAGGACTGGTGGGCGGGATGATGGAGGACTGGTGGGTGATGATGAAGGACTGGTGGGTGATGATGAAGGACTGGTGGGTGATGATGAAGGACTGGTGGGTGGTGATGAAGGACTGGTGGGTGGTGATGAAGGACTGGTGGGCGGTGATGGAGGACTGGTGGGCGGGATGATGGAGGACTGGTGGGTGATGATGGAGGACTGGTGGGCGGAGTGATGGAGGACTGGTGGGTGGTGATGAAGGACTGGTGGGTGGTGATGAAGGACTGGTGGGTGATGATGGAGGACTGGTGGGCGGAGTGATGGAGGACTGGTGGGCGGTGATGAAGGACTGGTGGGTGGTGATGAAGGACTGGTGGGCGGTGATGGAGGACTGGTGGGCGGTGATGAAGGACTGGTGGGCGGAGTGATGGAGGACTGGTGGGCGGAGTGATGGAGGACTGGTGGGTGGTGATGAAGGACTGGTGGGCGGTGATGAAGGACTGGTGGGCGGTGATGAAGGACTGGTGGGCGGAGTGATGGAGGACTGGTGGGCGGTGATGAAGGACTGGTGGGTGGTGATGAAGGACTGGTGGGCGGTGATGGAGGACTGGTGGGCGGAGTGATGGAGGACTGGTGGGCGGTGATGAAGGACTGGTGGGTGGTGATGAAGGACTGGTGGGCGGTGATGGAGGACTGGTGGGCGGTGATGAAGGACTGGTGGGTGGTGATGAAGGACTGGTGGGTGATGATGGAGGACTGGTGGGTGGTGATGAAGGACTGGTGGGTGGTGATGAAGGACTGGTGGGCGGAGTGATGGAGGACTGGTGGGTGATGATGGAGGACTGGTGGGTGATGATGAAGGACTGGTGGGTGGTGATGAAGGACTGGTGGGTGGTGATGAAGGACTGGTGGGCGGAGTGATGGAGGACTGGTGGGCGGTGATGAAGGACTGGTGGGTGGTGATGAAGGACTGGTGGGCGGTGATGAAGGACTGGTGGGTGATGATGGAGGACTGGTGGGCGGAGTGATGGAGGACTGGTGGGTGATGATGGAGGACTGGTGGGCGGAGTGATGGAGGACTGGTGGGTGGTGATGAAGGACTGGTGGGCGGTGATGAAGGACTGGTGGGTGATGATGGAGGACTGGTGGGTGGTGATGAAGGACTGGTGGGCGGTGATGAAGGACTGGTGGGTGATGATGGAGGACTGGTGGGCGGAGTGATGGAGGACTGGTGGGCGGAGTGATGGAGGACTGGTGGGTGGAGTGATGGAGGACTGGTGGGCGGTGATGAAGGACTGGTGGGTGATGATGGAGGACTGGTGGGCGGAGTGATGGAGGACTGGTGGGCGGTGATGGAGGACTGGTGGGTGATGATGGAGGACTGGTGGGCGGAGTGATGGAGGACTGGTGGGCGGAGTGATGGAGGACTGGTGGGTGGAATGATGAGGACTGGTGGGCGGGGTGATGAATGGGCCGCTCTGATTGGTCGAGATCGACCCGGTTCTCCTCACCTGCATGTTGACTCCGAAGGTCCAGATGTAGAGCGAGTAGACCGGCTTCCTGAGCCAGTTGGGGAGCTCCACCCCGTTCAGCCGGCCCCAGGCCCGGGAGAGGAGGCGGGTCGGGAAGGAGCGGTACAACGCCACCTACAGCGCCAAACAGGGAACTGCATGTGAAATATTACCCTTTGGTTTGAGGAAGAATTATATTATTGAAATATTATACCAATCTGTTCAAGGGTATTCATCTTGTGTAGAGAGTGAAGGAGGTGGAGAAAGAGGAGAGAAATAAGAAGAGAAAAGGAGAAGATGGAAGAAAGAGGATTATAGAGACGAGGTAGTAATCATAAAGTAAATCATAAAAGAGAAAAACAAAGAAAGAGGAGAAGAAAGTGGGTCAAAGATGAGGTGAAGATCAGAGATTTGTTGACATTCTGTTTTCATTTGTTTTACTTCCTGTTTTGTTCTTTTACCCTCTGGTGTTAGCAGCAGGCTGGTGAACTGAGTCACTGTCCACCTTCTACAGTAGAGTCACTGTCCACCACCTTCTATAGTAGAGTCACTGTCCACCTTCTACAGTAGAGTCACTGTCCACCTTCTACAGTAGAGTCACTGTCCACCACCTTCTATAGTAGAGTCACTGTCCACCTTCTACAGTAGAGTCACTGTCCACCACCTTCTATCGTAGAGTCACTGTCCACCACCTTCTATCGTAGAGTCACTGTCCACCTTCTACAGTAGAGTCACTGTCCACCACCTTCTATAGTAGAGTCACTGTCCACCACCTTCTATAGTAGAGTCACTGTCCACCACCTTCTATAGTAGAGTCACTGTCCACCTTCTACAGTAGAGTCACTGTCCACCACCTTCTATAGTAGAGTCACTGTCCACCACCTTCTATCGTAGAGTCACTGTCCACCTTCTACAGTAGAGTCACTGTCCACCACCTTCTATAGTAGAGTCACTGTCCACCTTCTACAGTAGAGTCACTGTCCACCACCTTCTATAGTAGAGTCACTGTCCACCTTCTACAGTAGAGTCACTGTCCACCACCTTCTATAGTAGAGTCACTGTCCACCACCTTCTATCGTAGAGTCACTGTCCACCTTCTACAGTAGAGTCACTGTCCACCACCTTCTATAGTAGAGTCACTGTCCACCTTCTACAGTAGAGTCACTGTCCACCACCTTCTATAGTAGAGTCACTGTCCACCTTCTACAGTAGAGTCACTGTCCACCTTCTACAGTAGAGTCACTGTCCACCACCTTCTATCGTAGAGTCACTGTCCACCACCTTCTATCGTAGAGTCACTGTCCACCTTCTACAGTAGAGTCACTGTCCACCTTCTACAGTAGAGTCACTGTCCACCACCTTCTATCGTAGAGTCACTGTCCACCACCTTCTATCGTAGAGTCACTGTCCACCTTCTACAGTAGAGTCACTGTCCACCACCTTCTACAGTAGAGTCACTGTCCACCACCTTCTATAGTAGAGTCACTGTCCACCACCTTCTATAGTAGAGTCACTGTCCACCACCTTCTATCGTAGAGTCACTGTCCACCTTCTACAGTAGAGTCACTGTCCACCTTCTACAGTAGAGTCACTGTCCACCTTCTACAGTAGAGTCACTGTCCACCTTCTACAGTAGAGTCACTGTCCACCTTCTACAGTAGAGTCACTGTCCACCTTCTACAGTAGAGTCACTGTCCACCTTCTACAGTAGAGTCACTGTCCACCACCTTCTATCGTAGAGTCACTGTCCACCACCTTCTATCGTAGAGTCACTGTCCACCTTCTACAGTAGAGTCACTGTCCACCACCTTCTACAGTAGAGTCACTGTCCACCACCTTCTATAGTAGAGTCACTGTCCACCACCTTCTATAGTAGAGTCACTGTCCACCACCTTCTATCGTAGAGTCACTGTCCACCTTCTACAGTAGAGTCACTGTCCACCTTCTACAGTAGAGTCACTGTCCACCTTCTACAGTAGAGTCACTGTCCACCTTCTACAGTAGAGTCACTGTCCACCTTCTACAGTAGAGTCACTGTCCACCTTCTACAGTAGAGTCACTGTCCACCTTCTACAGTAGAGTCACTGTCCACCTTCTACAGTAGAGTCACTGTCCACCTTCTACAGTAGAGTCACTGTCCACCTTCTACAGTAGAGTCACTGTCCACCTTCTACAGTAGAGTCACTGTCCACCACCTTCTACAGTAGAGTCACTGTCCACCACCTTCTATAGTAGAGTCACTGTATACCTTCTATAAGAGTCGCTGTTCACCTTCTATAGCCAAGTAACTGTATAAATTAACTTATTGTCTGCTGTTTAATGCTGAACAGGTAGTGAACAGACTACCTGAGCAGGTAGTGAACAGACTACCTGAGCAGGTAGAGAACAGACTACCTGAGCAGGTAGAGAACAGACTACCTGAGCAGGTAGAGAACAGAGTACCTGAACAGGTAGAGAACAGAGTACCTGAACAGGTAGAGAACAGAGTACCTGAACAGGTAGAGAACAGAGTACCTGAACAGGTAGTGTACAGAGTACCTGAGCAGGTAGTGTACAGAGTACCTGAGCAGGTAAAGAACAGAGTACCTGAACAGGTAAAGAACAGAGTACCTGAACAGGTAAAGAACAGAGTACCTGAACAGGTAAAGAACAGAGTACCTAAACAGGTAGAGAACAGAGTACCTAAACAGGTAGAGAACAGAGTACCTGAACAGGTAGAGAACAGAGTACCTGAACAGGTAGAGAACAGAGTACCTGAACAGGTAGAGAACAGAGTACCTGAACAGGTAGCGAGTAAACCTGAGTAAATTAATTCCAATAGCGTCTGACATATATATACACACACCTTTTTTTGCAATGATCCCTCAAATGTGGTGATCAAACCCTTGTGACAAAGATATGTAATGGAGGATTACAGTATTACAGGATTATAGTTCAACAATAAGAGTCATTGTCCAAAATAATACCAGTGCACTGGAACAGTAAACCTCACTGGGAATTAAATTACTATCAATCAAAAAATGTCCCATCACAACAACAAAGAGGAAATGAGTGACCTAACCCTGACCTTTTTTTTTTTTTTTTAATTTACGGTTGGTTGATTTTGATTGGTTATTGTCATTTTTATATCGTTTATAGTTTTAACCGTGAGAGAAGTGGTTGTATCATTTCTTTAATAAATTCGTAGAAGATATCAATTGCTATTATTTATGTACATTTTTCACATTTGATTGCAGTAACTTTGGTGCTGGCTAAAGTCTCTTTGAAAAGATTTTAATATTTTTTCTAATATTAACAGAGAAACATTTTGTATAGATGCTTTAAAGAGACAAATGTAAAGACGTAAAACAGTATAAAAAGAAAAGATGGAATGAGGAGACGGAGACAAATTCAACAACTAACCAAAAAAAGAAGAAAATAGAAACGAGTATGGTAGTTTCTGTCCCTCCCCTTTTCCCTTCGTCCAATCAGAAGCCAGCAAGCCACCGCTCTTACCCGCTTAGCCAACGGCCGCAGAGCGCTGACTGACAGGGCGTAGCAGAGGAAGGCGAGTGGCCGACGGCGCCACGGAATTGGACGAGACACACTGCCATTGAGCACGCTCAGACGGTGACGGACAGTCAAACGAGGCACCTGGAGCCTGAGTGTGATGAGATTTGATGAGATTTGATGAGATGTAGTGAGATGTAGTTTGAGTGGGAGGGAGGGAGACAACAGGAGACAAAAGGGGGAGAGGGAGGTGAAGGAACAGAGACATACACAAATGTAAATAGATAAAATTATCAAAGAAAATCAAAAAGGACAGAAGGACAAAATAAATGAATGCCTTAATTTCTTAAAAAAAAACAATTTTGTGACGTTTTCTTCCGGCTAATGGCCGAGTTTCTGTCATCAGGAAAAAGATTTGATTTGCATGGGAGCGCCGCGTATTTACACTATGCTATAAACGCTACAGTATAGACGCTATGCTATAAAGGCTCTGCTATAGATGCTACGCTATAGACACTGCACATAGACGCTAAAGGTGTGTTCACACCGGACCGCTTCAGTTTACTCGCGCGAGCGAACGAGGGTGTTCACACCAAACGCGAAAAATCACGCCGTGAAGGGGGCGTGGCTTATCTCCGTTGCTTGTCTCTGTGAGAAGAGCTTTCATTTCCGCTATCGACCATGGAATAAATAACCACTAGTTCTGCTTTATACTTGTTGTGGAAGTCCCAAACATGTCGGAACATGAAACGCCCTTGTGTTTGGGTTCATAATATTATCCGTAGCCGCACACAGCTCGGTGAATTTCACCGACTCCTCCAGGAACTGCGTCTGGCTTATCTCCGTAAAACGGATACCGTTTCCTTCATCCGCCATGGAAATAACCACTAGTTCTGCTTTATACTTGTGTAAATTCCACATACGTCGGAACATCAAAATCCATCGTGTCTGGGTTCATAATATTATTCGTAGTCACACAACAGCGTCTGAAGGACGGCCGCTACCAGCGCTACTTCAGCAGCAGTTTGATTCAGCGACGGCAAGACGGCGTGGGTGACGGGCGGAGCTTCTCAACGCTGATTGGCTGACGCAACTTTGCGTCATGCGATTTCTCCGCCGGAGGTGGGATAATTCAACTCGCGCCGCGTCCTTCGCGCTGTTCGCCCCCCGTCAAACGCGCTATTCGCGCCGCCCCGCCAAAAAAAAAACGCTTTTCCGCGGGCTACGCCACAGACGCAACGCCATAGACGCTGTGGTATAGACGCTACGCTATCGACTCTACGCTACCGACGCAACGGTATAGACTCTGCGTATAGACGCTACGCTATCGACGCTACGGCATAGACTCTACGCTACAGACGCAACGCTATAGACGCAACGGTATATTTGTTTTTGTGGACTTTATGTTAATGTCTCGTGAACTGGACCAGTGTCCTCGTGTCGATAATAAAGTTTTTCTCAATCTGATCAAAACGACGATCAATACTCATCGAGACGTTTCCTCACCCACTAAATCTCATGAAGCACCCTCTCTCCCTACCAAGGAAGGGTTAGTGTAAAAATGCTTACTCATATCTAAGTTTAGAGACTCACTCAAGCAGCTGCAGGTTTTGGGAAATGACCGGCAGAAAGTGAAGTTGTAAAACTACTGAATGTCCTTTAATCTCTAAAGAAGTTAATTCACAGGAAGTGTACAGAGTCGAGCTGCAGGTCACATGATTGATGATTGGAGTGTGAAAGGAAGTAAAGACAAAATAAACAAAAAAAGAGAGGTAAAAACATGGAGGGATAAGGGAGAAATAAAAACACAGGTGGGTGTGGACAGCTGTGGAAGGGGCGGAGCTTGTGTGTGTGGAGGGCGGGGTGAGGAGGAGGAGGAGGAAGAGCGGACGCTAGAGCAGTGCTACAGTAAAGCTAGTAGCAATGCTAACAGGGATGCTAACACACTAAATATTTAGAAGTTTTCGTGAATCAACTTTGCAAGTTTCTGCCTCAGAAATACTTTTATTAAAGACACATTTAACTTTTAAAGATATATATATATATATACATATATAAACTATTTTCTCTTTAAAAACATCACGATTATTAAACCGTTTAGTATTTGAGAATCTTTAAAACTTCATACTTTCTGGACATAAATATGGATCAAGGTATAGATTAGTGTGCGTGTATGGTTTCTATGGCGATGGCTAGTTTATCTTTAGCCAAGTTTAGCTACACACACACATATGTATATATATATATATATATATATACACACACACACACATATACATATATATACACACACACACACACACACGTGTACAGTGTGTGGAACACGTGTGTCCTCAGTAAACTAGGTTAGCAGGTTAGCACACAATCAACTGAAAGAGGCTAACGCAAGCTAAATAAGGCTAAAGCTGAATTAGCTGACCTGCTAAGCTAACCGTCGCCATAGTAACCCCCCCCCCCCCCCACACACACACTAATTGGTAATCTCTCTCTCTCCCTCTCTCTCCCTCCCTCCCTCTCTTCCCCCCCCCCCCCCTTCCTCCCTCTCCCCCTCTCCCTCTCCCTCTCTCTCTCTCTCTCTCCCTCTCTCTCTCCCCCCGTCTGTTTCTCTGTGTTTAACTTGGATCTTCAGGATAGTAAATATTATCAATGACCTCATCTTCTTCTCCCACCTGAATCTGGCTGTGGTTCTGGTCCTGACTCCTCCTCCTCCTCTTCCTCTTCGTCCTCCCTCCTCTTCCTCCTTCTCTCCATCAGTCGCGTGCCGCCGCCGCCTCCGCCGCTTCACCTGCCGCAGCAGGTCGCGTTGCTGTCGCGCGCCGCCGCCACCGCGGCACCGCGGGAAAAACTTTACCATGAACGGGTCGCCGATGACGCAGAGAGAGAGGGCCGGAGACGCATGGTGACGTTTAAATACCGAGAGAAGAAGAAGAACGCGGGGGTCCGCTCTGAGAGAGCAGCGAAGAAGAAGTGACGCAGAGCGCGAGCGAGAGATGAGTTTATACCGGGAGCCCCGCCTCCTCCCTGCTCTCCCCCCCCCCCGCTGTGATACAAAGTGCGTAGAGCAAATATACAGAGAACAAAAACACACGAAATGCCTTTATATACTATGCATAGTGGATTTATAAATTGGTTTATATATATATATATATATATATATATATATATATATATATATATCAAAATGTTATAATGTCAAATCTATACATACATGTATATACGTGTATGTATAGATTTGACATAACCTTTTGAAAAAAAACTAATTTGTATGTTGTATATAGTTTATTATTACATTAAAAGGCTAATTCATTATTAAAAAACATAATATAATTAATAATATCATTCTGGAAATTAAATGTAATAATTCATAACTAAAGTAACTAATAACTAATCAAATCTAAATCAATTAATTAAATGAATAATATTTTATGATGTCATAAATTTTTAAAGGCCATGTCAAACACACTTCTAGAGGAGTCGCCCCTGGTGGTCAGGAGAGCGAAGGCAGCTTTAAACACATGAAGCATATACTTCTATACAACCAGAGGAGTCGCCGCCTGGTGGCCAGGAGAGAGAATGCAGCTTCAACACACGAAGCTTAGACTTCTATAAAACCATGAGGAGTCGCCCCTGGTGGTCAGGAGAGAGAATTACGTTTTAATACATGAAGCATAGACCTCTATACAACCAGAGGAGTCGTCCCCTGGTGGTCAGGAGAGCGAATGCAGCTTTAACACACGAAGCATATACTTCTATACAACCATTAGGAGTTGCATCCTCACGGAGGACGAGCTGCAGCTAAAGACCTCGCTCACCATCCTCTGAAGTATTTTACTCAGAGAACCAACAACAACAGAGCTTCAGGCCCCACAGCGCCATGGAGCTGGACTCATGCTCCGTTCTTCCAGAACAACCATGAACAACCTTGAACAACCTAAGCAATCAACCATGGAGACGCAGCCGTCCCAGGAGGCAAAGCGGGCAGACCTCAATAACGAAGCGTTGCAGAGGCCGACTGGACCTTCTGCTGTCACACCTTCTCAGACCCACAAACTCACCTGCTCGCTTGTGGGTCTGGACCAGAAACCTGGAAACTTAACACAAGCCTACTAGACAACCAAGAGGCGGTAACAAGGTTCGATACCCCGCCTCCGCTAGTCCACGTCGATGTGTGGGCAAGACACTTAAACCCATGGGCAGGTGGCACCTTGCATGGTAGCTCCTCCCATCTTGGTAGCTCCTCCCATTAGTGTATGAATGGGTGTGAATGGGTGAATGATGACATGTTGTGTTAAAGTACCATTTATAGAGGCAGAACTCTCATTGTCAGAGATCAGCAAGAGACTTCTTGTGGATTTGAGGCTTTACGTACAGGCCTTGAGAGAAGGGGGGGGGGGCTTTGTTTGTGACCCCGACCCTAGAAGCTCGTCTGAAGCCTCATGTCGCCCCATCATGGGATCAGTATGCAATGTTTTGGGCTTCGATCGTGGGGCAAAAGGCCCCACACCCCGTCTTGTAGGCACAACCCTGAGCAGACGTGTGCACCAAACCAGGCTGTAGCTCAACTCTCACGTCACACAGTCACGACACCAGAAGAAGAACGTGTTCCGATTCATCCAGGTGACAGTGAAACGCCACAACAACGTTTTTGGTCGCGTCCCGCCGCTTTGTACCGACTTCCTGTTTGTACGAATGGGGAGCCGTCTCTAACCGGGTCCAAGGAAGTCAACGGAGAGCAGGAAGTGAGTTATGAGAAGAGAGCTGTATCGCACATGTTGTTAAACATCTTTACCGATTGTGTGTTAAGAGACGAGTCAACAACAACACAAGAGAACACTGTTACTGTGGAGAGTTCTTCAAACTACATCCTTTAATACCTTTTTTGATCAGCTATAGTCTGATTAAGTGGGAAATATTATTTGAGAAATTATTGTTTATCGTATTTAAAATGAACCGACGAAACATTTATTTTATTTGCTTCCATCGCCTCATTTTTTGGCTGTTTTTTATTTGCTGTTAACTTTCAGGCCGTGTTTGCGAGATTAAGCGGCTTCGACTGATGTTACGGTCTGTAAATCATTTATAATATTTCACCACACCAATAAATACGTTTGATCTCGACTTCACTTCACTCGGGTGATGAAATCAATCCATGTCGAAACCATTTTAAGTTTTAAATCCAGTACTTCAGTAAAATAGAGATTCTTCAGTTCAGGGATTATTAAATACAGTGATTAGATTCATCTGTGTCACGAAAATTATTTTTAATTTGAGGTCCAGTATTTAGTATATTTTATAAAAAATATTGTTTTTAAAAACAAAAGAAAAAATTAAGTTTAAAAAAAATAAAGAGACAATGATTGAATAAAATATGAATTAGACAAGTTTTTTATATTTATTAGTGGGAAACTAATTGTTATATTGATCAGGAGTTTAAAAAATAATCTTGAGGATAATCAATTAATTAGTTAGATTAATTGTATCATTATTAATCATTGTTTAAATCAAATGTATATTTGTTATATTTATATATATTTATTTTGAGTATGATGGACAAACCAATAAAAATAAATAGACTTTTGATCAGTTGGACCACCTCAGTGAACGGACCAATCAGGAGGTGGGGGGAGGAGTCAGTGCAGAGTGAGGGGGAGGAGTCAGTGCAGAGTGACATGTCAATCACCTTTCACCCAGTGAACCAATCCTCATATCAGTCAACACGATCAATAAACAAAGAAAGTAGAAAAACACTCTCTATTTAAAACCAAATAGTACACAAGCAGTTTGGACCAATCGAATGTGAATGAACCCTAAAGCATCCCCTGTCAATCACCTCGTAGCCCCGCCTCTAAAACATCTCCTGTCAATCACCTTCTAGCCCCGCCCTAAAGTATTTAGTGTTTGACCATAAAGAGAAGAGAGAATGCAGCTTTTACTATGGAGGACCGGAAATGACTTAAGTATAAATAAATAAATAAATGCATGAATAAATACAGGAATAAATAAATGCTTAAATAAATGTATAAATAAATAAATAAATACAGGAATAAATAAATAAATGCTTAAATAAATGTATAAATAAATGAATAAATAAATACAGGAATGAATAAATACATGCTTAAATAAATGTATAAATAAATACAGGAATATATAAATACAAGTTATACCTAAACAGGACATCATTAAATAAATCTATTTATACATTTCTGTATTTCTTCATTTATTTATGCCTGTATTTATGTGTCCACACGTATTTCTTCATTTATTTATGCCTTGTATTTCTGTGTCCTTGTATGCAAATGAGCTGGGGCGGTCCGAACCTCTGTCTAAAGCATGATTGGTCACAGGAGTGTGATGCTCCTGCTATGTTGTGCTCTACTACTTCTGCCTTGCACATGTTGTTGAAGTTGGCAAGCTCAGCTAACCGTTAGCAGAAGTCCTGATTTTCAATGCCCTGTCCGGCGTCCGGCGCAGCATCAAGCCGGACGCGTATGTGTCCTCCTTTTTGCATACCTGCAAACTTGTCACCTTTCGGCGAAATTCACCGTTTTGAAATCAAAATATGTGAACTGGCCGCCAGCGTTTCTGCGATTGGAGTGAGACACGGAGAAAATCTGATGTTGTGATCTTCGCAAATAGAAGATCTTTG
Source organism: Myoxocephalus aenaeus (assembly GCA_038501785.1). Classification (NCBI taxonomy): domain Eukaryota; kingdom Metazoa; phylum Chordata; class Actinopteri; order Perciformes; family Cottidae; genus Myoxocephalus; species Myoxocephalus aenaeus. Next base: position 821,877 of record JBAMJR010000080.1, read on the forward strand.
ATGAGTCTTGGCCAATCAGCGTTAAGATGTCTACAGCGGCCGTTTCTCAATACGCGTTCTTTTCTGTACTTGATGAGAAAACTCATAACTGAAAGTTGACCGAGAAGTTAGTTGTTTAAGCATCAAATCTGTGATCGGTTATTCAAGAATCAGCCGACTTAAAAAGATACGCCGACCAGTTGAGTTCCTGCTGAGGGACCGTGAGCTCCGCAGCACCGGGCCGTCAGCGCTCTGCTGCCCGCCGAGAGCAGCCTGATCCCGGCAGGACTTTTAGAAATGATCCGCTGGCTCCGATTTCTCCGTAGCGGTTAAACATGAGATATAATTCTGTTTTGAGGGTCTAACGAGCAATCTTTATTAGTTTATTATTTATTCACAGTAACGTTACATCAGTTTGACGGAGGGAAATGTTAAGATTTATAACTTACGGTTTGAACTTTTACTTTGAACTAAAGCGGTGTCTTATTACTTTTTACCGAATTGATTGCAATTATTTAAAAATATATAAGTATATATATAAAAATACATTAAAAAAACATATTAATTCATTGTTAATTACAATTAATAATTACATATTAATAATATATATATATATATATATATATATATATATATTAGTACATATAAAAAAATAAAAATACATATTAATTCATTGATAAAGCAGGGTATGCTCCAAGGATATCAATTACAATAAAAAGGGCTCATATCCCCTCTCTTCACACTTAATAAAATCAAACTGCACCCCTTCTATGCAGATAGAAATAAATGAAGTAATACAGAAATGTATGTTAATGATGTCCTGTTTAGGTATCAACTTATATTTATTTATTCCTGTATTTATTTATTTATACATGTATTTAAGCATTTATTTATTTATTCCTGTATTTATTTATACATTTATTTAAGCATTTATTTATTTATTCCTGTATTTATTCCTGCATTTATTTATTTATAATTAAGTCATTTCCGGTCCTCTATATTTAACACATGAAGCTAGACTTCTATACAAACGGAGGAGTCGCCCCCTGGTGGTCAGGAAAGAGTTTGTCTCCTGGTCAGAATAATGCAGCGAACAGCGAGTTGAGCATACATGTGTGATAGAAAATCAAATACAGTCAGGCTCTATGGAGAAAGTACCGAAGAAGAAGAAGAAGAAGAAGAAGAAGAAGAAGCCAACAAAGCAGGTGTGACCTCTCCTACCTGTGTGGGCGTGGCTAAAACGGGCTCGACTCCATCCTGCTGTTGGTCCCTCCACTTGTATTTCTGGTAACCGAGGTAACCGCCTCCTGACACTAACAGGAGGGGGAGGGGCCAGCGGCTGGGTAGGAAGGACCGACCTGAAGAGAGACAGCTGATTGGTCAACGAACAGTGCTGTACTGCACTTTTAATTCTTATTCTGAACCAATGACAAACCTACGAGAGATGATTTACATTTCTGATTCATTAAAAGCTGATCATTTATTTTTTAAGAATCAGAATTGACTAAACTATATTCACCTGCACCAATTAAATGTGACTCGTCACATTTATAGTTCTTATTTGTACAAAAACACACAATTTGAGTGTTGATGAAGTATAACAATGAGCTCAGCGCTGTTAGGAAGTTCAACAGCTCATAATTCATCTGTAATATCCATTTTATATTCATGTGGAAACATCTGGATGTATAAACATTTTCACTGAGCAGAGCCTGAACGCATCATGAGAATGTTATCATTTACCTTCAGTGAGTAGTCATTTTCATTGAGCCTGAACGCATCATGAGGACGTTATCATTTACCTTCAGCCAGTACTCATTTTCATTGAGCAGAGCCTGAACGCATCATATTCATCATCATGAATCCCGTCAATATTTAACTGTATTTATATTCACTCCCGTGTCCCCGCCTTCATTAAATAGCCATGGAAGTGAACCGGAAGTGAAGAAGAGATGAACCGGAAGTGAGGAGGTGCAGACAGACTCACCTGTGCTCACTGCTCTCTGCTGGCTGCAGTTCCGAGGAGAAACTCTATAAATAAACAACAAATCGTTTAACAGTTAAAATAAAATTTTAGAAATATTTTAAATACATTTAATCATTTAAAATAGTTCAACGAATCTCTGTCGTCCCCACGAGGCACCAGGTCATTTAAAGTCACCTGTTCACCGGATGGTAAACAGGTGAACGGGACACATCTGGCTGATGTCACCTGAGCCGAAGCCTTCATCACTCTGATTCACACGCTCCTCACCTGTCTTACGTCACATCAAAGTCACCGTTTGGCTTTTAGACGCGATCAAACGTTAATTTACTATAAACGTTAAACAGGCCACCGTTTCCCTAAACCGCACGCAGCGTCACTCACACAACGGCTACGTCACACTGTCGTTACGCCAGAGTGACCACGTCACTGTCTGACGTCAAGCTGTCGGCTTTAATACAGAATAAATAAAGTTAATACCTCACAGTCGCTCCGCTGCACACCCTCCGCAAGGCCGCCGCCATGTTGTTTGCGTAAGTGACGTACGGACGTCCTACGTCACGGTAAACTATGAAGTTGCTATGTATTTGCCCCGAGTGTAGTCTGCCAGGTAAACCTTCCTTCACGGTGAACGCACACGTTGGGACACTTTCCGTAGCTTTAGGCCACAAAGACAGAATGGGATTTGGGTTCAAATTAACACATTATAGCAGCAAATACTGAAGGAACGCGTGTGACAGCTCACAATACATGAGTATTGTGAGCTGTGACCTGAGGCAGCAGCTGCCTGCGAGGCGTGTTTGAGGGTATAAAATGCCTTTAGGATGCATTCATTGCAAAAAAATTGATAGAAATGTTAATAGAAGTATTTACTAGATTTGTTTTCATCAAAACGGTGACCATGACAACAATGAATAACTCTACTGATGAACATTATTGTGCATCTTCCATAGAAGGCCGATAAAACTCCAACTAAAACATTTTAGGGTTACGGTTGTGTGTTGTTATTGTACCATTAACACTATGGGTAAATACCAATAGTGTTAATACTCAAAGTGTTCCCTGAGTTATTTGACGGCAACAGTATCGCTCTACAATATATTATGGGATGTCGGCAGCCTGGAATCAACCAGACAGAATTATTTCACTGAGGGGCAAAAGACGGAAGCTGATCAATCAGTGATCAATGACTGATAAAGAAAAAAACTTCAGTGAGCGGAAACAAACTTTATTTGTTTAAAAAATAGACACATTTTCAGCAGAAATATATATTACACTTTAAAAACTCCAAATACTTCACCACCAGTAAAGTACTACAGAGTACTCAGACAGTATTTCAGAGTACTACAGAGATCAGCAGTGAAGGTCTTTTTATATTTCACGATTCACAATAAATTTCAAAATTAAAATAAAGCCACGTGTGGGCGTGGCCTCCTGATAGGTCATCCGTTAAAAAACTAGTAAAAATATTAAATATTTACGAAAATTCACATTTACACAGCCTACACTGTAAAAAAAAAAGAGATGAAGAAGTCAAATACAAACCAAGAAATCAAGTACACGGCAAAACCAAAAGTAGCAGGTGTGCTAGCAGCTCTGTGTATTTGGCCTTTGGTCGGCTGACAGTAAGTGATGTCACAGCTCACACGTCCAGGCCCTGACGCGTCAGGAAGTCTTCCAGCGCGCTCAGTCGCTCCACCAGCATCACGTCCAGGTCCGCGTCGTCGTCACCGGGCACGCCGCCGTGGCAATGTCGACGGGCTGCCGCACGTTTCCGGGGAACCAATGCAAAAGGAAGTCCCGCCCCTAAAACAGACACAGATTAACGTTAACAATCACAGAGTAAATAAAGTTTATCCTCCAGTATCCAGTAGAACATGTGATCAGGACATCATGGATGTTTCTCTAGTCTCTGATCTCTGATCATGTGACTTTGTAAACAACCAATCAGTGTTTAGACCAACAGGAGGAGCTAGTAATGTTAGCAGCACCGCTAACAGAGAACCAACAGGAGGAGAGTTAGTAACGTTAGCAGCACCGCTAACGGCGATCCAACAGGAGGAGAGCTAGTAACGTTAGCAGCACCGCTATCGGAGAACCAACAGGAGGAGAGCTAGTAACGTTAGCAGCACCGCTACCGGATAATCAATAGGAGGAGAGCTAGTAACGTTAGCAGCATCGCTAACGGAGAACCAACAGGAGGAGAGCTAGTAAAGTTAGCAGCACCGCTAACGGCGATCCAACAGGAGGAGAGCTAGTAATGTTAGCAGCACCGCTAACGGAGAGCCAGCGGAGGTTCACTTGAGTTACATGATGATGCGTTCAGGCTCTGCTCAGTGAAAATGAGTACTGGCTGAAGGTAAATGATAACGTTCTCATGATGGAACGCATCAGGATGGAACGCATCATGATGGAACGCATCATGAGAACGTTATCATTTGTTCGTTTTCTGTATCAATAGTAATATCTCTTTCTCTGTGGTTCTTCCTCCTTTTCCTAAACCTCTCTTCCTTCTCCTCCTCCTCTGCTGTTCTGACTGACTCAAACTAGAGGAAAGAGGAGGTGTGGTACTGTGAAAATTAGTACTGGCTGAAGGTAAATGATAACGTTCTCATGATGCGTTCAGGCTCTGCTCAGTGAAAATGAGTACTGGCTGACCTTGCGGCCTCTTCCTCTTCCTGGGTTGAGTGAAGTCCGGGAAGAGGAGGAGCCTGCGCCTCCTCTGCTGGCCAATCAGGAGCAGCGCACCGTTTTTTTCCCGGGGCTCCTCGAAAATCGTCTCCAAACTCCTGCAGCGAGACAGAAAAGCATGCTGGGAGATGTAGTTTGTACAGCAGTGTGTTCTTGATGTGTGTCAAACTGGGATTAAAAAGTCTTCGTAAAATGTTGTATTTGTAGTTTCTACCTGTTTGTGGTGGGGGATTTGTAGTTCTTGTTTGTGTAAATCTCCTCCAGACTGAACTCTTTCTTCTTTGACCTGAAAAACAATCTATTTTAATATTTTGATCTTTTACTCTGATTTATTTCCTCTTCCCCTCGAACCTTACCTTTTGACCTTTGGTAGTCCCATCGGCGTGAGCAGCGTTTCCCGCGGTGACGCCCGGCGGATTCGTATCTGTGAGACTCGTTTACAGCGCTGAGAACAACAGGACAAAGAAATAGAGAAATCAGTTTATTTTTGTGTAGAAGGCTAACGTTGTATACAATAAACAGACTTAGGCTAGTTAGCTGGCTCGTTATCTCTCTAGCTAATTCCACCAGGCTTTAATGCTACACTGGTTACAGAGATAACGTTCCCTCTGACATTAAACTCCATAAAACGGTTTAATGTCGGTTCTACGTCTGCTTCATTTCTATGAGAAAACCTTGAAGTTAAACAGGAAGGAAAACTCCACCTCTCCATTTGTGCTGAGAAACTCAGGGGTCGCTTCTGATTGGCTGACGGCAAGCGGAGCAGCAGACAGCCCATTGGCTGAACATAGGGGGAGGGGAAGGGGCCGTCGCCGGAGGAGGTGGAGGCTGCGGGTGCTGTGATTGGCCCGCTGCTTCGGCTGTCGCTGGGCAGAAAAGGTTGGGCTGAAACAGACACGGAAAAGATTTGTTCAAAATGTATCTTTAATGACATGCATTAAAGTACACAAACTAAGATCCATCCATCCATCCATCCATTTTCGGCCGCTTATCCGGGGTCGGGTCGCGGTGGCAGCAGGTTCAGCAGGCCGACCCAGGCTTCCCTCTCACCCGCAACACTTTCCAGCTCATCCTGGGGGACCCCGAGGCGTTCCAAGGCCAGCCGGGAGATATAATACCTCCAGCGTGTCCTACCAGTTGGACGTGCCTGGAAAACCTCTAATGGGAGGCGTCCAGGAGGCATCCTGACTAGATGCCCGAACCACCTCAGCTGACTCCTTTCGACACGAAGGAGCAGCGACTCGACTCCAAGCTCCCTCCTGATGTCCAAGCTCCTTACCCTATCTCTAAGGCTGAGCCCGGCCACCCTACGGAGGAAGCTCATTTCGGCCGCTTGTATCCGAGACCTCGTTCTTTCGGTCACGACCCAGAGTTCGTGACCATAGGTGAGGGTTGGAACGTAGACCGACCAGTAAATGGAGAGCTTCGCCTTCTGGCTCAGCTCCTCTTCACCAAGACGGACCGGTACAGCGCCTGTTTTACTGCTGCAGCCGCACCGATCCGCCTATCGATCTCACGCTCCACCTTACCCTCACTCGTGAACAAGACCCCGAGATACTTGAACTCCTTCGCTTGGGGTAGGCAGTTTGTCCCCACCTGGAGGGAGCAGTCCACCGGTTTCCGGCAGAGCACCATGGCCTCAGATTTGGAGGTGCTAACTCTCATCCCTGCCGCTTCACACTCGGCTGCAAAACGCCCCAGTGAATGCTGGAGGTCACGGTCCGAGGAGGCAAACAGGACCACATCATCTGCGAACAGCAGAGATGCGATCCCGAGACTCCCGAGCCTGATGGTCTCCGCCTCCCGGCTGCGCCTAGATATCCTGTCCATGAAAGTCAAGAACAGGACCGGTGATAAAGGGCAGCCCTGGCGGAGGCCAACACCCACCGGGAACGTGTCTGACTTACTACCGAGGATACGAACACAGCTCCTACTGCAGGCGTACAGAGACCGGATGGCCCGTGCCAACGGGTCCGGCACCCCATACTCCCGCAGCACCCCCCACAGAACCCCTCGAGGGACCCGGTCGAAAGCCTTCTCCAAGTCTACAAAGCACATGTAGACTGATTGGGCGAACTCCCAGGACCCCTCCAGTAGTCTTGCGAGGGTAAAGAGCTGGTCCACTGTTCCACGGCCGGGACGGAATCCACACTGTTCGTCTTGAATCTGAGGTTCGACAAGCGGTCGGAGCCTCCTTTCCAGCACCCTGGCATAAGCTTTTCCCGGGAGGCTGAGCAGTGTGATACCACGATAGTTCGAGCACACTCTCCGGTCCCCCTTCTTGAAGATGGGAACCACCACCCCGGTCTGCCAGTCCATGGGCACTGTTCCCGACCCCCATGCGACACTGCAAAGGCGTGTCAGCCAAGACAGCCCAACAATGTCCAGCGCCTTCAGCATCTCAGGGCGGATCTCATCCCCTGGCGCCTTGCCACCAAGGAGCTTTTTGACTACCTTAGTGACCTCTGCCAGGGATATGGGTGCAACCACCCCAAGGACTTCAGGCGGTGCCCCCTCTCCAGGGGACATGTTGGCCGGGTTTAGGAGTTCCTCAAAGTGCTCTTTCCACCGCCCGACGATGTCCACAGTCCGGGTCAGCAGTTCATCCCCCACGCTGAGAACAGCCTGGGGTAGGCCCTGCTTTCCCTTCCTGAGCCGCCGAATGGTTTGCCAGAACCTCCTTGAGGCCAACCGAAAGTCCTTCTCCATGGCCTCCCCGAACTCCTCCCATGCCCGAGTTTTAGCATCCGCGACAACCACAGCTGCAGCCCTTCTGGCCTGCCGGTACCCGTCAGCTGCTTCAGGAGACCCCTGGGCCAACCAGGCCCGAAAGGCCTCCTTCTTCAGCTTGACGGCTTCCCTCACCCCCGGTGTCCACCACCGGGTTCTCAGGTTGCCGCACCGATGACCTTCTGACCACAGCTCCTAGCGGCCGCGTCCACAATAGAGGCTTTGAACATGGTCCACTCGGATTCCATGTCCCCAGCCTCCCTCGGGATGTGTGAGAAGCTCTTCCGGAGGTGAGAGTTGAAGACCTCCCGGACAGGATCCTCTGCCAGACGTTCCCAGTTCACCCTCACCACACGTTTGGGCTTGCCAGGTCTTTCTAGCCGACTCCCCCGCCATCTGATCCAACTCACCACCAGGTGGTGATCAGTTGACAGCTCTGCTCCTCTCTTCACCCGAGTGTCCAAGACATACGGCCGCAGATCAGATGATACGATTACAAAGTCGATCATTGATCTCCGGCCTAAGGTGTTCTGGTACCAAGTACACTTATGAGCTGCCTTATGCTCGAACATGGTGTTCATTATTGACAAACCGTGGCTAGCACAGAAGTCCAACAACAAAACACCGTTCGGGTTCAGATCAGGCAAGCCGTTCCTCCCAATCACGCCCCGCCAGGTTTCTCTATCATTGCCCACGTGAGCGTTGAAGTCCCCCAGGAGAACTATGGAGTCGGCAGGCGGCGCCCTTTCCAGGACCCCTCCCACCGACTCCAAGAAGGCCGGATACTCTGAAATGCTGTTCGGTGCATAAGCACAGACAACAGTCAGAGCCTTACTCCCCGCAACCCGCAGGCGCAGGGAGGCGACCCTCTCGTTCTCCGGGGAAAACTCCAACATAGCGGCGCTCAGCCGGGGGCTCGTGAGTATCCCCACTCCCGCCCGGCGCCTCTCACCCTGGGCAACTCCAGAAAAGGACAAAGTCCAACCCTTCTCCAGGAGCTTGGTTCCAGAGCCCGTGCTGTGCGTGGAGGTGAGCCCAACTATATCTAGCTGGTACCGCTCCACCTCCTGCACCAGCTCTGGCTCTTTCCCCGCTAGCGAGGTGACGTTCCACGTCCCTAGAGCTAGTCTATGCTGCCGGCGATTGGCTCGCCCAGGTCTCCTGCCTGGCCCGCCGCCCGGTCTGCATAGCACCCGACCCCGATGCTTCCCCCTGCGGGTGGTGAGTCCACAGGGTACAAACTAAGATTTTATAAAAAATCGTATTGTGTTTGTTTTAATTACCTTGGTGTAGGCATTCGCCCGTAACTGCAAAGACAAAGCATTTTAATTTATATTCATGAATGTCGTTATGTCATTAGAATGTGTCGTATGTTGAGAAGTGGACGGGAAGTGACCATATTTGGACTGAGGAGGAGTGATGTAGACGTCTCTGGTTTCAACCTGTCAATCACCTTGTAGCCCCTCCCTAAAACATCCCCCAATGTCCATCGACTCTTATCTCGGGCAACTCCTCTGGTTGTATAGAAGTCTATGCTTCATGTGTTAAAGCGGCATTCTGTCCTGACCACCAGGGGGCGACTCCTCTGGTTGTATAGAAGTCTATGAGAAAATGACCATAAAGCAGGGTTTGCTTTAGGGCGGGGCTACAAGGTGATTGACAGGTCTCTATATCGCTCCTCCTCAGTGGTCGCTTCCTGTTCACTGGTTGATAAAAAAACAACATGGTGACGGTCATAATCCAAGAAGTCAATAACTATGAAGCTGACAATTAAATAATCTATTTTTAAATATTTATAAAAATAAAAGTTAAGATTGATAATAAAGTAATATTGTGAAAATAACTTCGAAATTATCAAATGTATTTCATTAATTCCTATTAAGTGACAAATTAACCACATGTAAATACAAACGAAACAATGTCCTCATGAATATTAATGACTGATGAAGTAATTCGATATGAATATGAATGAGGATATGCTTCTACCAACCAGTGGTCGCTGCTCAGACTGGGCGGGACCGTCAGGTCCTTCAGGCACCGCAGGGGGCACCTAATAGCTCCGCCCCTCATTGTCTCCACGGCAACCGCTGACAGCCGCAGCATGGGGGCGGAGTTAAAGGAGGAGGAGGAGGAGCATAGGTGCCATATGTGGAAAGCACCGTGATTGGAGGAGAGGGAGGGCGGAGAGACGGAGTCAGAGAAACGCCATTGGCCTGAAGAGATGTTGAGTGCTTCTGATTGGCTGCTGGTCCGACCACTCCTGGCTGCCTGCAGGAGGTGCAATGCATGATGGGAAGAGGAGCTAAAGAGAAAAGGACACATTTATGAATATTAAAGTTTATATTACTATAATTTAAATAAACTTTACTGAAATATTGAATTCATGGTCCACTATAATTAATTACACTTAATTATTTTATTTATTTATTTTCAAAATGTATAGTTCATACAATCTGGATGTTATTTTAAATAAGAACTAAACAAATACATACATTAACTATAATAAACGGGTTAATACTAAATTACTAAATATAGTTTGAATACTATTATGGTGTCTTTTACAATAGGTAAATACAAGCAATTATAATTTACAATAGTTTCGATAAATGTATATATGTTTTAGTTATTTAAAATAATGATTAATTTATAGTATTATCAATAAATTATATATTTTTTTACACTTTTTAATCCAATCATTATTTAATAATGATTTGGAGATGTATTCATAATTTACATTTCCTTATATGTTACTTAAATATAATATAATCCTAAATATATTAATCAATAAAGTCTTTATTTTGTCTTTAAATCTACGACAGATGAATTATACAATTAAAATTGTACATTAATATGTCTTTGTACAAATTATATATATTTTAAATAAATAAATGTGTAATATAAATAAATAAAATTAACCTGAGTAGCGGCGTTTTGAATCCATTCTGCCTGACGACACTGACGGCCTTCTCTGATTGGCTGGCTCCTCCCCCTCCTCTTCTTCTGTGTTTCCTGTGGTTGAATCTGTGCAGCGTGAGTGCCTCCTCTGCTCCTCTTCTGAAGGAGACCGCCATGCGGCCCACGAACCTCCGAGCATCCTCCTCCTCCTCTCTGTTTTCTGTATAAATAGTAATATCTCTTTCTCTATGGTTCTTCCTCCTTTTCCTTAAACTCTCCCCCTCCCCCTCCTTCTCCTCCCCCTCCTCCCCCTCCTTCTCCCTGCTCGTCCTCTGCTGTTCTGACTGGCTCAAACTAGAGGAAAGAGGAGGTGTGGTTGAGTCCTTGCTGTCTGATGAAGGTGACGATGATGAAGGTGAGGTGGTAACAGGTGGGCGGTGGGCAGGGCTACACGAGGGGGCGGGGCTTAATGCTCCCAAACCTGAAGAAGAAACGAGAAAGACAAGTTTAGTTGTTAAATTGGTTAATTTTATGAATATTTTGTGTAAATAATAATAGTAAATTGTAGAAATGTAAATATATTATTGTTAAAATGTGTAAAAACGATTATTGTCATTTATTAGCAAACGTATTTTTAAGAGTTAAAGTAAAAGTTAAAGTCTGACTAAATAAAGTTTGTTGTTGTTGTTGTTGTTGCTCCTCTGTCAATCACAATCATCTGGAGGAGGAGCTAAAGGAGGAAACAGACTCACCAGGAGAACAGGCTCCTCCCCCTTCTATTTTCTGCCTGCTCCTCTTCCTCCTCCTCTTCATCCCGCTGCTCCTCTCCAGAGAGTCCAGGCGGCGGCCGATGGAGGACAGAGCTCCTCGCAGGAGGCGCCGCATCTCTGACCGGTGAGCGGAGAGGAGGCGAGGCAGGAGGGAGGAGCAAGGGCAGGTGGGAGGAGGAGGAGGAGGAGGAGGAGGATGATGATGATGATGATGATGAGGAGGACAGGAAAGAAGGGATGGAGTCACAGGAAGAGGAGAAACTGGAGGAGAGGAAGATGGAGCAGAATGAAGGACAGAAGGAGGAGAAACATGAGAAGAAGAGTGGTGAAGAGGAGCAGAAGAACGAGGAGGAGAATGATGGGGACAAGAAGGAGGTGCAGGACGGAGGAATGAAGAAAGAGGAGATAAATGGGAGGGAGGAGGAGAAACAGAAGGAGGGGCAGGAGGAGTAGAGGAGGAATGAAAAGGAGGAAGATGAAGAACCAAAGGAGCCACAGGAGGAGAAGGTGAAATAAAGGGAGGAGCAGGAGTCAGGTGGAGGAGGGATGGAGGGACAAGAGGAGAGGACGACGTAGGAGGAGGAGGAGTGGAGGGCGCAGAGGAAAGAGGAGGAGGAGGAGAGACAGAAGGTGGAGGAGGAGAAAGGAGGGACACAGGAGGAGGAGCAGAAATAGTTGTAGATGAGAAAGAAGGAAGAGGAGTAAAAGATGAAGGAGAAGAGAAGAAGGAGGGAGGAGGAGTGAGAGAAGGAGCCGAGGAGGAAGGGAGGGCACAGAAAGGAGGAGGAGGAGAGGAAGGTGAGGAGGAGGAGGAAGAGGAGCTCCATGGAGGAGCGAGAGGAGAGAAAACTTCTGGAAGAGGAGAAACAGCAGTCAGCTCTCTTTCTCTCATTATGTCGATCGCCCAGATCTCACTTCAATCATGAAATAATATTAAAAATAATAAATACATTAAAAAAATGAAATAAATAATGAAAGCAATACTTATGCCAATAAATAAAAGAATAAATCCAACAAAAAAAAAAAATGATTTTTTTAAATCGACACCCACCTGTTTGGGTGTCGTCATCATCATCAGCCAATGGTAGATCAGAGGGCGGGGTCAAGGCGTCCAGGCCACGCCCCCTGTCGTCGGCCTCGTTCAGTGTCAGCTGGCGTGTGAGCATGATCACCAACAGCTGAAGAATTAAGACCATTAAATAAAAATAAAATAAACCTTTGCAAATTATATACATAATAATTTTTAATAATAAAAGTGAATAATTTATTATTCAACCTCAACCTCACAAGATATATATATATATATATATATATATATATATATATATATATATATATATATATAGATAGATAGATAGATAGATAGATATATATATATATAGATATATATAGATATTAAAAATTATAAGATATGATATACGGAAGAATATTGTGTTTTCCTTTTACAATGTTTTCCAAATAAATGTTTGAGTCTAAATTACTTTTACAAAAATGTTCCGGAATCAGAAAATGATACAAACGGGGGAAAAGTCCAACAATAAGAATCTTATTTTGTTAACGTATCCTACAATTATTTTAACTGTGTTTGAGCTTTCACAAATAACAAATATTAATGTTCACCAAAAACAAAACATAAATGCTGCTAAAAGGTTTGGGGCAACAGATGAAGAAGAATAAAGAAGTCTCATTTGCCAAAGAAACTGAAACCGCAACAACTTCCGGTTTCAGTGTCAGACGTTTCACAATAAAAGCATCCTAGAATAAACTGGAGTTAACTTTATCACCATGAAAACAGAAGGTTAGTCTGTTAGAACTGATCAGCTGATCTCATTTACTGATCAATAATCAAACTCCAAAAATATACTTTGCATTTTCTTTATTATTAAAATTTCTCAAATGTAATATGTTCTGCTCTGCCATTTTATTGTATATATTGAGTATTATCCATACTTCCTATTTTTGTTTACTCTGTAACGTGCTTGCATGCATAAAGTAAATATATGTATCTATCTAAACTCATTCTACATGTCATGTGACACTGTTATTGAAATATTTATTAAAAGGGGAAGGCCAAAACAAACAATAAAACAGGTGACCTAAACTATAGCCACACACACACACACACAGATAGATAGATAGATAGATAGATAGATAGATAGATAGATAGATAGATAGATAGATAGATAGATAGATAGATAGATAGATAGATAGATAGATAGATAGTTTGGGGTCACCGAGAGAGTTGCTTTATACATATCTATATATAATATATATGTATATGAAGTAAGGCAACTCTCGCGAGGTTTCACATATTCCTGTTGGAAAGAATCCCAGAGATCTTCCTGTAAATCTGAACCCGTTTCCACCGTCAGTTTAACGGGAGATTTTCACGTGTTTTTCGCGGCACTGTGACGTAACGCGAAGGGGAAGTTAGAGGAAGTGTGATGTAGCAGGTCCACGTGAGGATAACACGGGATTTGGGGCAAATATAAAGGAAACCGCTCGAGTTAGCAGCAGCTAGCCGCCGTTAGCAGGCTTTACTGTGTGTGTAGCAGTTAACCGGGTCATTCTAACGGTTCGTTTTACCTTCTTCCCGCCCCGTGGTTCCGTTAGTCTCCGTTAAATCCTACTAGCTCTCATTATCGGCGGCTTACCGGTTGGAAAAGGCCAAATCTGGCCGGTATTTCCAGAGGAATCGGTGCCTCTGTTATCACCGCAGACCGGCGTCAAGTTAACGGTGTGCGGGACTTCCGGTGGGGATGTCAAAATAAACGTACAAGAACGACAGGAGAGCGGAAATGACAAATAAACCCTTTCAAATTAAAACACATAATGTAAATTACCTATATTGCTTCCGGACAGGAATTTGAGGAATGAGCGAATATCAAAAATGTATTGATTGTACCTGTCAAATTATTTAAATGTGCGTAATTTAACAAGCCAAATACCTATATTATTTCATAGTTCAAACTGTATATAACAACTTTTAAATGCTGTACTATCACTGTGTTGTATGTAATTACACAATTAGAATGTGTGCCTTTTACACAACAAAAGCGTTGCGAATATTTATATGAGTAGATTGCATGCAAAGTCAATGCGCAGACGCGAATGGTTTCGAACAACGCAAATTTCCGCCAGACAGCGCGAATGGCGCATTGTGAAAATTCGCCTCATTTGCAAAAATTGAAATTTTCCAACCTTGGCGAAAGATCGGCGTGACGCTGAGTTGCGAAAGCCAATCAGACACGAGGGCATTTGATGTACCAACGTTTGTGGGACTTTTTTGTGTGAACACCCCTTTTACTTTTTATATCATTTGTTTACATTTTTTATTTTTTATTTTATTTCTGTCTATTTTCTTGTCTTTTTTTTCTTATTGACAAATTGTGGAAATTGTACATGTGCAACTGTTTGGTTTAAAAATAAAATTACAAAAATGCTTCCAAGGATTTTTTTTCTGTGTGTATGTGTGTGTCTGTGTGTGTGTCTGTGTGTCTATGGGTCTGTCTGATCTTCATCATGTTCCCTCATGAGCTTCATCTTGTTCCACGTTTTCCTCGTGATCTTCCTCGTGTTCATCATGATCTTCATCGTGTTCCTCGTGGTCTTCCTCGTGTCCATATAAAGTCTATAAATGATCATTTAGACATCAGGATGTAAATAGTTTTCTAAAACATGAAGTAAAAGTGGATAAGATATAAATAAGAGAGTTTTCGTTCCAGCTCAAAGGTCAGAGGTCATGCGGATGAGCATCGTGACGTCACATGATGCAGCACGTCGTCTCAAAGCCTAGCTTTAGCGCAGTATTCTGTCCATCTTTGTTTCCTGTGTGGTAATTGGTTGGCCTGAGACTGACAGCCAATCCAATCTCTTCCTCAGGTAGAGGGGCGGGACTTCAGCGGATTACAGGTACCGTGAGAGGACGCACAAGCTAATTAACGCCACGAGGGAACCTTGAATATTGTATGAGAACATTAATGTTCATAACTTAGTGGCTGACGACCAGTTAGCCACTGGTTTGGCCTCATGCGATCCTCAAGAGGTAAATACGAGTTGTTTATTGCTTTCTATACTGTGACTAAATGTTATATTGTAAAACAATGTTGTGTTGCTAATCGCGAGTAGCATTAGCATTAGCATAATATGGTTAGTTTTGCTTCATACTGTTAGCTCTGCATGTGACCCAGTGGTTAACCAAGCTAATGCTAAAGCTACTGAGAGAGAGCGAGAGACTGAGAATATTTTGGGTTTTGTTGATATTGCGTCGGGATCTGCATGTCATTTTGTTTGTTGCATATGCGCTAATGAATACTAATGAATAAAAAAAAATACTAATGACTACTGATAAATACTAAGGAATACTAATACATTAATTATAAAATGAATACTAATAAATACTAAAAAATTATACTAATGAATACTAATAAATACCAAACTGTGTTTTAAGTTAGTTAATGTATCTTGGATGTGTCAACGTTTAAGAGCTGTTTAAGAAGTAAAATACAACTAAACACCAGATTAAAGGACTCAACTAGAGGCTCAGACCTTTATTTTACTACCTAAAGTCTATTGGAGGCACCGCCAGTTATTTCAGTTTTCAGAATAAGAGAGCAACGGCTGTAAGAACCGTGATGATGATGGTGAAGACAGTGATGATGATGGTGAAGATGATGATGATGATGATGATGCTGTATCGATAATGTCACGTGTTCCAGGACCTGGAGCCGTTGTGCGGGCAACATCGGCGTGGTGGTGGTTTCCTTCTGCTCCATGGTAACCAATCTGACTCCATGGTAACCAATCTGACTCCATGGTAACCAATCTGATGTCATCGCCCACAGAAGGTCATAAACTCCGCTCTCACACACACACACACACACACACACACACACACACACACACACACACACACACACACACACACACACACACACATCCTTAAAGTTTATTGTAATTCTGTGTTTGGAGGACCAAGCAAAATGAATCTTATATACACATACACACACACACATACGCACAAACATTATATATATACACACACACATACACACACACACACACACACACACACACACACACACACACACACACACATTATATATCCGCATGCACACACACACACATACATACGAGCGATCACAACATCTGACTTTTACAAATTAACTGAACTTTGTTCATTTTGTGTAATCATTACAATCAGATTAGGAGGAAACACACAAACATACATATTAGTTTGTATATCATGGAAAGTAAAGATATATATATATATTAGGGCTGGGCAAAGTTGAAAAAAATTAACTGATTAATCGCATTATTTTTCTGAGATTAATCGCATTATGCGCCAAATTCAATAATGAAGTAAAAACTAGTGTATTGCGTGCTTTTATTTTAAAGTAATGTTATCAGAACAATATAACAGGCCCTCCGGAGCAACAGCAAGTTAACAACAGTATATAAATCAAAAATATATGCTAGGGAAGAAAAAAAAGATGTATTTTATTTTTTTAATGCTTCTATATGACTGGTCATTCAATTAAATATTGTATTTATTTTCAGATGTTATATAGACTATTTTATTCTAATGTGAAACAGCTTAATATCATGCTGAAGAAGAAACATTTGTCTTTTATCAGGGAACAACATAAACAGTCTGTTCAGTAGCACTGAAGGACAGCTGTCAGGTATCTCAGCGGCGGCTTTACGCGTGTAAGATTAAAGTTCAATCTGGAGCGCTCTGTGAGGCGGAGCGGCTCGCGGCAGCACCCGCCGCCCGCTGAGGACAGAAACTGCAGAACAAGACGTGCTTTCCCGTCAGTCTGTTGGCAACAAGCCGGTCTGTGAGGCTGCGAAAGCGCGCACGCATACGTAAACCGCCTTCAGAGTAAAAGCAGTGCCGTTGTATTGCATTTATGGCGTGCATCTTATTAATTTCTTTTTCTTTTTTGATTGACCTCACGCGGGCCGGACTGGAAGAGCCGTAAGATGCCCAGGTCTGAACTACGCCGTCTGGGAGAGATTTAAAGTGCAGCACCTGTTTGCGGCAGTGATAAGCCCCTCCCAATGCAAAATAAACAAAAACGAGTTAACGCATGATCAAATAATAGTTTGCTGTGCCCAGCCCGTGTGTGTGTGTGTGTGTGTGTGTGTGTGTGTGTGTGTGTGTGTGTGTGTGTGTGTGTGTGTGCGCAGTGTTTCCCCCACCGTTAGAATAGGGGGGCGGGGCGACCCCTGAAGAAAACCCTCCGCCCCCCTGTAATTTTCTCGACAGCGCCAGATCACAAGTCGTCATTTAAGTTTCTCTTTCCTATAGAACCGGTCTACACCTTGTTCTGTTATTAAACAAACTAAACGGCCGTATTTTATTGATCTTATCCACACTCAGCTTGTCATTTCTGTCTCTACATGGTCGCGTTAACACTTCTCCTCTGCTCTGCGTCGCGCACAGCGGAGTTCCGCCCTGAAGCGCACAGACAGGTGAGCGCTGAGCACACAGCAGCGGACAGAGAGCGTCAAAAAATATGTCGCGTGAAAAGCAGACCGCTATATCTGCGTTTTAAACGCTCCCAGGGTGAAGATGGCAACAGCAGCTCTCATGTGAGGAACACCGGAGCAGCTCTCCTGAACACAGAGCAGCTCTCCTGCTCAGGTGAAAGAGACAAAGTGCTCGTGTCTTCTACCAACAAGCTGCTGGCTTCACATATTACAAAAGTACAAAGTACACGGATATAAAACTAAGTCATTAATAAATACATGGAGGAATGCCTGTACTTTCGGGTAAATGTTTACGTTATGCCGTTAACAGGTTACGCTTGCGCATGCGCATAGCGACTCGACTTTTGGCTCTTTGCCAGAAGTCTCCGTGACGTCCTTTCTGCTGCTGCGTGTCTCAAAACAGAAAACAGATCTCAGATCGACGTTGAGCATGAATTGTATCAAATCTACAACCCCGTTTATAAAGATGTGTAGAGGCTCACTGCTCCACTAACACTGATGCAACGTGATGCTCACATATCTGCAAAGTTTGAGAACCACTACTTTAAGTGTTTGTCCCCCCCCCCCCCCCCCCCCCCGAAGCTGTAAACCTAGGGGAAACACGTGTGTGTGTGTGTGTGCGTGTACGTGTATGTGTGTGTACACCTTGATGTTGTACCTATTCTGTTGCTGAGGGAAGATTCTGAGTGACTGCAAGTGTTCCAGTGTGTGTGTCCGGGGCTTTTATTGTGAAGGCCAGAACGGAATCTGGTTAATTGAACCAGATTCCGGCAACAGCAAACAGAAAGGTCTCTAGTCTGGATTTAAAGGAGCTGAGGGCCTCTGATGTTCTCTGAGGGTCTCTGATGTTCTCTGATGTTCTCTGAGGTCTCTTGGGGACTCTGAGGGTCTATGAGGGACTCTGATGGAGTCTGATGGTCTGCAAGGGTCTCTGATGGTCTCTGAGGGGCTGTAAGGGTCTCTGATGGTCTCTGAGGGTCTGTAAGGGTCTCTGAGGGTCTCTGAGGGTCTGTAAGGGTCTCTGAGGTCTCAGCAGAAGAGCATTGGTGGTTCAGTGGGAGAACTCTGGTGGTGCCAGAGCGCCACCTAGTGGCGAATATCAGATTGCGCAATCAGTTCTCATCAAGCATTGGTGGTTCAGTGGTAGAATTCTCGCCTGCCACGCGGGGGCAAGTCGTGTATAGCTGGTGTTCACTGACAGCCAATGAGATTGCAGCATTATTAAAGCCTGTCTGAGGGGATGAAAATCCCTGTTTTCAGCATCTGAGACTCAAATATTCTCCTGTTTTGTTCTATTCTTGAGTCGTTTTGGGCAAAACCACACATCAGTGATGAAGAGCTAATTATGAATTAATAAAAGTGTACTGTAATAAGTTTACTGACTGTCACTATTGTAGTATATATATATATGTATGTATGTATGTGTATATATGTATGTATATGTATGTGTATATATGTATATATATGTATATATGTGTATATGTACTTGACTTATTTATGGCTATTTACTTATTATATTACAGTTTTCCTACTTATGAACATGTTAATTACAATTACTTCAATTAAATGTTTCTTTACTGTTAATGGTTCACATATTAATAAGACTTGTAGACATTAGTCCATGAAATATATTTATTAACCACAACATGACAGTAAATATTGAACACAGAGCCCACAGTCACACAAACACAACACTAAATGTAAACAAATACAATAATGTATATATGCTGTTGTTGCTTTGTCGTCATCAGGATCCTCTGCTGCTGTGAACCGGTCCATGCTGACGTGGTGGAAGCAGGAAGCTGTGAGGACATGACGGCTCAGCTAGACGACAATAAAGACAAAGACAATGAGTATGATTGTGTGTGACTTGATGTCATCTTTTTAAAATGAACACAACCAAATGAAGAACATTAAAAAACTGACTTTGATCTCTTTGTTCAGTTGACCGGCTCTGCAGACGTCTCAGGAGGAACCAGGAGGGCCTCTGACTCCACAGAGAACATTGAACATGTTGTTGTTGTTGTTGACAGTGAGATGAAGCAGGAATGTAACATGACGTCTGTGACTCTCAGCGAGCTGAACGCTGGATGCTGCCTCCTGAACACAGAGCACCAGTATCTCACTTACAACTATGAATATTTTAAAGAATGAACCGTTTTGATGGACACTACATATGGATATTTTGAGGATGCAAATACAGGTAAAATAATAAATACCAGGCTGTGACGGATGAGCTGCTCCTTCTGGCATCAGACACAGGAGCTGCTGGGGAACCGGCTCAGGGCTCTGGTCTCTTTACAGACGGCAAAGCAGAGGCTGCAGGGAGAGAAGGATCACAAAAAAGAATCAATTCATGTTTTATAACTAATAAGCACAGTGAATATGACAGATACTGTTTCAATGAATAGACATAATTATGATTCATTTACCATCTACTTGTGAACCCTGAGTGCAACGGAAACACACTTGTTTGTTATTTATATTTTGACAATACTTTATATTTAAATACACGTCACTTTAACACTCACACCTACAGTACAGTTGTTTACAGTACTGCTATCTGTTGTGTTGATTGTGTGACGGTCCCTGTCTCTGTCCCTAATCACTGCAGGTGTGCTTTTCTCCCTTTGTCCCTGGAGAGCAGATGACGTGATGCAGAGCACCTGGTCCGGGAAGGGGGGACGGCATAAAAGCCCTGCAGTAGTGTTGCTCACGACGCGCAGGTTTTCCTCTCGGATGTAGGCTGAGTGACTCCAGGCCGTTGCTTCGCCTTGTGTTGCCTTGCCTTGCGTTGCGTTGCCTTGTGTTGCTTCGCCTTGTGTTGCGTTGCCTTGTGTTGCCTTGCCCTGTGTTTGCTTCCGCCAGCAACACCTACCTTCCATTTTACACGCCATAAAGGGTAAATATTCTATTATTTTGTAAGAATAAACGTCTTACGCTACCCTCCACTGTGGTCTGTCCGTATTTGTCATGGCCTAAGAGCCGGGTTATGACATTATGTTGTTGTTGGTCTAATGTATGCACCACCCTGCAAGACTAATTCTTCATATGTGTAAAACACACCTGGCAAATAAATGGTTCTGAATACACAAACTACTGTTGGTAAAGGCAGAAAGTATCACATTAATATCTGTTCTTACATAAAGGAAAAGGAGCATAAGGTAAAGACTGATACGTACCCTCATCACGGCTGGGATCAAGTCATAGTCACGAGAAGTAGAACTCCAGAACACGTCAACAGGAGACGGGACGATGAAGTCATGCTTCATGTGGGAGAAGAGCTCACGGTCCAGTGGTGTCGGTCGACGGCAGCACGTTTTCTCCATCACTGATGCAAACAGACTAGAATTACAATGTCATTAAATACACATCTGCTTGTAGGACTCACATCCCCACTAGTATGATGGAAGTGTACGACAGCGTGTACATGTTTCTGTCAGAACAAATAGGACACAGACCCACCCTGGCTTCAGCAGGAGCAGGAGGGGTTTGTGTGGAGCTGGAGGTTTTTCTACTGGAGCTGGGGGTTGTTCTACTGGAGCTGGAGGTTGTTCTTCTGGAGCTGGAGGTTGAGCCTCTTGGTCCCTGCAGCACAGTGTTTCTTCACATGAAGATGCAGAGTCATCCTCCTGCTGTCCCACATCTCTGAAGAGTGAAGAGTCTCCTCAAGAAACGCCTCCTGACATCCCAAACAGACATGTGGCATATTATTATTATGTAATAAACAACTCTATCACAGTCTGGTGTTCTCTGATTTTTTACAGATCTTGTACTTCAGTAAAACAAATGATATGACATGGTGTAAATAATGTAAATACTCTTTAACAAGTATGAGTCCTGTATATTAGTTGAGTATATGTTGTATAACCTTAATCTGCTAAATAACTAGGACCTCATTAGTAACTCTTTCTGTCACATACATGTGGAGCAGTTAATGTACATGACTGTAAACTACTACTACTACTACTATTATAAACTACTACTACTACTACTACTACTACTACTACTGTAAACTACTACTATTATAAACTACTACTATTATAAACTAATACTACTACTACTACTGTAAACTACTACTATTATAAACTACTACTATTATAAACTAATACTACTACTACTACTGTAAACTACTACTATTATAAACTACTACTACTATAAACTACTACTACTACTACTACTTGAACCTTGAAGTAACGTTACTCAGCACGTGATTCAAATGAAGCTTAAACAACACTGAAGAAACACGACTAACTTTACAGCTTTCAAGTGAATAACAACATGTCAGCACTTATTCTCATGATATTTCAGGTCATTGTTATTAATTTAAATGACTTACTGTTTCACGTAACGGCCACACAACGGAGAGCTGCAGAAAATACGTGTTGTTTACACTCGTTTCCGGGTTGTGAGTGAAGCAGGAAGGGAGGGGGAGAGCAGGGGGAGGAGCCGGCGAAACTCAAAACGGCTCCACTGCGCCACTAGCGGCCAAATAAATATTACATCGGTAGTGGTTCAGCACTGCCATAGAGAATGAATGGAGGGTCCGTTTAGGGCGTTTAGCTAAAGAATCCCCGGCCGCCGCGCGGGAGGCCCGGGTTCGATTCCCGGCCAATGCATACAACTTTTCTTTTTTTCTTAATATAGAAACACACATACGTTTCTCCCGATGTGAGGCTCGTGTGCTTTAGTTTATTCACACGGAGCACAAGTTCAGCCAGATATTTAATTCCCTGTGGAGGACAAGGCGGTCTTTCTGTCCTGAGCTTTGATATTTTATGTTGTTGTTGTTTTTGGCCTCTTTTTGAGTCGGTTTGGGACTATTTCCTTTTCAGTAGTGATTTGCTCATAGAACTTTTTGCCTGTTTTGGTTGATTCCCTGTCAATTAAGATACTTTACGTTGTTTTTTTTCACAAGTAAGTGGCCGATTAGTTTTTATTTTGCACATTTGGTTCCTTCTCATATTTTTGTGTAAAAAATGAAGTGAATCATATTTATATATTTAATTATATCTTGTATTTTTGATAATAAAAGATTGTTAAAAAGTCAAATTTCTCCTCCGATACTGATATGAACATCATAAGTGTGTGTGTGTGTGTGTGTGTGTGTGTGTGTGTGTGTGTGTGTGTGTGTGTGTGTGTGTGTATATATATACATATATGTATATATATATACATATATGTATATATATATACATATATATATATATATATATATATATATATATATATATATATATATATATATATATATATATATATATGTATATATATGTGTGTGTGTACTATTTACGTTTTTTAGGGTTTATATTTTAAGTAAATAACTATTTCTTGTTTGATGTTTCTTTGTTTTAGTTTTACTGTAAAAGCCCCGAAAACTTTCCCTTTACCAGTCCTTTCACAATAAGAGCATAACATTTCAAAATAAAACCTTTTTTTCCCCCTTCTCTTTCTCCCATGATGCACAGCTACAACCAGCATGCGGCGTCTGTCAGCGCTGCACCGCTGAGCACCGCCGTGTTCTGGCTGGAGTTCGTGATGCGTCACACGCCCTGAACTGGTTCCAGTACCACGCCCTGAACTGGTTCCAGTACCACGCCCTGAACTGGTTCCAGTACCACGCCCTGAACTGGTTCCAGTACCACGCCCTGGACGCTGGCGCCGCCCTGCTTTGTTTTGTTTTATTTGGCTTTCGGGCAGGTTTTACGACAGGAGGGTGGTTTGCAGCAGTAACGCTGCCATCCCATTGTTGTCCTCATATTGAGCGAGAAGTTGTCCCGTCTCATCTGTTTGTTTACAGAAACTATCATCTGTCTATTTGGTAACATGCCAACCTGTAACCGTGGTTACCAGGATGTAACTCCATAAAAAGAAGAGAAAAAAGGAAAATTCCTGGTTTGCAGACATCTAAAATCTAAAAGTGACAGATTGGTTTGTTAGAAGATGGAAAATTATCTTCTCCACGACTACTCTCTCTTAAATCTACATTTGTTTAATAACTGAGAATAAATATAATACTGCAAAAAGACTGTATAATAAATCACCTCTGGCCTAAATTGAATCATCAACATCCCTAGCGCCGCTTTCACTGTATATACTATATTTATTTACACACTTCATATACGTTGCATTTTTATTATTTAATTTTCTTTAATTTGTTTGCTGCTGCCACAACATAATGTCCCCTTGGGGATGAATAAAGTATAAATCCATCCATCCATACAATTGAAAGAGTATAAACATGAAACATGCCCACCTATCAATTACACAAAAAACACGTTGACAATCACTCTTATTCAGCATATTGCTCCGTGTAGTGTGATGGAGTTTATTTATAGTTATTAACACAGTTGCTGCAATGCTTTGATGCCTCAAAATAAGCTGGAAATATGACTCTTATTGACAGTAAATCTAAATTACTATGAGGTTGATGTTTCTGTTTCAAATTTCTTAAAAGCTTTATTTATTTGAGTGTTCGGCTTCAAATATTCACAAAGGAACATTTACAAAGTATTTGTTTTCAAAGCCTGAGTAGTTACAAAGTATTATTATTATATGGAGAACACATGTCTTTAAGTACCTAACGGTGCCATTAATACACAGAAACATGATTTAAAGCTCATTTCAACTGAGGAGGCAACATAAGACGCTTTAAAAAGCAGGTGAGGTCTGGATGGACGGGCGACTTTACTGCGTCTGACTCCACTTTCTTAAGATGTCCTCTGCTGCATTCAGGGTGGAGTCCTCCTGTAAGACAAAGAGTGTGAGTCAAAGAGCGAGGCAGCAGAAGGCTGAGATCTAATTCATTGCGTTGAAGTTACCTTGACGAAACAGAACCGAATGTATTTGCTAGACTCCATGCTGTGCTCGGGACTGTAGAATGTAGAGACGGGCATTGTTGCTAAACCCTGTAGAAAAATAAACGACATAGTAAAAGAGGCAAAACATTACATCAATCATGCACCAAAGTTAAATGTTGCACAAAAACACCTATCCAATCACTTTGTATTTCCATAAGAAAACTAACTGCACCACTTGTGCTACTGCTTCAAAAGGAATGTATTACTTTTAAAACACAAAGTATTAAATGAGTGAGTCATATTTACCTTCTTAATGAGCCACTTAACAAATCTGAGGTCATGGGGTTCATCCTTGGTGCTCTGATCACTCAAGTCCACCTCTGTCAAAAACAAACATTAATTATACAACACCAATAAAAGAATGAACTGGAAAATGATGCGGTTGTTTTATTTGAAGCCAAGATGGCTTCAGGTGTTTGTTCTTCACTCACTGACAGACGAGATGTCTGCGATCATGAAGTAGCCTCCCTCCGGCATGATGGGCTGCAAACCCACAACCCGCAGACTGGAGGCCAGCTTCTCTCTCTTCTGCTGCAACATGGCAGGCAGCTGCTGGAAGTAGCTCTCTGGAGTCCCAAACAGCTCGTATTCTCTCTCAAATCCACGAGCTGCTACCTCCTGTTGAATGGCGGGAGTGGAGGAAAAGAGCAACATGGGAAATAAGATCCGTTTCAGAGGCGTTGAGATTATGTTGAAATGACAATTGTGACGTATGGAGATGCAGATTATTTGATAAAACAGGAGAAAAACTATCCTTTGAGTTTTCTGAACTTTTCCATGGGGTAGCAAAGTTACTGTTTTACATGATAACAGTATCTTCACAAAATTTAAGCAGAGGGATATTGCCCCGCCCTGATTTCAAGAATCAAAATGTCTTAGGGGCCTCTTCTGAGAGTCTAATGAAAGCATGTTTTATTTCTGTATCTGAAATATTTCAGTGTTTACCTGAGTGGCTGTAGGACATTGGGAAAGAGAGCCCTGATGGATGATTTTCAGGTATTTTATGTTGTGAGCAGAGCTGATGGCCCATCCGATCTGAGAAGAAAAAACAGCTCATCAGAGCAAATGTGTAGGGAAAGGCTAAATCTTACACTGCTTCTCTCAGAGGAAGAGACATGTTGTTTTCCCCAGATAAAGAAATAATCATCTTTTTATCTTGAGCTAATGACATTACCAACTTTTGATCTCACGATAACAATATTTAAAAAAAAAAGTGTGACGTATGGCCATTCAGGGCTTCAGTATGTAGTAAAGATGAATACACAAATGAAATACTCCCGACAGTCTGTGCATTACCTTCCAGCCGGTAGCACTGAAGGTCTTTCCTGCACTGCCAATGGTGATGGTGCGTTCCCACATGCCAGGGAGGCAGGCTGTGAACACGTTAACATCATGAATAACATGCTGGCTGTGAACACGTTAACATCATGAATAACATGCAGGCTGTGAACAGTTAACATCATAGCTGTGAACACGTTAACATCATGAATAACATGCAGGCTGTGAACACGTTAACATCATGAATAACATGCTGGCTGTGAACACGTTAACATCATGAGTAACATGCTGGCTGTGAACACGTTAACATCATGAACAACATGCTGGCTGTGAACATGTTAACATCATGAACAACATGCTGGCTGTGAACACGTTAACATCATGGACAACATGCTAGCTTTGAACATGTTAACATCATGAGTAACATGCTAACTGTGAACACGTTAACATCATGAATAATACGCTAGCTGTGAACACGTTAACATCATGAATAATAAGCTAGCTGTGAACACGTTAACATCATGAGTAACATGCTAGCTGTGAACATGTTAAAATCATGAGTAACATGCTAGCTGTGAACATGTTAACATCATGAATAATAAGCTAGCCGTGAACACGTTAACATCATGAGTAACATGCTAGCTGTGAACATGTTAACATCATGAACAACATGCTGGCTGTGAACGCGTTAACATCATGAGTAACATGCTGGCTGTGAACACGTTAACATCATGAACAACATGCTGGCTGTGAACACGTTAACACCATGAACAACATGCTAGCTGTGAACACGTTAACATCATGAATAATAAGCTAGCTGTGAACACGTTAACATCATGAACAACATGCTAGCTGTGAACACGTTAACATCATGAACAACATGCTGGCTGTGAACACGTTAACATCATGAATAACATGCAGGCTGTGAACACGTTAACATCATGAATAACATGCTGGCTGTGAACACGTTAACATCATGAGTAACATGCTGGCTGTGAACACGTTAACATCATGAATAACATGCTGGCTGTGAACACGTTAACATCATGAGTAACATGCTGGCTGTGAACACGTTAACATCATGAACAACATGCTGGCTGTGAACATGTTAACATCATGAACAACATGCTGGCTGTGAACACGTTAACATCATGGACAACATGCTAGCTTTGAACATGTTAACATCATGAGTAACATGCTAACTGTGAACACGTTAACATCATGAATAATACGCTAGCTGTGAACACGTTAACATCATGAATAATAAGCTAGCTGTGAACACGTTAACATCATGAGTAACATGCTAGCTGTGAACATGTTAAAATCATGAGTAACATGCTAGCTGTGAACATGTTAACATCATGAATAATAAGCTAGCCGTGAACACGTTAACATCATGAGTAACATGCTAGCTGTGAACATGTTAACATCATGAACAACATGCTGGCTGTGAACGCGTTAACATCATGAGTAACATGCTGGCTGTGAACACGTTAACATCATGAACAACATGCTGGCTGTGAACACGTTAACACCATGAACAACATGCTAGCTGTGAACACGTTAACATCATGAATAATAAGCTAGCTGTGAACACGTTAACATCATGAACAACATGCTAGCTGTGAACACGTTAACATCATGAACAACATGCTGGCTGTGAACACGTTAACATCATGAACAACATGTTGGTTGTGAACATGTTAACATCATGAACAACATGCTAGCTGTGAACATGTTAACATCATGAGTAACATGCTAGCTGTGAACATGTTAACATCATGAACAACATGCTGGCTGTGAACACGTTAACACCACGAACAACATGCTAGCTGTGAACACGTTAACATCATGAATAATAAGCTAGCTGTGAACACGTTAACATCATGAATAACATGCTAGCTGTGAACACGTTAACATCATGAACAACATGCTAGCTGTGAACACCTTAACATCATGAACAACATGCTGGCTGTGAACACCTTAACATCATGAACAACATGTTGGTTGTGAACATGTTAACATCATGAACAACATGCTAGCTGTGAACATGTTAACATCATGAGTAACATGCTAGCTGTGAACATGTTAACATCATGAGTAACATGCTAGCTGTGAACATGTTAACATCATGAACAACATGCTAGCTGTGAACATGTTAACATCATGAGTAACATGCTGGCTGTGAACACGTTAACATCATGAGTAACATGCTAGCTGTGAACACGTTAACATCATGAGTAACATGCTAGCTGTGAACACGTTAACATCATGAATAACATGCTGGCTGTGAACACGTTAACATCATGAATAACATGCTGGCTGTGAACACGTTAACATCATGAATAACATGCTAGTCTTGAACACGTTAACATTATGAGTAACATGCTAGCTGTGAACACGTTAACATCATGAGTAACATGCTGGCTGTGAACATGTTAACATCATGAACAACATGCTAGCTGTGAACACGTTAACATTATGAGTAACATGCTAGCTGTGAACACGTTAACATCATGAGTAACATGCTGGCTGTGAACACGTTAACATGAACAACATGCTGGCTGTGAACACGTTAACATCATGAGTAACATGCTGGCTGTGAACACGTTAACATGAACAACATGCTGGCTGTGAACACATTAACATCATGAGTAACATGCTGGCTGTGAACACGTTAACATGAACAACATGCTGGCTGTGAACACGTTAACATCATGAGTAACATGCTGGCTGTGAACACGTTAACATCATGAACAACATGCTGGCTGTGAACACGTTAACATCATGAGTAACATGCTGGCTGTGAACACGTTAACATCATGAACAACATGCAGCTTCATACTGTGTGCATTCTGTTGAACGCGGGCTCACCTATCTTCACATGCTTGTTTCCATCATAGGTCAGCCACTCGTACACCTCGTCACTGATGCACAGCACATCATGTTTGATACACAGATCAGCGATCATTTGGAGCTCCTCTGTCTTGTAAACCTGTCATGGACATACATGTGGGTCAGGCGGTAAGGCGCAAGAACACATTTTATTCTGCTGGTTTACAAAGAGACACTACTCTGTCTCACCTTGCCCAGTGGGTTGCTGGGAGTGTTGATAACGATGGCTTTTGTGCGTGGAGTGAATTTACTGGCCAGCTCCTCAGCAGAAAGAACCCAGTCTCCACTGGACAGGACGGCACCTCCGTCAACTTTCTTGAATTTAACAACAACAAAAAACGGTTGATGTATATTTAAAACCAACCTATTTTTACGCCTCTGCTCGAAAATGTCATACCCAAACTAAAAAGGGTGTATCTCTGCAACCACTATTTGAATAATGTTGGTGTTATAATAAAAGGTACACATGTGAGATTTTGTTCAGATGTGTAAACATCAGTCTATATGTTACTGGTTAAGAGTAAATAAAGATGACACACAGAAAAAAATGAAAAGGTTTCAGGTCCGCCTATAAAAAAATTACTTTCAGGATGATTATTTCTTTGAAACGATGCAGCTGTAAAGTCCAACTCTAACCCAAATCATAGCACAATATGTGAACATTCTCTAACCCAAATCATAGCACAATATGTGAACATTCACTAACCCAAATCATAGCTCAATATGTGAACATTCTCTAACCCAAATCATAGCACAATATGTGAACATTCTCTAACCCAAATCATAGCACAATATGTGAACATTCACTAACCCAAATCATAGCACAATATGTGAACATTCTCTAACCCAAATCATAGCACAATATGTGAACATTCTCTAACCCAAATCATAACACAATATGTGAACATTCACTAACCCAAATCATAGCACAATATGTGAACATTCTCTCTGCTAAGGTTGACTTTGATAAAGTGAAGCAGAACAAAATTAGAGAGGGTTTAGAACAGAGAACATTCAGGCGAGGTCTCCAACATTTGCATTGGGGCACATTTGCACACATCTGTGACATTTACATGTTCTCATGTACCAAACCATATATTTAACTTGTATATTACTTATGGTGTTCAATACATCCAAATTCTCCATAAAACAAGCTATGATTTACAATCGCTCAGTCTGCCCCCCCCCCCCCCCTGGTTTTGAAGTGGTTTTAAGGACACATACACACAGACAAAAGTGACATTTTTGAAAGATGCTCTGTAATTATTTTTGTAAAAAGTGTTCACCACTTACCGGCCTCAGAGATACATAAACTGGCTTTCCTCCGGCCATCTTCACCATTGGCTGGTAGCAGTCATAGAACGGTTCAACAAGTATGACCTGAAAGAAAAATGTAAGACTTCTTTTTCTAAAGATATTGGCCAGAAAATTGGGTAACTGAAACCACAAACAAACACTATATTTCAACCTACGTACATGTTTGAAGTGTTAGCGGTTTCTTTATTATTGCTGCACTGAACAACATTTTGACTCGGGTTGATTGTCATACCTCGTCTCCTTCATCGATCAGAGCTTGAAATGTACAGAAGAGAGCGTGATAAGCTCCAGCTGTGACCAACACGTCTTCAAAAGGATTGATCTCATGTCCCATGACCCTACCGAAGAATTTCGCCAGCATTTTTACAAGAGGAGGATGGCCCTGAGGACAGAAAGGATACGTAAACATAAGGTGGCCCTCACTGTTTGTTCTGCAACTTCTGACATTCACAGAAAGATAAAGTGTTTCCGGGTGTGTCTCTCCACGTACAGCAGATCGGGTATACTGGTGCATTTGGTGTCCTCCACTCACAGCTTTACAAAAAGCCTCTTGGATAAATGTTGGAGGGAAGAAGTCTGGATATCCCTGTCCAAGATTCACTGCTTTGTAGTCTTCTGCTAATTGTATGAGTTCAAACCTGTTGAAGCAAAACAGATCAGACACTACAGTGCTGCTCCTTAAATGACCAGTAAAATACAAAATAAACGGTTATAAGACCACAAATCATATCCTGAGATAATCATTTTATGTTTCCTGCCTTTTGAGCTACCGGTACCCCTGCAAACATTTCATCAAATAAGAATATTGAACAATTACGTACACACAAGTGAGTCAGAAAATACATTTATTACAATTATCAATGCTTTAAAATGCATTATTTGTGTAGAAATCAATGTTTAAATCTACATTTTTTTGTGCAAAACGTTTAGGACCGTCAACAAGTGAGTAGAATTATGGGTTCACCCAAATTACAAAATTATCTCGACTTGGAGATATTTATGACTTCACTTCCATCTCTGATTTCTGCAATGGCTCGAGTAAGAAAATACTTTTTTTAAATAACTAAATGTTGAACAATATGTGATTCTGTTGCAAAGCATCAAATAAAAAAAGCATTGCTTTCCAATTCCATATGGAAAATAACAGAATATTTGACTTGAGGTGTTTTTGGTGATACGACATGATTTTTCTCATTTTTTCTTGTCTGTGGTGGCACTGATGCTAAATCGAAGGTGTCGAATGATCGTAGAAAAAAATATGAAAGTCTAAAATATATATATTTGCGTACATATAACCTGCCTAAAATGCTGGGACACGGCTCCAGCTTTAGAGGCTGGGACCCTTATAATGATGACTCGTATCCTTTGTAACTATAGTTACAAAGGATACGAGTCATCATTTAATTAAGTATATTAAAAGGACTGTCCACCAATCAGACAGTTATAATCAGGGTACCCCCAGGATTTTTCATCTCAAATTTAAGACTTTTTAAGACCTTTTCAAGACCACTTTAAATGAAATTTAAGACCAACATCGCACTTTTCCTGATATGCGTATGAATGAAAAAAATACGAAATCAATCAACTGTTAATTAATTAATTAACTGTTATATTTTTCTCTTTTCACGGATACAAATAAAAAAGGCTGTGATTAGAATACGGGACAGGCGGGACTGGTTCTGTCCTACACAGACAGGCAATACCCTGCGCCACACACTCCGGTACTTTAGGTTGGCGCTGTATGCACCTATTCAAGTTGGTCCCCTTCCATAACGTGTAGAAGAAGAACCCTTTAATTTACAGAGAAGAAACATCTTTAGCTGGAGGACTGTGGACTCTGTAACACTACTGGCAAGTGCATCTGACCCTGCTGGTGAGACACGCGATGGAAACGGGAAAGCAGGTTCGCATAGCTCGATGCAAACCTGCGAGCGCGCTAGTTAGCTCGCGCTTGGGGAGGGGGTGGCGCGCGATCAGTGCGCGATCAGCTGTTAAACTCTACAGGTCTCAGCAGTTCAGAGCCATATACAGGTTGCCTGATATTTTGGATGCGACGTTTGGGTGTACTAAGATTCGTTGTAACAACGAACAATAAACAAATGTTGTGGCGCCGTATCAAATAAGGAAGGGGGTAAAAATTAAGACTTGATGAACGAAATTTAAGACCTGTTGACAAAATGTAATACCTTTTTAAGGCCTTAAATTATGAATACTAAATTTAAGACTTTTTCAAGTTTTTAAGACCTCGCGGGTACCCTGATAATGTCAATGCTCTGTCAGTCTTCGCAGATATTTGCAACATTAAAAGTAAAACCTGCATGTATACATTTACGTCTTAATATTGTCATTCATATCATTACTTACCAAACGGTTTTACAGCTATGGCCAGTTCTGCGTGCTTGAAGTTGTCGTGACATGATTTCCTGGAATAAAAGCACATTTGTGTCGCTGTATATGTCAATTTATACCCACTTTATTAATGTTAACGGTCAAACTCCCGATTATTCCCTTCATCTATCATATATCTGACACACGTGTTGTTGATTTTTGTGGCTATTTCTTTTTTTAAATAAAGTAAAGGTGACTTACAAACAACCCTGAGAAGTTAAATTCTCATCTCTTCTGCAGCTCCTCGTGTGTCGCTCGTTCCAGATGAAGTGCGCTACAGAGCCGGAATTTAGCATAAACAAATACATAAAAAATATTCTGAAGCATTCATTTGATTGGACGTTCACGTGTAGATATACGTATTTCACCAATTTTGTAAAAATACAAAACGTTGTAATTGCTGCTTCTTCTTATAAGTGTTATATAAATAACCTTCAACCACACACTGTGTTAATATATTGTGAACAAATTAAACATGCACTGCACAACATGAGACTATAGTCCAATTTTGCATCAAATATAAGGATTCTCTACAAAACATTGTTTCCCATCATGCACTGGGGGTCATGCAGTTTGTGTGAGAGACTGAGGGCTTGAAATGGTGTAAATCAATGGGACAGCACAAAAATATTGTGTACAACTATGGGTATGTATTTTATACATTTTACTCCCCGATTTCATGAGTGGTAATTTCAATTAATCTATTTTCAATGTCACATTGTAGGTAACTCCCTGCATTTAATGCTGACTTAGCATTAGATACTTTCATAAAAAGGCTCAAAATGTCAGCTAGACTAACACTCGACACAACTAAACCCTCAGACTTAGCAGGAGCGCGGCTTAAAGTGTGTGAGTCTGGACATATTTGAGTAGTATAATTTGTCTCTTAACTAAAAGCAAATAAGCGCATTTCCCCTAATGTCAAGCTAACCCCTTAAACGACACGATATATGGTTAAATAAACAAATGAGTCATTCATGTTCATTATAAGGATTCCATTTAATTGACATTACACACTTGACGTGCAGCAGCGCTTTATGTAAATATATCACACTGCCATAGAAGAAAAAAACATTAAAACATAGCGTATGATTTATTTATTTTTGCCGTAAAACAACAACACACAGTCCTCCTCTACAACGTCACTTTCTTCAAGTCCTCGGGCAGAATGCGGCCCCTCTTCCTCGCCTGGTCCTTCTTCTTCTCGGTCTTGACCTTGGTGTGTTTCTGGATGTTCTTGCGTCTCTTGTCCTGGCGCCGCTGCATCTTCCCCACGACGTTCTCGCTGCGCTCGCCCCACTGCTTCTGCTTCAGCGCGTGCCTCTTCTCCTTCTTCTTCAGCGAGGAGCGCAGCATGGACTCGTCGTCTTTGATCTTGAGGCCCTCGGCCTTGTAGAGCACGTTGGTCCACTTCATCTTCTCCTCCAGCACGCGGGCCTTCCCCTCGTCCGTCTCCCTCAGCTGCTCCAGCTTCTCCTTGCGGGCCTCGACGCGGCCGAGCAGCTGCTTGTAGTTCTTCCCCGTCAGCGGCGTCAGCTGGCCCTTCATGCTCAGCTTCTTGTTCTTCTTCTTCTGCACTTTGTCGACGTACCCCTCGTCCACCGTCTCCACCTTGTTGAACACGATGGCCGTTTCGTTTCTTTTGCTCGCGGCCGGGGCGCGCGCCACTTCCTGTTTTATCTCCGGCTGCTGTTCTTTGGCACTTTCTTCGGCCATTTTCTTCAGCTGAAACTCTTTCCTCTTCCTCTTCTTGCGCTCCCGTTCTATCTTTCTTTTGGCTCGCTTTGCCAGGACTGCCTCCGATAACGCGTTCTTTGGGGCTCCCTGAAAACAAATGAGTTGACATGTTAGTCTAACAGACACTAAACTTTGAGTTTAACCACGGCGCAGTTTTACAGTTCCTCAACCTGCATATACTTTGTTATAAGCGGGGTGCTGATGGTACTATAGCATCCCTCTTTCTTCTGTTGGTCTATTGTTGAACTGAAATGGAAGTTAAGCCCACGATGACCAAGTGCAAACTATGCTCCGCTTGTTCCGGGAAAACACAAAGCTGAATGTCAAAATGTCAGCAAAAGCATCACATTGTCTATTTAATTTGATACGGTCAGAAAGTGAGGAACATCTGATGAAAATAAAACATGTTTTCATTTTCACTGTTGACTGTAATGGTATTATTGAGTGCTCATATCAGTACCTAAATGTGAGTATGTGCAAGTGGTATTGGTGCATCCCCAATAATAATGGTCCAAAATTATGCAAAATATATATTATTATATAACTATTAAATAAATGATCCTAGACATTCAACTTAAACCAAAACATAAATGCCGTTGCTCCAGTTATAGACTGACTTTCTCACAGCACTTAAAACCCAGAAAGACGACCGCAATCCTTGCCTCAGGACACGATTAGCACCTCATCGTATAACAAGTTATTCTAGTAAAGTAGTAGTAAGTAAAAAGTCAATAATTATGCTCAACATTTTAAGTAAATAGTGACTGGTTTTAACAAGATGGTTAATGGTGGAGTTTACAGTTTCAGCACAATTCCAACGATGTTGGATACATTGTCACTAAAAGAGAGCATAATTAAACCTTCTTTGAGTACAGCATACATAAAACTTATTTGAGTACTGCATGAATAAAACTTTGAGTACTACATGAATAAAACTTTGAGTACTACATGAATAAAACTTTGAGTACTACATACCTGCCCTCTGGACTCCTCGATCTTTTCATGAAGTCTCTTGCGTAGTACATCTACTGTAGAGAAGGTGGACTCTACAAAAAGAAAAAAGAAAGATGAATAAGTGACGGTCGGAACTATTTTTTTAAATAACAATCAGGCGACGGCGTAATGGATACACTGTACCTTGAGGTGCATTTATGCTCTGAGCTTTGGACACATTCAGTTTGGCTGAGGCCGGGCCTTTCTGTGCCGCAGGAGAGGGAGAAGGCTTCTGTTGGGCTTTTGGAGCCGGTCGCTTCTCATCAGTGGCCTTTTCTTTAAAATGTTTCTTCTTACACTTTTTCTTCTTCTGCGGAGGACCAGCGTCACTTTTAACCTTGAAATATGCTAAACACAGATAAACACATGCATCAATGATCACATACATTATGAACGTTTAAATGCCAATATTCCACCGCCAAACTTAGAGTTAACGCCCAAGGAGCGTAAACATCTTGGAGGCATAGGAAACAAATTATAATTCCCTGTAAAAAACAAAAATGGGGGAAAGCTCAGTCATCTTATTTAGTTATTTTCTGAGATAAAAGCTTATAACGTCGGACGTGAAGTTGCTGTGTTATTGTGGGACGTGAAGAAACACATAAGTTTCAAGCATATGCCAGCCGTAATAATTTAGAGGCGTTTGAGTCACTTAGAAATGGTCAAACTGGTGATATTTTATAAAACCTAATCTAAAGATTATTTTGATTATCATTAAATCTGTAGTTTTTTCTTCTTCTCCTTTTCAATGTAAAAAGGTAAATCTCCAAAATGTCCTCCTTTGCATCAAAAACACAATTTAATATATAAAAATTTAGATTTTTTTTTTATGGCCGTCATGTTAAGACCAACTGTATTACTGTCTCAACCCCTACAAGTGGTTGAGACAGTAATACAGTTGGTCTTAACATGACGGCCATAAAAAAAAAAATCTAAATTTAAAAGGTTGGGAAGCACAGCATTTTATCAATGAACCGTTTTATTTGTAAAATGGCAGAAGAATAGTGAAACACGTCACACTTCCCTGGAGTGCAATGCCCTCAATTGTGCACGACAAATACTCCCAAAACCCAACGACATTTAAATTGAACACACACAAAAAGAAGCAGAACGTTTTTGTCCTTCGTATTTGCATATTTCTGATACATGTCTCGAACACACTCGCTACATTGTAGCGCCTCCTTTGGTCAGCAGCGGAAATAACCACGTTTGATGACCCATATCGCCTTTTAGTACTCTTGTACAGCCAGTAAACACACACACAGCTACAGCTCAGCCCTGTTAGCATAGCAGCACAGTCCTGTTAGCATAGCAGCACAGTCCAGGGTGTAAATGAGCTACAAAGCTAGCCGACATTACCAAACGGTTTCTTCTTTGGTTCCTGGTTTTGTTGAGAAAACACTTTGCTGGCGAACTTCTGCATGTATGAATCCCTGGAGGCGAGATCCATGTCGACAAAAGAGCCTTTTCTTTTAAAACAGCTAAAACAGCTAAAACAGCCACTCGAGACCGGAGCTCACTGATAGAAAAATATCAACACATTCACGTGAGCACACGTGGGTAACGTCCGGGGGGCGAAGCGTCCGCAAACCGGAAGTGGTAACACCCAAATAGGTCCCCCTTCTGAAGAGTTATGTAGCTGTTATGTGGTCGGTCGGCTCTCCCATCTTTGTGTGTTTTGACTGAACATGTCTTCGTTCAAATTAGTGCTGGCTTATTCCAGGGTGCTGAAGACGCTGAAACTAAAGGTGAGTGACGTGTTTCATATCCGCGTTTTCACTGATGTGTGTGTGAGTGTGTGTAAGAACCACTTTTCAGTGTTTGCAGAACCCTGAGCTGATTTGTTTGTCATTGCAGTCGCATGTCATTTTCATCCAGAGGACTTTCGTCCTGCCCAGACTGCTCTCCAAACGAGCAGAAGGTAACTGTTAATACACACAATGTTAAGGAAACTGTTAATACACACAATGTTAAGGAAACTGTTAATACACACAATGTTAAGGAAACTGTTAATACACACAATGTTAAGGAAACTGTTAATACACAATGTTAAGGAAACTGTTAATACACACAATGTTAAGGAAACTGTTAATACACACAATGTTAAGGAAACTGTTAATACACACAATGTTAAGATAACTTTTAATAAACACAATGTTAAGGAAACTGTTAATACACACAATGTTAAGGAAACTGTTAATACACACAATGTTAAGGTAACTTTTAATAAACACAATGTTAAGGTAACTTTTAATAAACACAATGTTAAGGTAACTGTTAATACACACAATGTTAAGGTAACTGTTAATACACACAATGTTAAGATAACTGTTAATACACAATGTTAAGGTAACTGTTAATACACACAATGTTAAGATAACTGTTAATACACACAATGTTAAGGTAACTGTTAATACACACAATGTTAAGATAACTGTTAATACACACAATGTTAAGATAACTGTTAATACACAATGTTAAGGAAACTGTTAATACACACAATGTTAAGGTAACTGTTAATACACACAATGTTAAGGTAACTGTTAATACACAATGTTAAGGTAACTGTTAATACACACAATGTTAAGGTAACTGTTAATACACAATGTTAAGGTAACTGTTAATACACAATGTTAAGGTAACTGTTAATACACACAATGTTAAGATAACTGTTAATACACAATGTTAAGGAAACTGTTAATACACACAATGTTAAGGTAACTGTTAATACACACAATGTTAAGGTAACTGTTAATACACACAATGTTAAGATAACTGTTAATACACACAATGTTAAGGTAACTGTTAATACACACAATGTTAAGGAAACTGTTAATACACACAATGTTAAGGTAACTGTTAATACACACAATGTTAAGATAACTGTTAATACACACAATGTTAAGGAAACTGTTAATACACACAATGTTAAGGAAACTGTTAATACACAATGTTAAGATAACTGTTAATACACACAATGTTAAGGTAACTGTTAATACACACAATGTTAAGATAACTGTTAATACACACAATGTTAAGGTAACTGTTAATACACAATGTTAAGGTAACTGTTAATACACACAATGTTAAGGTAACTGTTAATACACAATGTTAAGGTAACTGTTAATACACACAATGTTAAGGTAACTGTTAATACACAATGTTAAGGTAACTGTTAATAAACACAATGTTAAGGTAACTTTTAATAAACACAATGTTTCCACTTTGTACTAAAACATTCACAGAACAAGCTGTATTTAAAATAAATAAATAAAAGAAGATAGTCTATATCAATTAATATAATACTATGGATAACATTGCAGAGCATACAATATGATATTTCCAAGGTCAAATTGTCTTTTATATTTGTGAATAAATATCAGCAATAGCCTGTATGTTGTATACATGTAATCATTTCAACTGTTTCTATAATATAATAATCTCACACTTCCCTTCTCATGTTCGAGAGCAGAGATGTTCGGGGTGACACCCATACGTTCTTGTTTTCACGCGTCCAGCCGTCTTCACCTCTCGTCTCGTGTTTGGTTGTGAATTTCCAGGTAAGTTCGTTACCTTCGGGCGACAGTCGAGCTCCACAGCAGCCAGAGCGGAAAAAGCCGAAGACTCTTTCTTCAAATGGTTCCTGCTGCTCATCCCGGTCACCACCTTTGGCCTCGGTACCTGGCAGGTACCGCCTGCTTACTTTTGTGTTTTCACATTTACCAAATAAGATGCTTTGTTCTTGTTGGATGGACTCGTGGTACATTTTGTCTCTGTGAAGGTGAAACGGCGTCAGAGGAAAATGGAGCTGATCAATGAGCTGTCGAGACTCACCACGGCTGAACCCATCCCTCTTCCTCTCGAGTAAGTACTTATTAGTATTATTATTATCTGTATACTGCGACAAATACTCTTTACCATTAACATATATAATCAAAGAACAAAAAAATAAATAAGTTTGA
The DNA here is from genome assembly GCA_038501785.1 of Myoxocephalus aenaeus. Classification (NCBI taxonomy): domain Eukaryota; kingdom Metazoa; phylum Chordata; class Actinopteri; order Perciformes; family Cottidae; genus Myoxocephalus; species Myoxocephalus aenaeus. The sequence goes on from JBAMJR010000080.1 coordinate 860,851, forward strand.
ATGACTAATATGTTTTACTAATTAAAAAGGGCTCCTACCTGTGTAAAACACACTTAGAATGTACTATATAATAATCAACACAATGGTCACAAACCATTTTATATGCGGCATAAGGTAACCTTTTTCTGCTTTTATACCTCTTGCAAGTTGCAAAAATAATTCTGCTTTGTTATATTATGTGCTCTCATATACGGCTGGAGACTTTCTCTCGATGTTCTTTTATAATAATAAGCGTGTTTGAGCATTTGGAAAAGCGCTATATAAATTAAAAGTATTATTATTATTATTATTATTATTATTATTATAATCTTTGTGCAAAGCACATTCATTCAAAGCACACAATCCTCTCGGGTTGTGAAGCTGTAAACAACATTATTATCTTTCCTTGATAAATTTCTCTTCAACAATTTGTCCTTGTCCCCCATTCAAAATCGGTATCTTTGTTATTAATGTGCCATTTTCTTCCCCGGAGCTTAGTCCTAATGAGCTGAAAAGCCTGGAGTACCGGCGGGTGCGAGTGCGCGGTCAGTACGACCACGAAAAGGAGCTGTACATCCTGCCGCGCTCACCGGTCGACCCGGAGAAAGAGGCCAGAGAGGCGGGCCAGCTGTCTTCGAGCGGAGAGACCGGCGCAAACGTCATCACGCCGTTCCACTGCACCGACCTCGGGTAGGACCACGTTAAAAACATGATCCCCTCGCAGTCCTCTCTTACGCCCACTGATCGTTGCTACCTTCTCCCGCAGCATCACAATCCTGGTGAACAGAGGATACGTCCCGAGGCAGAAGATAAGACCAGAGACCAGGATGAAGGGACAGGTCAGTATTTCACATGATGTCACGCCGCACTCCTGAATCAAAATCGATGCAACAGAACTAGAGATTTGTATTCAACCTGGTGCCCACATTACCCATAATGCTACTTGTGGGTAATGTGGGCACCCCACCTAACGAGGAATACTGTGACGGATAGGATTTCCGATCTTTCAGCAGATTTGGATAAACAAAAGAAGCATAAAGTGAAGTCATTTGTAGCATTGTGTTACAAGTCGTTAAAAATGGATCCCGTCATAAAAGTGGCGTCACAAAGCGAAGGAATCTGCAGAGGAGAGCCCAGGCAGATAAACAGTGGGCTGATGTCTGAATTTTTGGTCTTCATGTTTCTAGTTTATTGTAGAAAGACCTTTTTAAAATAGGGTTTATCATCCAAATGATTTAAACAGAGAAATATTGTCGTTATGTATGCGTTATGCTATGATTTTACTGGTCACTTGAGATCAAAATGGGCACCCCTGCTCTAAGGCCTGTAAACAGACATACATCTCTAAACTTTAACGCAAACATTTTATTGCAGTACTCATCTGATCGTATTGGATTTATATTTTGCCGCAGCTATAAACAACCACACAAAACCTTAACATCACATTTTATATTAAAGGAAACGGCGGCACCTAAGCTTCCCCGTCGAACTTGAGTTTTGATTTCCTTGCAGCCGATTCGCTCATCGAGCAAAATGTCACAATGCTTCCGTTCAGGTGGAAGGCGAGGTGGAGGTCGTCGGGGTCGTTCGGCTGACGGAGATCCGCAAACCCTTTGTGCCGAACAACGACGTGGTGAAAAACCACTGGCATTACCGAGACCTGGAGGCCATGGGCAGCGTCACTGGAGCCGAGCCCGTCTTCATCGATGCAGACTTTCGTAAGTTCCACTAAGGTCTTCACAGTGAATGTCAAATAAATACAGTTATTTAATATACAGGTGTGCAGAAAAGACCGGTTAGACCCACTTGTATTAACAAAGGTAATCTTCGTGGTGGCGTCTTGTTTCACGCAGGGAGCACAACTCCTGGCGGACCGATAGGCGGACAAACCCGCATCACCCTGAGGAACGAACACATGCAGTACATCGCAACGTGGTACGTAGATGCCGGGACACTAAAACACACAATGTCCTGGTACTGGATACTTTTACTGAATTCATTTATTACGTCATCTTTTCTCCGAAGGTACGGCCTGTGTGCAGCAACCTCCTACATGTTTTATGCAAAGTTCATCAAGAAGATCAAGTTGTGATGCTGAAGTGACAGTGTATTATATTTTGGCTGGAATATTGGAAAACAAATAGCGGATGTACTAGTTAGCTCCAGTCTGCTGTGTTAATAAATAAAATTAAGCGATTAAGTTGGATTGTGCTCCTGAATTATGTTTCAGTGAATAAATGTGTATGTACACAACATTTCTCATGTATTTTTACACGTTGTCAACTACCATTCCATAAACTGATGGGGACGCTCAGGTACAACACTTCCTAAAGGTTTAAAGAAAATTAAACTGCTCATTAACTGCAGTGACATCTTGTGCTGGAACAAATTAAGTGTTTATAGAACCCTAAAAAGTTCCTAATGTTGAAATAATTTAAAGGAGTAAACATTAATCAGTCTATTTGACACCATGAACACACTCCTAACAAACCATTTCTAAATGTTGAGCAAGAGAACTCACATACCCCCAATAGCAGGAAGGATACTGTGTTGATTCAATTAGTCAGATGAAAATCCAATATTATTGTTGTAGATGAATCTTAAGTTGGATTTAGATTTTAAAATACAATACTATTTAGCTGTAGCAATAAAATAAAAACAAACATAACAAGTCTCTTTGATGGGGGAAGAGAGACAATACTGTTTAGTTAAGCAAAAACACAACCAGTCTCTTTTAGAACATACATTTTTTTATTATTCCAAACAGTTTAACGAAGCTTGGTGGCCAGTTCCTTTGCCTTCTCCAGCTTAGTGATGCGGGCTGTGGATTTGGGGCCCATGACACCTCCTCCCCAGTGACGACGGATCTGGGGAAAAATTTATGATTTTTAATCAACCTGTCGGCACAAAGACAACGAGCCAGAAAAGCCAAGGAACCACAGAAGGAAATATTTAATGACAAATGAATTAATCTGATAAACTAATGTTTTACAATAAATGCAGAAGTAAAACATTTATGTTTGGTTTATTCATACATCATTGCCAGAGACCACTTTCTATACAATGAGGCAAAATCCACTAAAATAATGCATTACAATCTTACCTCAATTGGATCCACATCATGGGCAATGATGACCAGCTGGGCTTTCTTGCTCTCCACCAGAGAGGTGACAGTGTTCACACCTGCAGAGAAATGGGAAAGGAAAATCATCGTCTACCCAGAAAAACATTCCCTGAAAACATCGTATTGATATGTTGGCCAATGCTCAGGGTTAAAAAGCTTTAAACCATCACGGTGCGTTTCAGGTGAAGAAATTCTGTCATCATTGCGATAAGGCCAGACTCATAAATCACCTTCAATAAATGATGATTAACATGGGATGTTCAACCCAGTCAGACTCAAAGGGTTTTCTAAGTCATCCACAACATGTTACCATCATCTCTACTGTTCTTTGTGACTCACCTCCACAGGGACAGGAGGCCTCTTGGTCGGGGCGTCTCTCTTTCCAGCTGCCTCTGCTTCTTCTCCGGTACTTGTGGGTCGGTGTTAACAGCTGTGTGGCTGAGGAGAACAGACAGAATATTAATTAAACTACCCAACAGCGGCTACATGCAATGTTTACACTACAGCACGACAAGTGGTCAATATATATTTATATTTCAAGAGATGCATCAGTGATCTTGGTGGGATGTCAGCACTGCTGCTCAGATAGCAAATATTATTCACATCATCTGCAAAGCCCTCGTGGTTCCAGTAAGGACCCAACAGCCTTGAATGCTACAGCTTTCCTCACTTACCGGTCTGGCGGTCCAGAGCCTGGGTGAACTGGTTGATTGCTGGGGGAACCTTCAGACGCTTGTAGAGGATGGAGCGCTGCCTCTGCAGGCGGATGTAACGCGGGTCAAATCACGCTTGGGCTGAATATCCTGGCCTGTGGGGAAATACAATAAATTAGCATCTGAAACCAAACTTGGAGCGTTTCATTTTCCCATCAGCGTGCATCAGCGATCTTGGTGATAAAAGTTTGTCAGCAATGTTGTTAAGATAGCAAATATTATTTATCATCATCTGCACTGTTACACGTTCTCCCAAAATTCCAGCAAATGAAACTTACCGATGACGAAGTTCTTCGGCCTCTTCTCGAACAAGGGAAGGCAACTGAAGTGCAGGTCTTTCTGTGCACCAGTCTAGTCTTGCCCGTGATGATGCAGTATGGGACGCCCATCTTACGGCACAAAGCTGGCAAGAAGACGACGAGCTAGAAAAGCCAAGGAACCAAAGGAGAAATATTAATATCTGATCAAATTATTAACTTCCAGTAAGTGAAAAGGATGACTGATCAAAGACTAATGTTTACAATAAATGCGGCAGTAAAACATTTATTTGGTGTTTATGGTCTCTGCTCAGGGTTAAAAAGCTCATAAGTGATCAACACAGAGGATTCAGTCGAAGAAATTCATACATCATAGCCAGAGACCACTTTTTATACAATGAGGCAAAATCAACCAAAAAATAATGCATTACAATCTTACCTCAATAGGATCCACATCATGGGCAATGATGACCAGCTGGGCTTTCTTGCTCTCCACCAGAGAGGTGACAGTGTTCACACCTGCAGAGAAATGGGAAAGGAAAATCATCGTCTACCCAGAAAAACATTCCCTGAAAACATCGTATTGATATGTTGGCCAATGCTCAGGGTTAAAAAGCTTTAAACCATCACGGTGTGTTTCAGGTGAAGAAATTCTTGCATCATTGCGATAAGGCCAGACTAATAAATCAACTTCAATAAATGATGATTAACATGGGATGTTCAACCCAGTCAGACTCAAAGGGTTTTCTAAGTCATCCACAACATGTTACCATCATCTCTACTGTTCTTTGTGACTCACCTCCACGGGGACAGGAGGCCTCTTGGTCGGGGTCTCTTTCCAGCAGCCTCTGCTTCTTTTCCGGTACTCGTGTGTCTGAGAACATACAAAACAATGCCTTCATGCTACCAGTAAGGACCCAACAGCCTTGAATGCTACAGCTTTCCTCACTTACCGTCTGGCGGTCCAGAGCCTGGGTGAACTGGTTGATTGCTGTGGGAACCTTCAGACGCCTGTAGAGGACGCAGCGCTGCCTCTGCAGGCGGATGCAACGCGGCCGTTTCACAAAGCGAGTCAAACCGCTTGGAAACAAATAGCCGATGTACTCGATTTGCGCAATTTTCCTGCATTAATTTAGTGATACTTAACTAGTTGGATTGTTCTCTTGAAACATCGGAGAGAATACATGTATATAACCTAATTTGTCCCTTTCATTATATTGTATTTTCACACATGTTGCCAACTACCATTCCATAACCTGATGGGGAGAGAAAGACACTCAATACTATTCAGTTGTAGCGATACAAAAACACAACCAGTCTCTTTTAAGACATACATTTTTTTATTCCAAACAGTTTAACCAAGCTTGGTGGCCAGTTCCTTGGCCTTTGCCTTCTCCAGCTTAGTGATGCGGGCTGTGGATTTGGGGCCCATGATACCACCTCCCCAGTGACGACGGATCTGGGGAAAAAAAACAATGGTTTAAATTGTGCACTTTGTTCTTTTATATGAACAGTCCATTGTATTAACATTAAGGCAATTTGCAGTAAACTCAAATGAACGCTCACCTCCTCATATCTGTCATTGTAGTTGGTCTTGATGGCTTCCACAAGCTTGGCAAGAGCACCTTTATCCTCACTATGAGAGAACAAAGCCATTTATTACAGTGCTAATAATATTACAAGGTGGAGTAATGAGGAATTCAATATACGGTAAACTTTTAACAGGATAGTGTAGATAAATGCATTTACTAAAGTTTAACATGCACATCAGTGACACAGGTCACAGGTAAATAATTGTTGGAGTATTGAAGAGTCAAGAAACTGGCTAACTCATGTTACTTTAACAAAGCTCAGTTTATAAACTACTTACGGGTTTGTCTGTGTGAAGGCAACTGAAGTGCAGGTCTTTCTGTGCACCAGTCTGCCCAGTCTAGCCTTGCCCTTGATGATGCAGTATGGGACGCCCATCTTACGGCACAAAGCTGGCAAGAAGACGACGAGCTAGAAAAGCCAAGGAACCAAAGGAGAAATATTAATATTTAATTATCAAATTATTAACTTCCAGTAGTGAAAAAGAAATGAATCTGATCAAAAACTAATGTTCACAATAAAAGTGACGGTAAAACATTTATTCCCGTGGTCTCTGCTCAGGGTTAAAAAGTGATCAACACAGAGGATTCAGTCGAAGAAATTCATACATCATTGCCAGAGACCACTTCCTATACAATGAGGCAAAATCCACCAAAATAATGCATTACAATCTTACCTCAATTGGATCCACATCATGGGCAATGATGACCAGCTGGGCTTTCTTGCTCTCCACCAGAGAGGTGACAGTGTTCACACCTGCAGAGAAATGGGAAAGGAAAATCATCGTCTACCCAGAAAAACATTCCCTGAAAACATCGTATTGATATGTTGGCCAATGCTCAGGGTTAAAAAGCTTTAAACCATCACGGTGTGTTTCAGGTGAAGAAATTCTGTCATCATTGCGATAAGGCCAAGTTAGAGACGAGTCAGACTCATTAATCAACTTCAATAAATGATGATTAACATGAGATGTTCAACCCAGTCAGACTCAAAGGGTTTTTTAAGTCATCCACAACATGTTACCATCATCTCTACTGTTCTTTGTGACTCACCTGCACGGAGGACAGGAGGCCTCTTGGTCGGGGTGTCTCCCTTTCCAGCAGCCTTCTGCTCAGCGCGGGCCAGCAGCCTCTGCTTCTTCTCCTGCCTCGTCTCTGGCCGGTACTTGTGGGCCAGCTTGAACAGCTGTGTGGCTGAGGAGAACAAACAGAATATTAATTAAACTACCCAACAGCAGCTACATGCAGCACGTCCACTACAGCACGACAAGTGGTCAATATATATATTTATATTTCAAGAAATGCATCAGTGATCTTGGTGGGATGTCAGCACTGCTGCTCAGATAGCAAATATTATTCACATCATCTGCAAAGCCCTCGTGGTTCCAGTAAGGACCCAACAGCCTTGAATGCTACAGCTTTCCTCACTTACCGGTCTGGCGGTCCAGAGCCTGGGTGAACTGGTTGATTGCTGGGGGAACCTTCAGACGCTTGTAGAGGATGGAGCGCTGCCTCTGCAGGCGGATGTAACGCGGCCATTTCACAAAGCGAGTCAAATCACGCTTGGGCTGAATATCCTGGCCTGTGGGGAAATACAATAAATTAGCATCTGAAACCAAACTTGGGTGTTTTAATTCCGCCCCCTAGCGTGCATCAGCGATCTTGGTGATTAAAGGTTGTCATCAATGTTGTTAAGATAGCAAATATTCTTTATCATCATCTGCACGGTTACACATTCTCCCAAAATTCCAGCAAATTAAACTTACCGATGCCGAAGTTCTTCGGCCTCTTCTCGAACAAGGGGTTGACAACCTTTTTGGCCTCATGTTTCCTGGCCACAGAAGGGGCCGGTGCCACCTTCTTCCCCTTAGCCTTCTTTCCCTTAGGCTGTCAACAAAACATGTTTTACATTAAATAAAGTACACATTATACACAAACTACTTCAACACAAGACTGTTTGAAACCTAATCAATATGGATCTACAGCCACGACTCATTAAAAGCATCACAATATGAAACTACAATCAAATGTTGCCCAAGTAAGCTGCAGATTTGTTGTTTATCTAAAATGACCACAAATACTACTTTCACTGCTCAAATTCACCATCATGCATGAGTTTTAGCATCCACTGCTTAGCAAACAAACTATTAGCCCACCCAACACTATTTTTGTTCACAATAAATAGTTAAGCACAGAGTTTGAAGCCCAGTAGTTGAAGCTAATAACAAGTAACTCCCAAAGCAGTACATTGCTCTGAGCTAGACAACTCCGCATGTTGCGGTCTACACCGTTAGCATGCTATACAGACTCAAGACCATTAATACTAACGTTACCACTGAAGGGTTATACTTTGAAGCTAGATATTAGTTGGTTTTTTCCAACAACAAAAAACAGACTAAGCTAACAAAGACACTAAGAACGTGGGCTAAATGTGATCTGTGGATGCCAGCAGTACGTTGCCATTTTAGCAGGAACAAGCAATGCTCGGGCCTATCAACTGCTACATCGGGTTAAAACACCCGGATACACACCAGTATCTCACATTACAAGTCACGTTTTACCTCAATCAGTCCCAATCACAAATTAAATTACGAGGCATGTACTTGCAAGTCACATTCGTGCTGAAAACGCAGAATAAACGTGGAACTGTGCTCCTGAAATCAAGCGTGAGCGCCGAGATTAGCTTTAGCTTCTGACGGGGAGTCACGGTGAAAATCCTACCGGCTAACCAAAGGTCCACTTCGCCGAGTTTTACCCCAAAAAGATAAAACATCGACGCGAAATATCGACATAATGTATACCGAGAGGCTTCACGTAAGTCATATGTACAGTTTAAAGTGTTTTAAAACGCATACATCAAAGGATGCAGATAGATTCAAAAGCTGAAAGAATTTCTGAGAAGAATCTGCCATGTACCCACCATGTTGGTTCAGGCTGAAAGGAAGTCCGAGGGATTCTGGGTAACCTAAATACCGCGAGGCTTCCGTCGTGGTCACGTGGTTTATGCACCGACCTGAAGTCAGATGTTACCTTTGGTCGCATTATACAGCATTGTAGTTATAAAATTCTGATTCTGACTCAGGATCAGTGTTGCAATATAATGTCTTTGAACGTCATGTCATATTCAAAGGGACTTAGTCGTATCGACTCAGTGGTGGAAGTACATTTACAAAAGTACTCCTCTACATTCTAGACGGAATTAATGTACTTTTTACTTCGCAACAATAATGACAGTCATATCCATTATTAAACATAGTTTATTAGTATATACTTCACCATGTCATAAATCCAGATGGTTAATCATCAATAATGACATCCCAATCCCATTTCAACCTTTTAGCAAAGACCAATGCACATATGTTGGCATCGTTAATAAACATGATTACATAGTTGTCTTTTTTAGGTTTAGTTATCAATTGTATTTGCCTGTAATTCTCCCATTTCTACGACTTCTTAAAAAAATGGCCACAAAAAAATATTATTATTATTCCCAGGAGTTTTATTGTCTTTAAAAGAGTAAATCCATTTTTGGACCTCTGCTAAAAAGATTTTCTCTAAAACTTTTTAGGACGCTGCTAGTATAGGCTGCTAACTTCCGGTCCCCATTGAGAGGCTCTATTTATTTTTTTATTCGACAATTGCACATGAACAATATCGTAAATTGTCCTTGAAAATGGCAAAATACATTTAAATACAGTCAAACTAATAATCCAGAAGGGCAACTCCATTGATGTAATACAATTAAATAAAAAAAGGTCCACTGGAGTGAACGGAAATGACGTGACTCTCATGAAACGGCTCTGGTTTTGACTAACTGCTAATCTTCTCCGATCGAAAACGGCAGGGCTTCAAATACCTTCGTCTCTAAATGTCGATATATACTTTAAGCACTGCTACTCTAAGCAAATATCCCCCACAAATCAGACAAGTGACACATGAATTGTAAACGCACTGAGAATATTCAACTGTATTATTAATTTTGTGCCACGCTCAACTGTTCTTCCAACCGTTGGAAATCGGGGGCCAATTTAAACGACGTACAATACTACGTCACTTCCGTAAACAGGGATCTTTACCATATATTTGAGTGGTTTCTACTTGTTTAATTACCCGCATTAGGCACATGACAAATATACAAACAATAATAACAACGAAAGCGGGGGTTTATTTATTTATTTTATCGCTGTCGGCTGCTTTTGTCAGGTCGACGTCTCCGCGTTTCCTCCTCCTCCTCCAGCCCTGCGTCGTGCCGTGCCGGGCCGTGAACGTGAGGGCTGGCTGGGTGGAGGGGAGTTGTTTGGGGATGGTGGGCTCGGGTATCGCGTCTCTCGGCTCTGCTCCTCGACATCCTGTCCGCGTCCTGTCGCCTGCCCGCATCCAGTTTAATGGATTGTTTCCAAGAAGAATGATAAATAGCGATTGCCGTCGTGGCATTTGCTTATGTCGGTAAATACGTGGGATTCATAACTGCTGTTGTCATCGCTGCAGTGAGGAGATTGTCTTTCTTTCTCTCTGAGCTTCCGTTGGTAAACACAAGGCCTTTCAGTCGTTAGACTCCATGGGTAAATGTGGCGGATTTATTGTGAAAAGATGATCTAAACTCTGACTCATGTGTGCGTTATCAGCCAGAGACGAGGCGCAGATCGTGCGTCTGTGCTGAGATGTTAAAGCTAGCTCTGGCTACAACAGCTTGGCATCTGTATCTCTACAGCTGTGTTATACTGCCATGTCAAATTAGCAGACGTCCCCCAGAGGAGAGTGAGTAGCTATGGCCGAACAAGACATTTGTCCTCATCTGGATTCCATAGGAGAGGTAACCAAGGAGGACCTCCTGCAGAAATCCAAGGTGGGTTTTCATTCATTTACTGGACGTGTCAAATATGGCCATTCCAGGTCATTGGCTGTGTGTGCCATGGCCCTTCAGGGCCCTTCAGGGCCCTTCAGGTTTTTGTTGCAGCCTTAATAATGTCATAATTGTAATAATAACCACATGAGCTGGAATAAGCCTTCTTCGTAGGGTGTCTACAGTGAAAAGCTCCCATGCATCATCTCTCACTCTTTCTGAGCCAACCAACATGTTTGTGCTTTTTCTTCTGATCCTTTCTATTCAATTCATGCTGCAGGGAACTTGCCAGTCATGTGGAGCTGGGGGCCCAAACCTGTGGGCCTGTCTGCAGGTAGTCTCTTTTAAAACCCTTATAATTTAATCTTTGTCTTTACAAGGGTAATTGTATAAATGATGACCACGGAAAGTGCTACTACCTCTGTATTACAGATAAGAAGGCGAGGTGACTGCTTAATAATAAATGATGAATTACGTAAACTGAGGAAGTCAAGCCAGTACACAACACAGAATTGATACGCTGGCGTTTTATAGTCTTGATATTAATTTATAGACTAAGCCGAGTCAAATAGATAGATGGAATGTCTCTGCACGGCAGAAGACAGGATTCAGAAGCCCGTCTAACACTGTGTCTGTTCTGTAGAGCGACTGCCCATATGTTGGTTGTGGAGAGTCCTTCTCAGACCACAGCACGCTGCATGCACAGGTAAAAACCCTCACACACAAAGCATACCTGTCCGTTTACCTCCTTGGTGTTCGGGGACGAGAGAAAACATCTCTGGTGTGTTCCCTTTAGGCGGAGAAGCACAACCTGACTGTGAACCTGACCACGTTCAGGATCTGGTGTTATGTGTGTGAGCGGGAGGTGTTTCTGGAGCACAGGCCCGCTCTGCTGCCGGTACCTGCTGCTCCCCACCACCACTGCAAAGCCACAGAGCAGGTACGACTTTGCCTCCCAATCGGACTCTGATTTAAATGAAGAAAATGTTCCTAACTCGCCTTCTTATTTATAGTAGCCATTCATCTTTTTCTTAGGAAGCAGCTCCTCAGCCACTAGGTCACCCACTAAAAGCAGTACCAATCGCTGTGGCAGAAGAAGATTGTTCAGAGTCAGAGGAGGATGAGATTAAACCCAGAGGTACCACAAGTCCACTGTCAACATGTCCTCTCCGAAATGACACAACACCTGGATTTCTCAAGTTTATTTTAAGAATCATGCTATTAGATCACAGTGTGGCTCTTGTTTCTCTCGTTTCTAGGCTTGACAGGAATGAAAAATATCGGAAACTCCTGCTACATGAATGCGGCTCTTCAAGCCCTGTCCAACTGGTGAGGTCACTTCCTCTCATTACATTTGGCCCATTACCAAGGATGCGTTTCCTCTCCTATGTTTGTGAAGTTATTTCCCTTTATTTAAACAGTTGTGTTGATGTTATTTCCCCCCCCCCTCTCTTTCCTCACCAGTCCTCCTCTCACTCAGTTCTTCCTGGACTGCAGTGGTTTGGTCCGCACTGATAAGAAGCCTGCTCTCTGTAAGAGCTACCAGAAACTCATCTCAGAACTCTGGCATAAAAAACGGTAATAAACACGTAACAAATCCATAATGTGACTTGAGACAAGTGACAGAATGCAGCAATATGAATGTACTCGTGGATCATTTTCAGTATATAAAACTAACTCTCATGGCGGCTACCCTCCCAGGCCCAGCTATGTCGTGCCTACCAGTCTGTCTCATGGCATCAAACTAGTAAACCCCATGTTTCGTGGTTACGCTCAGCAGGTAGGGGCAAGCAGCCAGCAGGTAACTACACCTGGCATCACTCAACAGCTTGACTCGGTGTTGTTCTTTGTTTGTACACATTCTTCACACTTTACCTACAAATGACTTGTATTTTTGCTATCAACAATCTGTTATTGATAACCAATAATAGTTTTTGGGGGGATTTTATTATTTTTCTTACATTCTTAGGACCAGACAAAGTCATAGATGCTTTCATAACTCTCGATGTAGAAAACAGCGGAGCGTAACTGGAGGAGAGTGCGTTTTGTCACGCCCACTTTGGAGGAAGAAAAATTTTCGTGCTCCAGCGTCCCAACAAAATTATCACAAAATGGTCCATGCTGAATTTTGATTGAAATAACTTTTCATGACTCCTCCATCTGTGCTTTTTCAAATCATAGAATCAAGAAAATTGCAATCCCTTTCAAGTAAACCGGATCGCGCCATCAGACAAAAACTAATAACATGTGCAATCACTTTGTTAGAACAATGCAAATAAAGTTCTGTCTGTGCAAAAAATAACAAATATTTGGCACACAAAAAAATCGCTTATTGGGGCTGCAATTAACCTGTTTTGCACTGAATATCTTTTCAAGATAATAACAATAACGTGCAACCTTTGCCAAACAAAACAGAATTAGTGCAGATGTGTGAGCCATCATGTTGTATCAGTATTAGTGGCTGCAGGGAGCTGCTTTCCTCTACAAATCTTTTAAAAACAGGGTTGCATGCACTCTCAATTCATGCTCAATGTTGAGTTTAGATCTGTATTCTGTTTTGAGAGACGCAACAACTTAATTACTAAGGATGGGTAAAATGCAGAGAATCATTTCCCCACTGTGGATAAAGGATAAAGGATTATTAAAAAAACAAAAAACGTTGTGCCCCACAGTTTGAGAACCACTGGCTTAGCTTATCTTGGAAACGGGAGCTTTAGCTGTAGAAGGTGGATCCTGTTCCCTTTGGACAGAGCGAGCGTCTCACCCCTGTTTCCAGTCTTTATGCTGAACTAAGGTAACCGTCTCCTGGCTGTCGCCTTATATTTTGCACACTGACATGGGGGCGGTATGGATCTTCTCCTCTAACTCTCGACAAGAAAGCAAACAAGTGTATTTTCCAAAATGTCAAGCTGTTCCTTTACTTTTAGAGGGACGACGTGATCCAATAGACATCCAGTACTTGGGCGAAGATAGAATATCTCAACATCCCATCAAACTGCATGCAGAAACGTACAAAACTAAAAAAGCATCTGTGACCTCTGTCTGACTCTGTGGAAGAAAGAAAAAGTGAATAATTTCTTGAAATACACAAATCAAAACCCTGTGTGATTCTTTGTAAGACGTTAAATCTTCTATTTTAACCCAGTTTTAAAATGTTTTCATGATTTATTCAGCCTCAGTGCATGTTTGATTGTGGGAAGTGTCTGATTTTGTTGGATGGGGATTGCTAATATAATAATACTACTAATAATAATAATGAGTATTGCCTGTTTGTAGAGTGCACGATAAGGTTGTCTTTGTACCACTTCTTACCAATATACACAATTTGCTTTTTTGTTGCAAACAAGACAAACAACATGACTCACGCACTTCTCTTTCCATCCTGCTGTTTTGAAATAGCCCTTTTTCTCTGTAAAACTCCTGTCTCTGTGTATGTAACCGCACTCTTGCATCCTCCTTTTGAGTGAATGCGATGTGCTTTTTCATCGCTACAGGACACCCAGGAGTTCCTGCGCTGTCTGATGGACCAGCTACACGAAGAGCTGAAGGAGCCTCTGACAGAATGCAGCATGAGCAGGGAGGGGAGCGACGGGGAGGAGATGAGAGACGGGGAACGCTCGCCGTCCGAGGACGAATTCCTGTCCTGCGACTCCGGCTCCAGCAGCGACCGCGGGGAGGGGGGAGTGGCGGGCGACGGCGAGCCGCTCCTGCAGGACGTGTGCGACGGGGTCCGGTCGGCGGCGGGAGGGACGGTGGACATCAGCGCCGCCGGCTTGATCTCGGAGAAGGAGAGGCTGAAGGAAAGGAGGGTGTCCGGCTCGCCGCTCCACGGAGGCTCGCAAGAGATGGACGAGGACGCCGACGTCGACACGGCGGCTGAGGAGGGGGTTCCCGAGAGGGGAGAGGAAGAGGAGGTAACGCCGCCCACAAACCCCGAGGTCCAAAGCCAAGAGAACAACCAGCTATCTGACACGGGGCAGGAACCCAGCAGCAACACCTCAGGTAGAAAGTGGATTCTTCAATTTAACATCCCTGGCATGCGACTCGTTTGCATACGGTCAATGCTGCGCATCTAATGTGCTTTTTTTAATTTCGCTTCTAGAGCCAGACAATGAAGCGTCAATGCACCAGTCCACCTCCACTCCCTGCAGTCCTGTGCGAACGCTTCAGGAGATGCATCCCAAACTGTCCTCCAGTCCACCTCGCTCCAGCCCGCTCCGCTGTGCAGGACCTGCGTACTCCTACAAAAAAGGTAAGGGAACATCCCAGAGTTCACTCGGGGAGTCCGGTTCTTTAACACATGAGGAGCGACGCATTAGAGCCACGTGAAGTAAGAAGTCAAATGCAGGGTGCCTTTTGATTTCAATGTGAATTGAGGGTTCCTAAAGGTTGACATGTACAGCAGGCCTCTTCCTCATGTTGCAGTCCCTCAGGTTTAGGGCGCCAGGTCTACTTGTGGCGTTAATGAAGCAGACGGTGGTCGTCAATGCCTCTGATATCCTCCTCTCCGTCATGACTCTTTCAGCCCAGCTGCAGCTCGGCGCCCGCAAGAAGAAACAGCCTCACTACCGCAGCGTGATCTCGGACATCTTCGACGGCTCCATCCTCAGTCTGGTCCAGTGTTTAACCTGCGACAGGGTGAGCTGTGCTCCGCTTGAACACCAGGGGGCGCCACATGTTTAGTCAGAGAGGGAAGTTTAGCTGAAAGCTGAAAATTGTCTAAGTTTTTTTCATATTTTTTTGTGATTAGAAAGAAACAAAACAAAATGCAAATGTGAAAATCTTAATTGAATAATTCACATTTTAAACTTTCATTAGCTGATATTATTTGGTTTGTCTTTTATTTGGTTCATAAATGCCTTTCTTTGAAAAAAATATTTATTTTTAATCTAAAATCATCCACCACACTCTGATTGGTTTAGATAACGCTCTATTTACATTATATAAACATTTATATATGTTTAAATTTATATGTTTAAAGCAGGGTTCTTACGGTCATGGAAAACCTGGAAAAGTCATGGAATTTTAAAATGGTTATTTCCAGGCCTGGAAAAGTCCTTGAAAAAAAAAAAAAAAAGTTTAGTAAAAGTGATGTAAATGTGTTATATTCATGTGTTCATGACGTTCATTTACACTGAGTTTGAAATAATGAATATGCTTTTAAAAGAAAGACGCTCAAAATATAAGCAGGCATACATACAGGCATCTATATAAATGTTTATTCTTTTAATCAAACTATTGTCTCATTCATTTGTGTCATTTAAGTCATGGAAATTTGTCATGGAAATTTGGTTTAAGTCATGGAAAAGTCATGGAAACCCACTGGTCAGAATGTGTCTGAACCCTGTAAAGCTCTACTCTGTAACCCACGTCTCTCTGCATGTGTGACAGGTCTCTACTACAGTGGAAACCTTCCAAGACTTGTCCCTCCCTATTCCTGGGAAAGAGGACTTGGCCAAGCTCCACTCGTCCATCCATCAGAACCTTCCCGTGAAGACGGGCGTGAGCCCCGACATCTACGGCTCGCAGGGCTGGATCACTTTCCTCGTGGACTCCATCCGCCGGTCAGTGGCAGTCGCGTCTAACCTTCGGCGGAAAAGGGAGGAGTCGGCATGTTTGAACGCACGATCGGGCGTTTTATTTGTAGTCATATTTTCATTCTGTGTTTAGATGCGACTTGAGATTTGCTTGACAAGTTCTGACTTATTGAGGGAGTTCCTTACCGAGAGAGAAGGCAAGTGGAATCATGAGTTGTTTTCTTTTTAGAGAGTCACGCTCACTTGATTGCTTGTACATAAAAAAAAATTGAAATCAAACACCACCGGGCTTCCAACAAAGGTGTTTGCTTCAGTGGAGTCTCTTCACAGTAAATGCCGCCCTACGTGGTTGTGGGGACAAATAATTAGCGCGCACACTCTTCAACACAAACGATGCAGGCGAGAGCATGCAGGTATCAGGAGAGATGCTGGAGCAGATTATGTAGACCGAGGAGAGCTCTGCAAGGCCGGATCCAGTGTTCCAGGACAAGATCTGAGTGCTGAGCCAACAGGAGTGATGCTGCATTGTTAACGACTGTAGAGATGTTTTTTTAGTAGTAGAACGTGCAAAGCGGTGTGTTTCCTGAGACTTCCTGTTAACCGCTATCTACAATAGAGGTTTTCATGCAATTCTTTTAAAACATAAAAGTAGAAATCACTTCCAAGTGCATCTGCACATGCCAGGACTATGTTGCCTGTATTTATCATCTTACATATTGGGACAGAGATGCGGAGGCGGGCCTTGGCATGCTATTTGCTCATCTTCCAGCAGTTCCCAGATTTCAAAAGCCCCATCATTAGATTACATTAGATTAGATATTCCTTTATTAGTCCCGCAGTGGGGGAATTTCATGACTACAGCAGCAAACGTGGCACACAAGAGACGTAGTAAAAAAAATCATGACAGCGCTGGTGACGTCGATTGGTGAATCTTGTGGTTTCTGAGGAAATATAGACGGAGTATCCCGGAGGTGAGCTGTGTTGTCATGTTCCAACTTAACAATGACCAGCATGCTCATCCTGCTGCTTCTGCGGAAGACGACACAGAAACTCGCTTCCCGGAGCCGATATCGCTCTGGGCCGCGTTTCTTTTGGGGGTCACGTAATTGTTAAAAAGTTGCCGACCCACATGAAGGTCATTTTGTCAGCATGAGCTCTGAGTTCTTACGGTCATGGAAAACCTGGAAAAGTCATGGAACTTTAAAATGGTTATTTCCAGGCCTGGAAAAAGTCCTTGAAAAAAGATAAAACCCCCAAAGCTTTGGAAAAGTCATGGAAATGTGTTATATTCATGTGTTATATTCATACATAGAGGCATCTATATAAATGTTTATTCTTTTAATCAAACTATTGTCTCATTCATTTGTGTCATTTAAGGTTTACTGTATGCTTTGTATTCTCATTGTTAGTTTAAATACTACATTTACTCACTTTTTCATGTTTACACCCAGATTTCACAACATGTTTGGTCATGGAAATTTGGTTTAAAGTCATGGAGAAGTCACGTATGACCCCTGTGTGAGGGCACGGAGCAGAAGAGGCTGTAACGTGACGTCTCTTTGTGTTTTTGTGTCGTCTCTCTGAACAGGTTCGTAGTCGCTTGCATCCCCACTTGGTTCTGGGGCCCCATGGTGACGCTGGAGGATTGCCTCGCCGCCTTCTTTGCTGCAGATGAACTCAAAGGTAAACAATGCTTCATTGTAGCTCGCCTACTATTAATTCTCTCGCTTTTAAATTGTCACGTCTAGATGAGAAACTGTATTTCAAAATGTACATTTGTATTCTTTCTTTTTCCCCCGCAGGAGACAACATGTACAGCTGTGAGAGATGTAAAAAGTGAGTATGTTTAGTAAATCCAGGCGGAGACACGAATCCCAACTGGGAAAACTAAAAAAAACACATCAATTTTAAGGACATTTTTCATTTAGTCTTTTTTTACTCAGTATTTTGTTTTCTACAGGTTGAGAAATGGTGTCAAATATTGCAAAGTACTTAGACTTCCGGAGGTACACATTTATTTTTTTATCTGATTTCCTTCTTGCTGCAGATAACACGGTTTAGTGTTGCTTGCGGTTGGCTTCATAAAGATGTGTGTGTTTGTGTAGATTCTGTGCATTCACCTGAAGCGCTTCCGGCACGAGGTCATGTATTCCTTCAAGATCGGCAGTCACGTCTCGTTCCCGTTGGAGGGACTCGACATGCGGCCTTTCCTGGCCAAAGACAGTCCGTCCCAAGTCACCACTTATGATCTGCTGTCCGTCATATGTCACCACGGCACGGCAGGAAGTATGAGATGACTTCACATCGGCAATTCAAATGTCATTTAAACACGATGAACGCATTTCAGAGAACCAGCGTCCACTCTGCAGGGTAATCACACTGCTTTGTTTTGTTTTTTTCCGGCGCTGCAGGTGGCCACTACATCGCGTACTGCCAGAACGTGATCAATGGCCAGTGGTATGAGTTTGATGACCAGTATGTGACGGAGGTCCATGAGACGGTGGTGCAGAACGCAGAGGCCTATGTGTTGTTCTACAGGTAAGCATGTGAAGGCCCTGCGACGTCGAACATATAATGGGTCAATGACCAATAAGGCTTCTAAAAATTGTATCTGACAAAGTTATCTCCCTGTGTCGAGCTGATTTCTCTTGACTTGACAGTGTCATCTTAAATAGTCAAAGAATATTCAATATTATCGTGAAAATGGTTTGAACGCATATAATATTTAACTTAACACTGTTAAACATTTGAAAAATGTAATAAACAATTCATATAGTGAAATTACTTGCAGTTGCAAGTTAGTTTTGCAACTGATTACAAATTAAACGGGCATATAGTAGCTAGCATTAGCTTTAGTTCTTGCTAGCAACTTCATTTATATACGTTATAAATACGAGTAATATATATTATTTGAATGAACTGATAATATATTTAAACGGAATAGTTTTTATGTAATTAAATGATATATGTCATGAATTGATCAAACATTTTTTAAAGGAAATAATGGATTCGGACACAAAAATATGCACGTCATGTCATGCCATTGACCCGTATACCAAATCTCTTGATCCAAAATGCAAACGACTGCCCTTTGTCCTGTCCTTTGTCCTGTCCTTTGTCCAGGAAAAGCAGCGAGGAGTCGGTGAGAGAGCGGCAGAAGGTCGTGGCTCTGGCCAACATGAAGGAGCCCAGCCTGCTGCAGTTCTACATCTCCAGAGAATGGCTGAACAAGTTCAACACCTTCGCCGAGCCGGGACCCATCAGCAACCACACGTTCCTCTGTCAGCACGGAGGTGCGCGCCAAAATCCTAAAGACCTTTAAAGGGGAACCGAACCAGCCGGCAGTTATTGAGTTTTTAATGAGGAGATGCGGTTGAGTTGCCAGAGTTTTTGGAACTTGACTAAGATTAGGGACTTAAAAGTACCTTGTTTTGGGATTCTGCAGGTTATTTCATTTTGTATTTATTTGTTTGTTTTGCAGGGTCAATGCATCAACAGTAAAACTAGCCAGAGAGGCTAATTGTCATCTGCTGTCCCTGGACAGATATTTTGACGGCAGCCTAAAATGACAACATTTCCAATAACGTAATGCAACTAAGATTCATCGATAGACAGACAGTAACGTATCGACAAAACTAATCAACATGGAAGCAAAAGAAAAGTGAACCTTCAGTATAAGCACATTCATAATTCTGACCATTTAAAACAAACACAAAAAGCTTCTTGTGAGTCCTCTAATACAAATCACATGAACTCATAGTTGTTGATCAGTAGCTAATACTCAATGGTT
Organism: Myoxocephalus aenaeus; assembly: GCA_038501785.1. Taxonomy (NCBI): domain Eukaryota; kingdom Metazoa; phylum Chordata; class Actinopteri; order Perciformes; family Cottidae; genus Myoxocephalus; species Myoxocephalus aenaeus. The sequence goes on from JBAMJR010000080.1 coordinate 880,683, forward strand.
TATGTTCCTCATTACATTTTAGCCTTTCCAAACAGTTTCACGACAAATCAATACACACGAGTCACACACGTTTCCCCAAAACCCCGCTGCTACTTTCACAGATTTATTTGACCAGCTGTTAAATTGTGAAGGATTAGTTTTTCGGGGGCCTCTCGGCTCTTAAAACAAAGAATTCTTGTCCCAGATTTTTTATGACAGTTGGCTCGTCTACTTGTCTCAATTGTAAAAAACATGTCTTTAATGGTTCTGTGCGTTCCAGGCCAGGGATGAGGGCGGGGATTTTGTGTAGGAGGAGAAAAAAAGTCCATTAGTCATTCTTACTGGTCTCCAGTACAGGCCTGAAAAGGTCAAATAACTTGTCCTTTAACTTCAGTCCATGTTATCTCTGTCCAGGGATCCCACCTAATAAATACCACTACATCGATGACCTGGTGGTGATTGTTCCCCAGAACGTGTGGGAGTACCTTTACAACAGGTAAATATGCAACATGTTACCGTTTCATACCATATTCACATATGATATGGATCAAACGTGAACGGTGATCACACTGACGTTCCGCTCGGCTCTACGATGATGTCGTGCATTTTAGCTCAATGTTTTTCGATAAATAACATTTATTTCAAGCAGCTTTTTTTCTGCAAAAAAACAACAACAACTCTAGAATCTCCTTTACCTGCAACACCAGACATCACACAAAGGAAGTTAGCCACTAGCGAGAGCAGAGACGGATATTTCCCTTGTTGGAGTTTGTTCAAAATATTGAAGTGAATAAATACTTCAACACTTTCAAGTTTAAACTGTCAAATCTGGTTTCTGACGCGTTTTTTTCCTCCCAAAAAAATGGCAGCCTGAAAGTACACATGCAGGAGTTTAGTCGATGGTCTATTTTAATTTAATGAATGTGATATCTGTTTGATCACGGCTGAAGACGATGTATCTGAATAGATCAGCATGATGGCAGAGTTGTAAAGAAAGGCCACAGCTGAACGTTGATTGAGTGATTTTGCTTTTGGATGCATTGTGTTTACGTCATTTGTGTCAATCAGTCCCGATATATATTTCAAGTGCCTTTCTAATAAATGTCTATTAAAAACATTTCTGTCCTCAGTTTTGGAGGCGGCCCAGCTGTGAACCACCTGTATATGTGTGCCATCTGCCAGGTGGAGATTGAAGCTCTGGCTAAACGCAGGAAAACAGAAATAGACACCTTCATCCGGGTAAAGCCTGCATTCTGCTGCGTTCAGCGGGGCGTAAACACGTCTGCGTGCTTTGTGCTGGATGTTGAACGAGCCGGTTTCTCTCGTCCACAGCTGAACAAAGAGTTCCAGGCTGAAGAGGCGCCGACGGTGATCCTGTGCATCAGCATGCAGTGGTTCAGAGAGTGGGAGGGTTTCGTGAAGGGCAAAGACAATGGTGAGACCCTGCAGGAAGACGAGCACGGTTTGTGCATTCAACTTAACTTTACGTAAATATTTCTTACCATTTTGTTTTCTCAGAGCCACCCGGTCCCATCGACAACAGTAAGATCGGCGTTATGAAAGGAGGGCACGTGCAACTCAAGCAAGGTGAACCTCGGCACTGGTTGTAAAGTGGAAGTAAAAATAAATAAAAACAGCAGTCAATAAACCCTTTTTTTTTTTCTGCGTTTCTCGCCTCAGGTGCAGACTACGGTCAGATCTCGGAGGAGACGTGGCAATACCTGTTGGGTATTTACGGCGGCGGCCCGGAGATCGCCGTGAGACAGACCGTGGCTCCGGCCGACCGGGACAGCCTTCACGGAGAGAGGAAGATCGAGGCCGAAACCAGAGCACTTTGAGATAAGAGAGGTAGGAATGTATGCTTTTAAAATACCACAACCCCTCAAAAGACCCCACATTCCCACGCACAGACTTTCATACAATCATTTAACCCTCGAACACTAACGTTAAAAATAGTAACACCATCACTAACGTCGGGGTATATTTCACCCGATATAATGTACCTGATAAAAAGGCAAATTGAAAAACAGGCATCATGGGGGGGGGCCCCTAAAAAAAAAAGGCTGAAAATCGGGTGAAAAATGTGGGAATGGTCAATAAAACATGATTTAAAAATATAAATAATGGAGCTGTGAACTTGTTCTTTGGTCCACATGTTCCTGGGACATGTGAGTCTTGTCCTGTGAAGGAAAAGTCTCCTTCAATGTTAAAACACATCCGAAATGTTTTCACCCTCTATCACTAACGCCGGGTAAAAATCACCCGACGTTAGTGTTCTAGGGTTAAATACACTTTTGGGGTAATGTTTGCTCTTTACTGGAAGCCGTGGTCGTGGAGAGGCTCCACCCACTTTTCTTACGTCAACCACATAAGCTCAGAAATTCCTTCTGGTCAGCCGAGAGGAAGATAGCCGCACATGTGGCCAAGAATAATAGCGGCAGTCGATTCAGCCAGCAAACAGCTGTAAATCTGATCCAGACCGTCTGAGCTGACGGGCCCATGATTTGTTCTCAACATGTTTTTTTCCTTCCCAGGTCTTGTGATTCCCCTTTCCACTCCGGCCCTCGCGGGAAGCTGAGGAATTTGCACCTTGGTGAAGAAGCCTCGCCGTGAGCACTTTGTAAATGTAGCAACGCACTATTCTGAAGCCGCGTCGCCAGAGCGTGAACCGGTACTTAAATATCACGTCGTTTATTTATTGAATAACTCTGATCCTTAACGTTAAGGTGTGTACAAAAAAAATAAAAGGTTGTGTCACATCTCTGGAGCTGTTCTTGGTAGCGATGGTTGTTTCAGTGGCTGCTGGAGACTAAACTGCTGAGGAGGAGGACAGAGCCACTGGAAGCTACAACCAAAGCTTTCTGTTGTTTGTCTGTTTACATGTCACATAGCAACACGTTCATCGAGTGAGAGATCCTACTCTTGCACCTACAACCTTAAATACACAGTATAACCCAGCCCTCAGGAATGGAAGTCTACTCTTTTGTTTGATTAAGCCGGTGAAATGATCACATTAATGCACTTTAGGAAAATACCACAGCTGGTTTGTGTCAAACCACAAAACATGCATGTGTCCCAAAAGACCTTTTTCAGGGGATACATGAAAATATTCAAAATGCATACGACTGCTACTCCTTTCTAACCCTACTAACTAACTAACTAACTAACTAACTAACTAACTAACTAACTAACTAACTAACTAACTCCTTTCACCGACAGGACGAGGTGTCAAACGCACAATAACGTCTTTTCTGGGCTCAAAGAAATATTGAGTCCCTCCTGTCCAGCACTATCCATAATCGGGCATACGGGCGTTAACGTGTATATATATATATATATATATATATATATATATATATATGGCTGTCATTTTAAACTGTAAAGACGCAGCAAGTTTCTGAAAAGACAAACTAATGTAATCTATGGAAAGAGTGCAGGAGTTAAAGCGTAACTTTGGTATTTTTCAATCCCTAATTGACTAATAGGACAATCATGTCTGAAGCTGGTCCAGTGGTGAGTGAGTGCTGCAGACGGCTGTAATGAAGTCCGATTGGGCCAAGCCGTCACCATCATTAACGTCCTCTAAAGGTCACGAGATTTGCACACAATTACAAACAGAGCGGATGAAGCAAAAGGTTAAAACACAACGTTTTATTTCTCTGTAGGGTCCTTTCCATAATGTTTTCAGACCCTTATTATACCAATACTCCTTTCTTGAACATCTGCGTTACCTTTGTCAAAAGGGTAATCTCGTGCGACACAATATTAGAACTGGCTTTCCTAATAATAGCTTTTAATTGTTCAGAAACGTAACTGTGAATTACCTGACTTCAGTTCTTTAGAAGAGAGGAATCTAAAAACACCATGACTGCAGTACCTGTTCAAACACAGAGAGGGCAGTATTTCCACCATGAAATAATCTGACTATATCACAAATAACAGTATAGGTCATTTATGATTACTATTTCGTTGATCTATATTTTCTTATTTCCCTATACTATATGTATTGTGTGTGTGAAGCTGTTCCCTGCGGTAGGGATGTCACACAATGAGCTTTTTGCTTCTACAAATATTTGTGCATATGCCGATTGCCTTTTTGTTGAAGATGCATTTTAAAATTGTAAATATGAATCTTCGCTAATTGAGACTCCATAGTTTGTTCACTCAAATGATATTCTGCGGTACATTTGGAACAACTCCTCCCACACATTAAGTGATGACTCATAACAGTCCCTTCGTGTCAAAAAGAGATGGAGCTCTTGTTTTTGTTTTGGATCTGCGATCAAACGGATAAACAAGAGTCTGGTGCAATTAAACAAAACCGCTCTAACGGCTCCAAATATTAAAGTCTGGCTGCTATTTGAAGCCATCAAACCTAAACTTAAAACTTAACCTGTATATGCAGTTGATCAGAGCATTTTTTGTCTAATAATTGTACCTTTGCAGCAGTCAATGAAGGGTAAAAGTGTGAAATCGACTTTGACAAACGGCAGAAAGAGTCGAAGCCGAGCTAAATAAACCACATCCTCTTCTATCTCATTGAAGATAAAACACATGCTTTTCTTTTCACTGAAAAGTTCTGCGATATCTTTCAACACGTTATTAGCATTGTGGTAAGAGTGAGCAACACAACACAAGATAACTAGAATGTCAAGCGACAAACTTTTCTGTTATATTAATAATAAATACCAATTTCATTTATATTGTTCTATCAAATACAATTAGTATTAGTTCTATCTAAATAGCAATTTTATTTATCCATGTATCTTAAAGCCTATTTGTGAACTGTAAATTTCAATGCCAAATTAATTTAAATGTAAATAAATTAAAAAAAATTGTAGCAGCATTTTAGGCATTGCGATCTGAAATATAGTCTAAACATAGCAAATTATAAGCCGAAATGTAAAAAGTATGGCAATGTAGTGATTGACGATCTGCAATGCAGTCATCCCACCTGGAATACAGTCGATTCAGATGAAAATCCTCTGTAGCTTCATCACCAAGAACCCTTTCGCGTTATCATTTGATACACTGCCATGAATATAGATATCAATAATAGCAGCTTTAAGTTTAAAGCTAAGCGATAAAGCCTATAAATCGTCACTGTTTGTCATTTAACGTAAGAACTGAACCTTCTTATAGTTTCCCTGGAGATCCTCAAACCTCAGATAGTCCTGAATATCTTTTGACCAGAACCATTAAATACTAAACAAAAGGCAGCCATCGTTAATGCTCTTCCTTTCACTTGAAATGTTCCTTCTCTGACACATCAAACATCTTCACTTGTTGTCTTTTATTCCAGACTTTGAATAAGTCTCTCACACACACACACACACACACACACACACACACACTGCTGACGGTACAGACCGAGGCAGTGCAGCCTGAAGAAACGTTGAGTGGTAATTGCTTTAATATCCCCACCCATGACTTTGTTTGCTTGTGTTACAGCATGTGCTGTCGCTATGCGTGTGAGATTTCCATTTCACAAGACAACACACACGACATCACGAGCATCGCTGTGGTGAGACAGAGCTCCTCACGACGGCCTGGATGCGGCACAACGGGATTTCACTGACTCATGTGTTCCCGACATTTTACAGCGTGCGGCCGCTGTGGTGATGATAATTTGGGATGCTTTGATAAAATGGGACTTCAGTGGTTCAACTCAATTCAATGGGATGTCTTAATGTCTGTATAACTGATGTAATTACTCATGACGGTTAAATGATTAAAACTCCCTGGTCTTTGATTTGAAGTTTTTATTTTTTTTATTTGCTGTGATATAAATATGAGAAAAATAGCTCGAAGAGAAAATGGAAAAACAGGAACTATTGTGTTTGGATAATCATTTTAAAACCACACTGATGATTGTTTTTAAGGGGAACGCCAATGGAAATGTCATCAGGGTCAACTCGGCACATTTCTTTTTTCTAACAGAAAGCTTGCATGGGGTTAGTTAAGGTATAGTTTGATATTTTTGGAAATATGCTTTCTTGCTGAGAGTCAGATCAGAAGATATATATCATATTTGTGTGTTAAATAAGAAGGCTAAGCTAACGGCGGGAGACAATTAGCTTAGCATAAAGACTGTAAACAGGGGGAAACGGTTAGCCTGGTTCTGTTCAAAGGTAAACCTTATATGTATATATTCTTTTATTTTTGAATGTATAAAAACTTCCTTACTCATTGACACAGCTGTTTCCACCTGCATCCTGTATTTATGCTAAGCTAACAGGCGGCTAACTCTCGGCAAGAAAGCGAATGAGGGCACTTCCCAAAATGCTCTAAATTAAAAAAAGAAGTGGGCGTTACCTTTACAAGGAGGGTCTCCCTAAAAGGTGCTGCTCTTATTGCATTAGAGAGGAAATGACAGCACATCTTGTCTGCTGCAAAGATTTTGACAAATCGGTTAAAAATCTGCCTTTCCTAATGGACTCTTGATGGGTGCTATGCTTAGAAATTAAATAGATAGATACATAAATATGTCCAGATAAATCAGAATATGCATATTTAAAAGTATTACTATTTCCCTTTATGTCCATTTTGGTTTCATCACTACTCATCTACGTTCTACGTGTTGTCGACTGAGAAGATATAGCTAAGCGTAAGAGGCCGGGTGTGAGGGTCACCTGTTTTGATTTGAGAAAGAGGGGGCGACTCTCACGTGAGCAGCTGTGATGTCATCTCCAGTCCCGTACGCATGCTGAGCTGCATCCAGGCCAGACCGAGGCGGACCGAGAGGAACACACACCGGGCCGATGAGGGGAGATGATGCACCTGCCGAGAGCGTTCTGGAAGACAGGAGAGCCGACATGCTGTTCAGGTAGGAGACCACATCACAACCCTAAAACATTGGCTTGTTTCTTGCACTGCGTGTCTCATCCGAGCTGGGATACCTACTCATTGCAGGCCATTACAGATGACAATACAATGAGAATCCAGGACAGTGTGTGTGTGCGTTCTCTGGGATGGGATGTGTGTGGCCTGTGGCAGCGGACCACCTTTCCATCCTCATCATCAATGTAATTTGCACTCTTGCTAATGGCTCTTTTTGTGTGTGTGTGCTCCAGCCAGTTTTGCATGATGAAGGTCAGATGATAGATTGAGGAGGGAATGTTGAGATCTGCATTAATGAGGTGGAATGATTACCAATGATGCATTGACATTTCTGAGCCAAGGGGAAATGAGCTGCATGGATTTCCTTCTCACTCTTGAATATGTTGTCTAAATGCATAAAGGACATAGATGTTCTTCACATGGAAGCATCGGTGTAGCAGAAAGAACTGCTTGTTGCTACAGCTGTCAGAAGAAACTGGATTCTGCCAGGGTTATATATATATATATATATATTATTAATATTCCAAATTATAAACACAATTTACCTTGGCACATGCACTAGTTACTCTTCTCTAACGGCGCTCACAGCGCTCTGCATGTTTGCTACACGTCATAAATCAGAGCTCTCGAGGACCACCAACTATTCTTTAAATAATGTTGCTAGTCTCTGACTCTCTTTATGGTCTTGCCAGCTTACTTGACATGTTTGCAGCGTATGATCTGGCACAAAAATTTTAAGTTTTATGTTGCGAGACGTCAGAAAACATTCTGCTCCAAATCTTCTATGAATCTATTCTGTCAAATGCAGTTAAATTCAAGGTTTTCTAAAGGGACTTTGGTACTCGGAAACACTACCACTTCTGTCCACCGGGAGCAACAAAACCAACACAAAATGAAAGTTCAGAGTAACTTTAATAATTTATTTGACTGTATTTATGTTTTAAAAAGTTTTACTCTTATTGTCTTATACCTATTTAATTTAATAAAGAGAGGATAACTAAGCAGACACAGACGGCAGTACATTTAAAGCGCCAGGCCCCGTGCTGATCCTGCAGCCAGATACAGAGAAACCAAAGTGCTGCAGAAAGACATCCTGAAGGAAGCCTCTCGCTGGAGAGACTGCAGCTCTCGGCTCCTCAGTCTGGGAACCCTCGCTGTGGTTTCTGCAAAAGCGACTGCTGTAAATATTTACATGCCGTGTCTGGCAGCTCTTGGAGACGGAGAACACCTTGAGATGAAATGACTCCGTGACCTTTTAACTCGCGGCACCCTGAGCCGGGCCCTGCAGGCAGGGCTGGATGTGAGACTCGTTGTGGTATTTTTAGTTTGCTGAAAACAAGAGAGAGCTCGTTCAGTAGTTGTACAACTTGTTTCAATCTGCTTGTCTTTTTCTTTTTTGTTCACTCATATGAAACGGCAATAATCTACACATGTTGCAGTAGTTTGTAAATATATTATTTAGTATATTCATTACAAAGACACAGATGTTGTATTTAAATATGTAATACATGTTTTTTCTCACCTGGAAAATCAATTAAAGATGAATTAGTGGGGATGAGTATGCATACTGATGGCTGTGCGTAGACACACACACACACACACACACACGCACGCACGCACGCACGCACGCACACACACACACACACACACACACACATACACACGCATGTAAATAAACATGACAAACACGTGTGTGTGTGCCATATTTGCAATTGGATTTGAAGAGAACATGTAGATGTTTCTGCTGAAATTATATTTTATTTCCCTGATATCCTGTCATCAGTGGAGGGGTTGCAACGAATAATATTTTTCATTATCAATTAATTATGCCAATTTCTTTCTGGATTAATCGTTTGCTCTACACATATTGTCATCACAGTTTCTCAAAGTCCAAGGTGATGAAGTCTTGTTTAGTCAGTTATTCAGTTTAATATCATATAAAACAGAGAAAAGTAGTAAATATCCATAATTGAAAGGCTATAAACGGCATTTACTGCCATTTTTGCATGAAAATGTATTTTAAATTAAATTACTTAAATAGTTGCTGATTATTTTTCTAACAATGGACAAATCAATTAATCAACTAATCGTTGCAGCTCTAATCCAAAGAAGTATATATATATATATATATATATATATATATATATATATATATATATATATATATATATATATATATATATATATATATATATATCTTGTATGATGACATATTTATTTAAATCTTAATCTCCATACTAATTAGTATTGTTTTCAATGTGGAGTAAAAGGTTAAACATTAAAAATAAAAGTAAAATGAATATAATACTCAACTCAAGTACAAATACCTCAAAATTGTACTGAAGTAAATGTACTTACTTACTTTCTACAACATCTGACTAACTGTATTACATAAAATGAAGACAGATTATATGTTGAGCCACTAAATAACGGATCATGGCACCACCTCCATCTCGTTTGCAGTGGAAATTTTCCTTGTTTTGCAACTAACTGCTCAACCCAGATTTTGCCAGCAGTCTTACATAAAATCCTTTTCTCAGCATGACAACCACAATACGCATAAGCAAGTCAAATAGTCTGACTCTGAGTCAGATCATAATTCATCTTTCACCTGAAGTTACACAATCATCCTCACCTGGGCCGCCCTGTCTTTACAGGGGACCAAGTGGAATGTCCTCAAGCGCTGCACTTAAGTCAAACTATGAAGTTCTGAAGTATAGATATAGATATATTTATATTTATAATGGTAAATAGTTATTCCATAACGATATTATAGATATATACATTATTATTTTTTTTAATTTAAAATATTTAAAAAAATATAATATATAATATATTTCTTATATAATATTTTTTATAATATTTTTTATTAATGTGTATATTGTAGGATAGTTATTTCATAACAGTATTATATATATATACATATATATTTTTTATATTATATTTTTAAAAATATAATAATTTGTATATTATATATTTTTTATATTAACATTTTTAATAATATTTTGTATTAATTTGTAGGATACATACACACACATTAGGATAGTTATTTTATAACAATATTATATATATATATATATATATATATATACATATATAAACTGGCATATATATATTATATATTATATTGTTCTGGAATAACAATCTACCATTATAAATATAAATATATATGTATAATATTAATATGGAAGACCTCCACCTCTACCAGCTACAACAATAAAATATCCTCATGTAATCTGACCTCTTCTTCCCTCTGAGGGACTTTTTAATAGCTGTCGCCTCGGGGAACACGTTCGGCGTGCCAAGAGCTTTCTGTCTGTGATTCACGGAATTATGAATGAAGCATTCGGGTTTTCTTCTTTAAACCTGTCATCAGGATTCGAGGAGGTGGGTGGACCATGAAGGCATCACGCCGGTACAAAGCCTCCTCCCTCCGGCTCACTCTCACTTCACGCAGCTTTACGCACGCACCTACCAGACTCAGACTCTTCTGCGTCCCAACACACAACCATGGCAGTCTTGATAAGAAATGAAGTTTTCTCCTGTTTTGTTTTCTACGGCGTGCTTCTGGTGATGAAGATGTACGTCATCGCGATAATAACGGGACAAGTGAGGCTGCGCAAGAAGGTGAGTGATGAAGGAGAAGGAATTGGATCAGAGCGGAGAAAGCAGCATGAGTTATGCACCGGGAAACTTCCACTGACACTTTCTTTCCCCTTTTTCCATGAAAGGCTTTTGCCAACCCCGAGGACGCGCTGAGACACGGAGGCTCCCAGTTCCACAGAGAGGACCCTTACGTGGAGAGATGCCGGAGGTAAGAGACAGGAAGCGCGAGTTCAACTCCTTATTTACTTTAAAAGTTAATCAGTTGTGTTCCATTAGATTATCCAGCAAGTATGCCGCTCTTTTACTTGGGTATAAAGTTCCACAATGTAAAAACACTTATAGGAACATGGCCTGCCAGGGTTATACTATAGGCCTGTTGAATACTGATGCATTTAAGTCGCATTTGTATTACTTATCGAAAGTATTTTATATGATGTTGGGTAGCTTAATCTATTATAAACTCATCATACCTCAAATTAAAATGTGTAAAGTAAGCAGTAAACCACTATAGTTGAGTATCTGCCTCTGTAAAGTTATTTACAAAGGGGCACGAAATGAAACAACGACAACAACAACATCATGCAAAGTACCTCAAATGTGTACTTAAGTATCTGAGAAAAGTACTTTCCACCATAGCATCATGAGGATGTTGCATCCAGTCATCTGATTAGTAATATTTAAAAAAATGTTTGACAGAAGCTTCTGGGGTTTCTGTGATGTTGTGTTTCATGTTACAGACCTCCATCTGCCGAAAGAACATTATTATGAACTGCAAAAGTCGATTTTCCAATAATTATTGAATAATAGCAAGAGACATTTTTCCGTTTCCATGCCACTCTTTATGGGGTCATGTGCTTTCCTGCTTTGGTTTTAAAAGCGCTGACAGCCTGCAGGAGATGTGCTTTACTGCTTGGTTTGAAGTTGTCAGGAACACATGTCACATATTTATACTTGTAGAAACGCTCCCCTTTGTTTTACAACCTCCTGGCCCGTCTATGAATTTTTGATTGGGAAACAACTTCCCAAAACAAATCTGGCTTGGATATCAATGCATGTTTGTGAATTGCTACAACTTGATGTGTTCTTCTTCGTCTGCGAGCCTCATCTTTTATTTTATTTTGTAATGCGCTATTTCTGCAAGAACAGGGCAGGTTTTCCTCAAACAATATTATGCAATAGTGGATCCCAGTGGTGATAAGTATCTGCCAAAAGGAGAAAGTCACAGACGTCCGCTGGCGTGTGATACGTGTGAGCTACATCATCCGGGTTATGCAACGATTCATCATTCTCCAGGACCCCAGACATTCAGGAAAACATAATCCAGAACTAGAATGAGTCACTAAATATTCCGGTGAGGAATAAAGTGAATCACGACTTTACAGGAAATTTGAAAACGTGACTAAATGACCTTTTTCGTCTCCCGTAGAGCTCATATTAACGACATGGAGAACATCCTCCCCTTCCTCTTCCTCGGCGCCATCTACTCCATGACCGGGCCTTGCCTGGCCGTGGCCCGCCTCCACTTCATGGTCTTCTTCGTGGCCCGCATGCTGCACACCGTCGCCTACCTGCTCGCCCTGCAGGCGCCGACCCGCTCTCTGGCCTACATCGTGGCACAGATACCGTGTGTCTCTATGGCTCTGCAGATCCTCACAGCGGTGGCAGCGTACGCCTGAATACCCAGAAATGAGGGACGGAAACTAGAGGGGCTGTTCTGACTGGAAAGATTGATTACGGTCTTTCATAGAAAAAGCACGAGGAGGATACCGGAGAGGCCTTCAGCGAGGGGAGAACATAAAAGACCAGAGCGCCAGTTAGAGTGCAATAGGTGTGTGATTACACCCTAGATGGGGTTTGTAGAGATTTCGCCAGTATTTTTTGTGTGTTTTATTTACAATGTCGAAATGTGAGAATGTCTTAAAAGTTGTTTGAAGTTGACATCCCAGTACTGTACTATTTAAAAATGAAGTTTGTTGCCCCCTGTTGTCTTTTTAACAAGGTTCTGTTGATCTGAACTGATGGAAACTAACTGACGGAGAGTTGTAGACGTTTAGTTGAGGCCACATTGGAAGACTTTCCAGCACTTTCCAGCACTTCCCGTGTGCATATTCCATCTGTTGTATTAACGTTTGTTTGCACAAGCGTAATGGATCCTGACATAATGACTGATAACAGTGAAATACAGGTTGATGCTTTTACTGTGTCTCTGGAGTTAAGTACATGTTAAGGGAAGAAGAAAGGAATCCTAACTAATTGAGTTTGTTTCTGGGAATAAATATCGCAACAACCTGCAGGAAACAAAAAAACCGTGGAACATTTTTTATCTGTGAAAACGTGGCTCGAGGCCTTTTTAAAGTGTTCTAATAATAATTTATTATTCCATTTAATGTATACAGAGAGGTTTTCAAACCCCAAAATGCATTTTGTAAGCAATAAAACCTTTTACACTTTCAGAGACATTATTGTGTTGACTTGGCCTGGTTGTGCAGAGACAGTATAGAGAGAGTGTGTTCTGGTTTAAAGGGAACCGGGCCCCCCTTTGTGTGTGTGTGTGTGTGTGTGTGTGTGTGTGTGTGTGTGTGTGTTTGTGTGTTTGTGTGTTTTTGTGGGAATGTGAGATGATACAAAAGTCCGCGGCAAAGCTCCAGCATTCCTCCACCTATTATGTAAGATATTTGGCTCTGTGCTGCGTTATCCTGAGGGGCCAGGAGGGAGCTGGAGCCGTATGACATACTTATACACATACTTATACACATACTTATACACATACCTATACACATACTTATACACTTACGTATAGACATACTTATACACATATAGACATACTTATACACATACGTATAGACATACTTATACACATACGTATAGACATACTTATATACTTATAGACATACTTATACACATACGTATAGACATACTTATACACATACGTATAGACATACTTATACACATACTTATAGACATACTTATATACGTATAGACATACTTATACACATACGTATAGACATACTTATATACTTATAGACATACTTATACACATACTTATAGACATACTTATATACGTATAGACATACTTATACACATACGTATAGACATACTTATATACTTATAGACATACTTATACACATACTTATAGACATACTTATATACGTATAGACATACTTATACACATACGTATAGACATACTTATATACTTATAGACATACTTATACACATACTTATACACTTACGTATAGACATACTTATATACATAATTATAGACATACTTATACACATACTTATACACATACATATAGACATACTTATACACATACTTATAGACATACTTATATACGTATAGACATACTTATACACATACGTATAGACATACTTATATACTTATAGACATACTTATACACATACTTATACACTTACGTATAGACATACTTATATACATAATTATAGACATACTTATACACATACATATAGAAATACTTATAGACATAATTATAGACATACTTATAATACTTATAGACATACTTATAATACTTATAGACATACTTATAGACATACTTATAATACTTATAGACATACTTATAATACTTATAGACATACTTATAGACATAATTATAGACATACTTATACACATACTTATAGACATACTTATAATACTTATAGACATACTTATAATACTTATAGACATACTTATAGACATACTTATAATACTTATAGACATACTTATAATACTTATAGACATACTTATAGACATACTTATAATACTTATAGACATACTTATAATACTTATAGACATACTTATAGACATAATTATAGACATACTTATACACATACTTATACACATACTTATAATACTTAGAGACATACTTATACTGTAGACTTACAGACAGGGTTCCCACCGCTTACAGCACAGCAACCTGCTCCAATCACCTGTTCCATCATCATAAGTTAAATTGTTTTGTTTCTTATATGACATCATCCTTGGGCTTGATTATTTCTCACACCTGTGTGACTTGTATTTGGTGCCAACCAATAATTTCCCCGCCCTAAGATGATGTATTTCCAGTTATCCCATATCCAGTGATGACTAAACTTTAAAATTACAGAGCAGTAATGTTTCGTGATTATGGACTTTCTATATTCCCAACAAAAGAAAAATAACAAACCCTGAAAAACGTGGGAGGACTGGAAAAGCCTAAGCCCTCGCTTTGAGTGAGCGAGCATTAGCGATACATTTGATCTGGGTGAAACGTAAAGCTAATGACATGTCAGGGACAAAGCGGCGCGGCTATATCCGGTATGCGTCAGCGGCGGGGTCGTCCCAACCTGCCTGCAGCCGCAGGGGGAAAGGCAACGAGGCCTCTTCTCTACACGCCTCACTTTTCCTCAGCCGATGAATGAGCTGTGAGGCCTGACTCACACACACACACACACACACACACACACACACACACACACACACACACACACACACACACACACACACACACACACACACACACTCATAGTTGGTGAGTCTAGAGATGTGTTTTTATTGGCTGGGAAAGTCTGTTGTTTCGTGGGTGGTGGGTGTAGGCTTCAATAAAGAGAGAGAGAGAGAGAGAGAGAGAGAGAGAGATAGAGAGTGGCAGCAAGTACAAATATTTTTGTGCAGTTACATAATTATGTATCTCCACCTTGTGGCCACTATCACCACTAATTAATGTAGGAAGTATTCAGAATCTTTACATAACAGCGACTATAATTTATGCATCATTTATATTTTTATGATAATGTATTAAATATTAAATGCATGGGCGGACCCCGCCACTACACAAGCAGACGTATAGAGTTTATAGTTGTTTAGTCTCTTTGTAGACCTCCTTTTTGACTTAATTGTTGATCATGGGTTCAATGCCCATCAGAGCTTATAAAACATATCTCTAAAATGTTTAAACCAAGTCTGAATGGAGGAGTAAAATATTGTTTCTCTTGTTTTCCAAATTCCGGAAGCAGAATTTTAAACAAGCTGCAAACAGAAAAGACATTTTGAAATCTGTATAAACTAAGATTGTATATATGATTGGTAAAATAGAGCAAAAAACAACAACAAAACAGTTGAAATTTCATAAATATTTATTACATATCAATGAACAGAATCGACTACTTTCACAGCAGTGGTCTACAGCACTTGTTTAAAATAATTGCTCAAATAATAATCATAATAATATCAATAATAATAATATAGTTCAGTTTCATTTGAGGCCACATTTGATACACAAACATTTACAAGTAGTACTTGGCATTAAAAACGATGGCGATACAATATTTTAAGACACTTGGTGTTTTTTTTGTTCATTTTCTTTCATTTTGATATCACAGAGAGGTTCAGCAACAGTCTAAACAGTAAATATAGATTCAAAAAAACAAAAAAAACAGTGAAAATGCCAAGGGGAGGTAGGAACAAAGAGTACTTGACAGAAATACGAGAGAAATAGGAACATCATACGTGGGAGAAGCAGTGTCACAAACTGTAACTGACAGGCATCCCCAGAGTCATCAACACCAGAGTACCTTTTTAACCCCCACATCACATTCTTCTTCTTCCCTTTTCAGTCTTTCATTGTGTTATCGTGAGACAGGCAGGGGAACAGAGAAGAGAAGGAGGCTCATGCATCTGAAGGCTGCTGTGTGGTGAAGCACACAGAGGCGGCCGCATGCCCACGTTAGCATAGCTAGAACCACTGCTCCCAGTTTGCTGCTCTATCTATCGTACCAGTGGATCCCCAAAGCCTTTCTCTTTGGGCTTCACTACGCAGAGCATCTTCCCAGTGGCGCGGTGGATTCAGGGTTCACGCTGACTGACGGGACCGACGTGACTTCCTCAGTGCTCAGTTGGGATGAAAAGTGCATTTATACTTGAGAACGCTATTTCTGAAGAAATTGCAGTGTGAGGGAGTGAGAGCCGGCTGCCAAAAAGCTGACGCTGAGCCGTATTGCTTCACAAAAAGCTGGGAGCATTGCCTGATGGATGGCTGGGAGCTAAACAGCATCGCTGGCTCAACCTTACATGAATGAAGTATGAAGAGTTGTAATTGTAGGAAAGGGTTGCAAATGTAGTGTAAGCAATGAAAGGGGTTGACATGATTATGCATGTGTCTTTCCGCAGTGTGTGTGTGTGTGTGTGTGTGTGACTTTGTAACATGAATTCCTTGTTTGGAGGGCCATGACTTGCTTTGTGTGTATGTCTGAGTGAAAAACTGCAGCTGACTGCCAAGATGGCAGTCCTGAGGATCATCGCTCACAGTTGTGTGAGACAGTTTTCTTTAATATTTCCATTGTTTGAAAGACGACACATTTTTCTACGCTTCGGCGAAACAGAATGGTGTCTGAAGAGTGAAAATGATGGGAGGAAGAGGACGTTAAAGAGACAGTTTGAGGTTTAAAGACCCCACAAAGCCTGTGATGTCACCCACTCCTGAAAAAGACAGGATCACTTGGAACGTATTGAAGATACGAACATTTTGAAGTTTGAAGGGTGTTGAAGTCGTTGCATTGGTTCAATAATTGTTTCCAAATTCATTATCTTTCTGCACCTTTGACGTACAAAAGAAAAAGGACACACATTGAAAACATTTTATACTTAATGCTATTTTTGTGTCGTTAGCAGTCAAGACAGTTTCAGCTTTTAACGTTTTGACAAAATGTAGCTTTTAACTTTTCCAATATGCTGTGTTTTACTTGTAGTTTTGTCCTTTGCTGTGCCATCGTCCCTCTAAAACATCCACACTTCTGTCTTCTCTGTCGTGGTTTGCTTTATGATGACGTGGCAGACGTCGTGGTTTCCATAGAAGCTTTTTTTTTTTTTTTTTTGGGAGCAGAAGTCACAAAACATTTAGCAAAGGCAGGCCATGCTGTTTTAAGTCCGTCTCATCCTCATGAGAGAGGGCCTCCAGTGAGTGAGTTTATCCAAACTGAGTTGTGGGACACCATATAGTCATCGAAAGAGGACTACAATCATGGCTGCTACTGTCAGACACCAGCATATGGTGGCTGTTAGAGGTGTAGTTCAGTGGAGGATGCTGGGAAATGGCACTTGTGGGAGACTTTGCCTCCAGCCCTGTCTACCTGTATACTGTGAATAGGGAGAATAATAAGGACTAAGATATGCAGAGAGCATAACACATCATACTTTCACTAAATATGGGAATAAAATTGACTTTTATAATATATCTATAAATATGCATGACAGGCATGTCACTGTGTATGCATTTTCATGTACAAACAGATGTACACAAACATATGCATATCATACAACATTTGAAAGTGGATCAGAATATACAACACATATTAGAGGGAATTGTGAACGCAGAGATTTTTTTATCGTGCCTCGGTTTACATTCAGTTTGTGGTTCGGCATCAAACCGGTAACATTATCTCAAGGCTGAATGAACCACGGCGTCGCACACCGCCTCACCGCCTCTTTGGGTTATTTGCTGCGGGGCAACACAAACACCCAACACACACACACACACACGCACACACACACACACACACACACAGACACGTCGTGCATCCCACTGCACTCATCTCGTCTGATGAAGGGGGGAGACCCAAGATGCGGGGAGATAAAATCAAGAAAAAAGGAAACAAAACCAACTCAAACGATGACATAACGGTGACAGTTACAGGAGCGGGGGTGGGGCGGAGAAGTGCACGGTGGGATTGTCTTCACTTTAGGTCCAGGACGTCTTCTTCGAAGGATGTGGACAGGGCGAACGCGCTGGCGAGAGGCGGGCTCTCCTCTCGCGGCGCCGCCTTCTCCGGCTCGGCCTCCGAACCGGACGAGCAATGCAGCTGGAGGTCCAGGTCCGATTCCACGGAGTCTGAGGCTAACCTGTGGTCAGAAAACACACGACTCCAGATCGCATCGCATCACGCAACCGTTTAAATGTGCGACGCCGCTGCCGCCGGATCTGATACCTGTCGCTGTTCGTCGACGTCAGCGCTCGCGCTTTGGGGTCTTCGTCCGTGTTCTTCTTGCTCATCTTCCTCTGCTTGACCGTCCCGCTGTCTGGCTTTCCACTCGGCTCCTCTGTCAAGCCTTTGTTTGTGTGAAATGAAAATGTCAACGAGTGAAAGGAATAGTTCGACGTTTGGGGAAATACGCTTATTGGCTTTCTCGACATCAGTTATCACAGAAGATCAATGCCACGCTCATATCTCTCCTCAGTATAAAGCTACAGCTGGCATTTCACCCTAATACACATTAGTGCAAAATTATCACAAATTAGCTTGTGAATTCTTGAGTTTGGGCCAAAAATAGTGACTTTTGACCAATAAATTATAATGAATGAATGAATGAATGAATATATACTTTATTAATCCCCGAGGGGAAATTTGGTGTCGACGTAGCAGCCATTTAAAGACAAAAATAAGATATAAAAACAACAGGGATGAAAGATATATACAATAATAATAATAATACAAATAAAATAAAACAAAATAGCTGGGGTGAAAGAAAGAAAAAACTGTATTAATTTAGGAATTAAATTAAACGTAAACAGTAGAAGTGCAAAAAAGTGTGTGAGGTGTAAATAAAACAAACAATAAACAAACAATAGGAGAGTGCAAAAATGCAAATTATGTATGTAAGTATATGAAGTGTGAAGTGTAGATAAACATAAACGTAAACTTGCACAGTGATTATCAGTTTATCATTGAGCCCAAGTTGTGCCAAATTTGAAAAAAAAAACCAAAAAATAATGCCTCAATTTCCAGAAGGGGAATGTTGTTCCCTTTAGACAGAGCCAGGTTTGCTGCTGCTTCCAGTATTTATGCTAAGCTAAGCTAAGCTAAGCTAGGTGGCTGATAGAAAAGCTATACGCATATTTCCCCAAACTATTGCTTTACCGCTCTGACTACATATATCAACGTAAAATAAATTCATTGCGTGTTTATTGCGTGTTTACCGAGCAGCTCCTTGCGCGTGCGGCTGGCGATCTCTTTGATCTCCATGCGCGACAGGGAGAGCGAGTGCGTGGCGGCGATGAGCAGCGTTGGCGGCATCATGGCGGGGGCCGGCGTCGTCAGGACCTTGTTGACCAGCGGGGACTTCAGGGGTCTTTCGATGCTGCGGCCCACCAAGTTGCACAGAGGGATCTTGAACATGTGCTTACATGCTGCTTCACCTGGGAGGAAGAAACCCAGAGGAAGAGGAAGATGGAATAAGGAGAAAGAAGGAAGGAGCCACGTGAGATAGAAAGAGCAGAAATGGAGTGTCAGAAAAGAGTCACATATACAATTAATGAGAAATGCATGAAGCGCAATAGTGTTTTTGCATGTGTTAGCTCACATGAATGCAGTTCTAATAATAATTATTATTATTATACGGTAATGCACTTGGAAGAAGTGACTATTTCTAAGTTTTGGGAAATACGTGTATTTGGTTTCTTGCACAAAAGTAGAGGAAAAGATAAATATTTCTGTCTGGTGGGACTTCTGTCCATGCACTGGGTATTTATTTACTCCCATGACTCTAATGTAGCTAATGCTAATACACGAGAGGCATATGAAGCATCTTCTTATTGACCGGACAGACATGAGAGTGGTATTAACCCTCTCATGTAATCCCCGGCAATAGCGGCAATAAGAAAATACTATTCCTTTGAAACCCTCTTGGTGGTGCATTCAAGGACCCTCTAATGTTCCGCATTGCTCTCATGTGCTGTATCGATGAAAATCAAACTCGTAGTTTGGAGTTGAAAGTGTACACTGGTGATTTCATGTATTTAAAACGAGTCATTGAATGCATCGTTAGAGAGAGTTTTCAAAACAGACACTGATTGCAAATAGCACAACACAAAAATAAAAGTGTGTGTTGCAATGGATAATTAACCTTAAGCAAGTATCAAGCCTCTGACAGTCAATTTCCATAGCACATAAAAATGAATGGTAAACAATGGCTGCCTAGAATATAAGAAATGCAAAAAGACCTTTTTGTTACTTGAGGTTGACGAGCTGATACTATAGAACCAAAACTTCCATTTTCAAACAAAGACACTCTAAAGTGATTAATAGTCCTATTCACTGAATCAGCATGTGCTCTTAAAATTAATCATCCTTACTACAGAGAGCTAATGTGATAGATGTAATCATTTATAGCAGACCATCTATTATTCAGCAGCCTATAAAGGCTTAAAGTCTGCTCGGGATGCATCAAATGGATGTTTGGAGCTTTTCAAATGGCACGCAGTCTGCAGCGCCCAATTGAGCCACTGGGGAGCAGCATTGCAGCTCTTCTCATGAGGCTGACAGCAACGCGGATGCGAGCGAATCAATGCGGATGCTGCGCCGCACAAAGAGGTCTCATCTGAAATGTCAGCGGGTGAGAGGTGAGTAAAGACACTGTGTCACTGTTGTCACAGATCGTTCTCTCCTGTCGCAGCGAAGAACGAGCAAGAGACCAAAATGCAGGAGGAAAGCATGCAGTTATTTAGAATATATATAGATCAACACATTCCACATGCGTGTCTGGACCAGGGGAAGTGTCACACTGCATCACCCTGGCAAACAATTCAATATGGGGGGGGGGTGTTTCCAGCACTAATTGAAGTCTAATTCTCCACAGCAGAGAGATGTTTTGCTGCAGGTCTTTAATAAGCCAGTGGAGGGAGGCGGCGGCTAGCAGCCCCATCAGTAACAGCATCTTGTTCACATTACTGGTGCGATTACATCAGATGAAACCCTCCCCGAGGAGCAGATACGGCAGGCGCGCAGGCAGTTAGAGGATGGGATTTTTGTCAGCGCCCCTTCTCTCTCTCTCTCTCTCTCTCCCCCATCTTCACCCCCCCACCACCACCACCCTGATTGTGGCTCTGCTATTTGGACTAGCACTTTGGATCGAAGAGAGGGCTGACAAAAGTCTCCATGGCGACAGTGCAATCTGTAAATCATGCTGCGGCAGACGCGTCTTCCTCTTCCCTCTTTCCCCCTCCTTCTCTCCCAACCTCATGCTTCTGCACCACCCCTCCCTTTTCTCTTGCACTCATGCATACCTTTTTTTCTGCATCTCCTCCTCTCTTCCCACCCTGTAAATTTAACCCCCTCCCCCTTTGATCGACGTTATCGGCTCTGCTTCACTTTTTTACTCTGCACTCTATCACCTCCCCCCCCCCCTCTCGCACTAATGCCTTTTTATTAGTTAGGACAGAAGGGGGGGGGATGGGGAAGACGTAACGTTCACTTAACATTCAACCAACGTTCATGTCAACATGCCGCCTGGGAGCAGACAGGGTGGTGCAATCTGGGAGCATGAGCGTGTTAGTTATGAGCATCATTATCATGAACTGAGGACGAGTTGTGGGAGAATCCCGCAGTACCTTCGGCATCCTTAGACATGTACAGGGAAAGCTTGGTACCATAGGGGATCCGTATAGAATCTGAACCAGGGATGAAGAAGAGGGTTACACACACTGAACACACACACAGAAACACACACACACACACACACACAAACAGTAGGCCCCTTTATTTGTTAGGTGTACGACTCCCAGTGATGCAGAATCATATGAATAACAAGCTATAACAGGAAAGAAAACGAGAATCCCTTTGAGAGAAATGATTACCCGAACCGGCCTAAAAGCATAAAGCTGGTCCTCGGTTAATTGCAGCAGCAAACCGTCCTCCCTGTTAGCCTTAATGGGACCTGTAAATACCCGCTCCCTCTTTTGATGCTGCACACAAGCAGGACATTTCAATAATTGTTCTCATCAAGCCTTGAATTACAGCGATGCATCTCAGCTAGAAAAGTCTAACGAACGTCCAGTTGCACGTTTGCCGTGAACCGCGGGCAGCCTGGATGTCATCGACCGCGGCTGTGCATCACATCTCAAGACGGTAGTATCAATCTGGAGGAGGTCAGCTGCACGATGAAAGATGGAGGAGCGGCGTGCGTTAGTGGGATGCCGGGTGGAAGCTAGGCGCTCGTATCGATCCTCAATCATCCTTGAAAGCATTCTCCGCCTCTGAGGACACTTATTGTGCGCCTTGAATGGTGCTGATGGTGGTGATGGTGATGGGAGGTATGCGGATGATTAGACTGTTCTTCTTTTTGTAATTTTTTCGTCTTGTAAGAATTGGATCTTATTTTAACTAATTACATCTACATAAGTGCTCGCCATTTTCCATATCGTTCACATAAAGATTGAATTCATTACGCACGTTGCAACCATGGATCTCCATTTATTTAACTACTGTATGAAAATCCATTTCCATCCTGCTGCTGTAAATGCTCACCAAGGCACAAAATATGTATTAATCCACCGTTGGAAATAGTCCACAACAAATGCACTATTTACTGCTGTTTGCCAAAAACTAGTGCGCAACTGTTTTTGGAATATACTCAACCATTATTAAAAATCATAATATAAATGTGTCTCATTATATTATGTGTGTCTTAAAGCTTTACATCTTTAGTAGGAACCATTGAGGTAGAAAATAAATAAATGTTGAGACTATTACATTACTGATTTTGGTCTTTTAAAGTGATTTCTGACAAAAAAAACAACAGAATGACATCAGCCCTGTTCTTCAAATGTGCAAAACTAATGTCACACTATCCTACTCATCAGCATTAAACTCGAGGATGTCAGAAGGTCCTTGAACACACCTCTGGGTTGGGTTAAGTAAAATTAAAAAAGAGAAACACAAACCTTTCTGCCAAAGTTTTCACATGTTTTTTTCTCTGTTTCTTTTATAACATTGCGTGTTTGCTTATATAGCTGAATATTTAATGTTACAGAAATACTTACAATATACTTACAAGCCAAGTTTTGGGGTATTTTAAAGTATAAATGCAAGTTGATTTTCATATATATATATATATATATATATATATATATATATATATATATATATATATATATATATATATATATGAATATTTATATTTGTACATAGTTGTTTAGTCTATTTTGTTGTCCTTGTTTTTTGTCTATTTGTGTGATTGTACGTTGAGTCAAATTCCTTGAAAATGGCTGCATGGGTGGAGATTATTCAGAAATATGTGGAAAATGGTCCGCTATAATATAAAGTTAAAAAGAATTGTAAATATTTAAAACTATTTGCAGGGTTGTATATGTTAGTACAAAAAGAAGCTATAGAAAGGAGACTGAAAATCTGGATCTTCAGTAGTGCTGAGGACATTTTTCTATTAAATGATGTCCGTATTGTACCGTGAGAGAGCATGAGGCAGCAATGAGGGTAAAGATGAATGCAATTGTATTTCTTGCCCTAGAAAACTACACATGATTCCACCGTGAGGAAAAAAAAAACTGGCTGCAGCTTCAATTAAGCATTCTGCTGAGCCAGGTTTATGTAAATGTCCTCGAGGCGAAACGGAGCCGCGTCCAAAGTCAAACAGAGCTGCAGGCGGCGCTGAAATCTCCAAATTTAAGCCGCTACCATCAACATCCCGCGGGGCCTTCGCCGAGCGGGGCTTACCGTCACCGAGCGGCGAGGGGAACACGGGCATCTCGTAGCCGGTGGGCGTCTGCGGGGAACTCTGGGAACTGGTGTCTCTGGAACTGCAGTTGGAGGCCGAGCTCACCGGAGCCGAGGAAACAAAATATATGTCTGACTGCGGGGGGGGGGGGGGGGAAACGGAAAGGACACAGAAAGAGGAAATGAGGTCAATGAGGTCAGAGCTATGACGAACATGTAAAGATGCCAGAGGAGAAAAAGTGACAGAAAGGAGAGTCAGAAGGTGAAACATGGGGGAAAAAGGAGGAATAACTATTTGTTTTATGCCATAAAAAAATATCTATGTGTATGAATAATGAGTGTATTATTGATTTGTAACCATGCAGATTGTCAGCCATATTTCCCACCAGGGTAATAAAGATTGATTGAAAGGAGAACGCTGAGACAGCTACTTTCTCGAATGCAGAGTGAGGCCTTCTAGCACTCAAACACACTCAAAGTGAAACCAAGTGTGTTGTCGGTACACATGTAGTGCATTTTCT
The DNA here is from genome assembly GCA_038501785.1 of Myoxocephalus aenaeus. Classification (NCBI taxonomy): domain Eukaryota; kingdom Metazoa; phylum Chordata; class Actinopteri; order Perciformes; family Cottidae; genus Myoxocephalus; species Myoxocephalus aenaeus. The sequence goes on from JBAMJR010000080.1 coordinate 905,105, forward strand.
ACTTCCTAATCACATGTCTCACATACATAAAACAGGGTTCATACACAATGACCAGTGGATTTCCATGACTTTAAACCAAATTTCCATGTCCAAACATTTAGTGAAATCTGGGTGTAAACATGAAAAAGTGAGTAAATGTAGTATTTAAACTAACAATGAGAATACAAAGCATACAGTAAACCTTAAATGACTCAAATGAATGAGACAATAGTTTGATTAAAAGAATAAACATTTATATAGATGCCTGTATGTATGCCTGCTTATATTTTGAGCGTCTTTCTTTTAAAAGCATATTCATTATTTCAAACTCAGCGTAAATGAACGTCATGAACACATGAATATAACACATCTACATGACTTTGGGAGGTTTGGGACTTTTCCAGGCCTGGGAATAACCGTTTTAAATGACTTTTCCAGGTTTTCCATGACCGTATGAACCCTGATAAAACAATGAAGCACGCACGAAATATATAACGTAGAAAGAAGCAGGAACGGGGGACATTTGAGGCGGTTGCGTCATACTGACCCGCGAGGCGGCCAACTGGAGCTCCGGGACCACGGCCGTGTACACGAGGTTCCCGTTGACGACCAGTCGGATCTCGATGGAGTCGGTCGTGAAGGCCAGGATGTAAGGAAACGCACAAACTGCAAAGACACCGCGAGCACACGGTCAACCCGCTGACGAATGAGCAAAGGACGACATTTAGCTCAACTCCCACGACGCGAGACGGTTGATCGTTTCTCCCAGAAGGATGAAGGTGCAGAACAACGAGACACACACACACACACACACACACACACACAATCTCTCTCTCTCTCTCTCTCGTTGGGCCTCCGGACGCTTCCCCTTGTCTCCGTTTGATTTGAACAACACGGTGAGAGAGAAACGTGCCACCAGAGTCCACGAAGGAACCGAATATTCTCTTAAACCCTCAAACAGGAAGAGGAGAGTTAAAGAGCTCGGACATAATCACTAAAATATTATGGAGTGAAAGTACCAAGACTGCATATGGATAAATATTAAGATATTAAGATATTAAGATATGTAGATATGGGAAATGTCACAAAGCGATACAAAGTTTATGAGGTCAATTGTTAATATAAATCTTCATATAAAAATAATTAATAGAGCATCTTAACTATTGCTCTCCAGTATGTTTCAGTATATTTGTTCCATTACTCAGGACTATTTGTATTGCTTGTTTCAGTGTGTGTGTGTGTGTGTGTGTGTGTGTGTGTGTGTGCGTGTGTGTGTGTGTGTGTGAAAGGAGGACAGCAGCATATTGTTATCAACCGGGGTCGGGTGACCGGTTCAATACCAACTGTATTTGCTTTTCATCACCTTCTGCATTAATAAAAACACACACACACACACACACACACACACACACACACACACACACACACACACACACACACACACACACACACGCACACACACGCACACGCACACACACGCACACACAATTACATCGGCCAATCGGATGCTTGACATGGTGTTTCCATGGCAACAGCAAGCTCCGGCCAGGCCCGCCGGCGGCGGCGGCGGCGGCGGGACCGGGTCGGGCACTGTTGCCGTGGTAACCTACCGATAGCATTGGGCATCTGGTTCCAGCTGAAGTGGAAGTCCGAGGCGTTGGACTGGATCATCGGCGTGGAGCCGTTAAACGGACACACCTTCTTATAGGAGCAGATGTCTGAGAGCACACAGGAAACACGTTGAGTTATTTGTCTGTGTTTTATTGTAACTTTTAGCCATTTGTCCCATTATGCAGACGTAAAAAGCTAAAGTCGGTGGCTACGTTTTTTAAACCTGTTGATATTCTGGATCGGCGAACAGATAATAACGTCTGAAACATCCAGAGTTCAGAGGAAGACTCACAGTTGTAACACAGCAGCAGACCCGCCTCCCCGTCTTCATACACATCAATGGCCGCTACGAAATTTACCTGCAGGCAGAGAGACAAGTCAGTTTCAGGGAATCGTTTCAACGAGATCCGAAAGGTCGGGCTTGAGAGACCATTTTTAACGAATAATGTCAGGTCACACACCTCAAGGCAATATGAACGATACCCTCCTTCAGCTGTGGAGCAACAACGCTGTAAAGCCTCGTGCTCAGCACCCTCAGCACCCTCAGCACCCTCAGCACCCTCAGCACCCTGTCTATTATCCTGCCGGCTTATTCCGCTTATTCTCCTTCGTCCTCCCGCAGCACATGCGTCAAAATACATCGACACCTGCGTCCTGATCGGTTAGTTTATCTCTCAAAGGAGATAAAGGAAAAATACCTTTTAGAACGCAAGCCCTTTTTTACGGAAATGTGAAGGAGTTCATACCCGTACTAAAACTGGGTTTTCTCCTCAACCACAAGGGCTACTTGGATAATTTAAAGTGAT
>JBAMJR010000080.1:912500-955000 GCA_038501785.1 Myoxocephalus aenaeus
ATTCGGGGCGACCTCACCGTCGAGCAGCAGGACCCCGGCGGCGTCGGTGGCGGCCAGCAGAGACTGACCCCAGGAGTCGGCACACACGATCTCGTAGGGGAATGTGCTGCAGAACGACTGGGACTCCCACGGCTGCAGCACACGTGTACACACACACACACACACACACACACAAGTAGATACACATATTGGAATCAATATCCACAATGAGGACGATTTCTTTTTTTGGATTCAGTCGACTTGATGAGATGAAGATATTGCAGTCAAGCGAAATGCCTCAAAGACGTGTTCTCACCTCTTTTCGGCACAAGCCGGTGGTAACAAGGCTGGTGGGGGCGTCTCCTCTCACAATGGTCTTCAGCTTCAGAGCCTAAGGACAACACGTCAAATCAGATATAACACAACAGAGATATCTGTCAATGCTGTATTCTTTGGCTTGCAGTGCTGGAAGAAGTACTCCGATCCTTTGTTAAAGTACAAGCATTAATAAAACAATGTAAAAGAACAGCAAAATGTACATAAAGTTTCATAAGACATGACATTATTAAGAGTGTAAGAGTGTAAACTGAGCTGTTGTAGCTGCATGCGGAGAAGCTAGTTTAACTATTTCAAAGACAGTTATTGTTGTAATTTTTAGTCCTGTGGTTTCAAACCTAGGGTTTGGTGTCCCTTCAAAGGGCCACGTGATACATCTGAGGGGTCATGAGATGATTAATGAGGTCGGAATGAAGAAAAAAGTCAATTCTGCTTCATAAATTGAATGAAATATTGGATAATTTTACCACTTTGGGCCCTGAACAGTTATTTAAATGAAACCATCAAACAGAACAAGGAACTGCACGTAGCTTTTCTCTATATGGGTCACAAATAACAATTATTTGGAAACCCTGATTTTATCTTCAATAATAACAATATGTATTTTATAAGCTTCATTTATGCTTTTTAATGTAACATCTTAATCTGAAAAATAACTCGCAACTACAGCTGTAACACAAACGTAGTGAAGTAAAAAGTACAACATTTTCCTCTGAAATGTAGTGGAGTAGAAGCATGAAGTAACATAAAGAGATACTCAAATAAAGTACCTTAATTTAAGTATAATGCTTGAGGAAATGTACTTCTACCGACATGAGTCACTTTAGGTAGAGAACACTTTAAACCTATACTTTTAAGCAACTGGTCACTTCTTGAAACTAAATATGTTTGATATCTAAACAATGTCTGGACAAGACGTTCCCCGTGCATTAAAGTTGTGCGTATAAATGCATTAAAGGAGGACAGCAGTGATTTGAGCTTTCTGAATTATGCACCTTGTATTCCATCACTAATAATGAACTAGCCTGCCGTTGTTTATTCCTTATTTCCATGCGGATTTAGACGATAGCTCACAGAGGAGGAAAGTAGACAGGCGGCAGTGTGAAGTATGACGACGTATCATAATACATCAAATAAGAAGCGCAATACAGTTTGCATAAATGCTCAAGCAACAACCATCTGATCAGATTGACAATTTCCATCTCAAGCTGCACATTCAAGCGTTTCTATTTACATATCTGCATAAACAGGCAATCTGGAGATAATTAAATGAATACCAGCAAACAGAACAACGGTTTGGCAGAGCAGTGGACTTCACCATCCACAGAAAAACAACATATTTTGACCTATCAGGAATCCACGACCAACACAAAATCATTGTGTATAATGTGCATCAAGCAATGAGGGAGCATACAGAGCCAGTTTAGTTGAGGATAAACGCCTCGTCTCTACAGAACTGGATAATCGATGACTCAACACGTCTCCCTCCCTTTGTTCTCATGCTTCACAACACAACGTGTCGATGTCTCCGGGTTTGCAAATAAAGATAACAAGCAATGTAAACATGAGACACAGGATACCCTTTGGTAGCATAAACATGTATCTTAGTTAGCTAATTCACAAAAAAAGGTTCACAGTGTTCTCTGGAAGAAAAAACAACAACATACAAAGTGTTTAGACTGAAACCTAAAAACCAGACCGTGTTGAGTTTTCACACAATATGCTTCAACTCACAAAAGGCCACACGCATGTCCAAAGAAGGTCTAATATCTCACAACAACCTGAAAGAAATGACTTCCATAAAAGAGGTCATTTGTTTCAGCACCACGGACAGTTCTTTGCATGCTTCTCTTCTCCTCTCTGTGCTTTCACACTTTATTCCTGTATGATTGCAGTTACGTCAGCACCCAGTTCAGAGGTGTAATGATGCCCAGTAATGACAGAGCTGTGGCTCAGAGACCTGCTTCTTCAGGGTATTATTTCAACCCTGGCCCTCCTGAAGGAAGGTGTCCAGTTCACTCAGCTGTCTGTCCGGAGTTACAGCTCTTCACTGACCTCATGCTCGCATAAAGAGTCTTTCTCCCTGAAATGAGAGCGGCTACGTTTTAAAGACCTCTGCTGCTTTATTGCTTTAGCTACAATTGCGGTTTCTCTATTTGGCTCATCATTGAATCCGGCTTGGTTCACACAGTACATGTCTATAAGGGCCATTAAGGGCTGTTACCCACTTTTTCTCATCTCTATCTCGGACTGATTTGGCTTTGTATGAACTTTAAAATGCTTTTTTTTGCACAAAAAAGGAACTGAGGACGACACTTATATTGAAATTGCAGGAACAAATACAACTACTTAAAACTCAATACGTAAAAGGCATCTAAATGTTGTTTGAAGACTCGTAAAAAAATGTGAACCCATTCTTTAAGAATGTACTGGGGACCCATGATGCACTAATGCAACACATACATGTCCATAAAAGTTATATTCTTTTAAAACATTGAGGCAAAAGGTTTTGATTTAGGATTTTTATACATGCATGTATAAAACTATATATATAAAACTATATTCCTGACAGGTCAGGTTCTGATATTATGCTCAGTGACACCAATCAGCATCTGTGTGGCTTTAGATCTCTTACAGTAGGTGTGTTTGTGTTTGCGTGTGTCTACCTGGGTGTGCATCCTGGTTTCCATGTGTGTGTGTGTACAAGTGGGTGTTTCTGCTTTATTGCCGCAGAGCTCTATTGCTGCGTTTGTGTGTGTGTTTCTGCTTTATTGCTGTGTGCGTTTGTGTGTGTGTTTGTGTCTTCCATACCTGCCCTATCCTGACAAACTCGGCCTGCCGTGCCTCCTCCTTCTTGCGTGCTGACTTTGGAGACTCGGGCAGCACGTCGCTGAAGGACCTCCGGTTTAACATGTTCTGGGGAGAAAAAGGAACCTAAACGTGGAACACCAACACACACACACACACACACACACAGGGGGAAAAGAAAGCAGAAAGGGGTCTTAGAGACTGACCCGAGCAGGAGGCGAGAAAAGCAAGTCATGTTAGGAGCAACAGGAAAAAAACAAGAGGAATAGGAACAAAAGTGATGTGAGGAGAGAGAGAGAGAGAGAGCTCTGCTGAGGAAAGTCAGCATTGCAGTAGTATCCAGTCGGTGTGGTGCAGTATGCAGAGGCTGCAGTGGAATACAGCAGAACTCTGAAGTGACAAGGAGGAGACAAGAAGAGTACGCCAGACACTGGGCTGGCGGTGCAGCTGTACCTTGTGCAGGTCAGGCATGAGGTCTTGGTAGAGCGAGCGGATCAACATGTCAAGGGTCCGCTGACGCTTCTGGGCAAACGTCGGCGTCTCCAGTGTGGCTTTCTCTCCATTGATTACTGCAAGAGACGACGCAAGATCAGACAGGAAGCGCGGACGACGTCTTTACTGGCCATGTTCCAGTGCGGTTTGTTTTCTTACATTTGACTAATAAAAAGTCCCTGAATTCTTGGTGATCAGTAAATACAGGCGGAGACGGGAGAGGGGGTCCAAACAGTGGAACGCTCTCCTCTGAGAAAATCTTCAACCTGTGGACAAAGAGCAGATATGTAGCATCTCTCTTACTCCTACACACAATGCAGAGCACATCTCCCAGGAGGGCGAAGTAAAGCCAACTAGTCTTTTCAATCACAGAAACAACGAAGAGGATCTAGTGGCCGGCGTTATTTTCTTTTTAGGTCGAGAAATTAAAGCACTCACCTGTAACTGTCATTCTGGCTATTATACCTAACTAATGCAAAAATATCTGGAGGTGAAGTAAAGGAAACACAGATTATATAGGAGGCACAAGAGCAATCCGCACATCTTCAATGTGGTATAACCCGTTCTGATAATGTCGCTGATTACCACTTCATTATTCTGACAATCAATGTCTGAGTGAAGGATACGGGTGAAGTGCGATCGGATCATAGACGGCTTGAAGGACGACGATGCGTCATCCCCTTCCTGGAATACTATGGTAACAATGTCATTTCCAATGTGTCTCTTTCTCTCCACCTGCCAGAGAGGAGACACGCCGAAGATACACAAGATGAGGAGGGAGGAAAATAAAAATAAAAGCCAGCTTTACCTGAGCACTCTGGAAATGTCTTTAAATCTGGATTAATTGATTTCATGATTACTTAGGAGCTGAGCGACACACTGTAAAGACAACACCGATAAATAATCCCCTTATGAAGTTGTTTACGACAAACCGGTCAACAACATCAAAAATAGCATTCAATGTTTCATTTGAGTAAATTGGCACCGCTAAAAGAACGCAGAGTTACCCGTTAGAAGCTCCTGTTTGAAAATTACCCTCAGACAGCTGTTAATGTATTACTTTGATCCTAAAGAAAACTTAAAAACTAGATGATTCTCAGGTGTTTTCTATGATTTCTATGATCGGGACTCCAAGAAGGAGTTTGATGTTTGATGCATGTTGTGGCAATCGGCCACTAAGCGTTTTAAAGTACCTTAACCACCACCAGCTGGTTGTCCCAGTCAGTGCTGGAAAGGTAGCGTTAAGTGGGTTTATCTCAGCCCTTTCACTGAAACAGCTGCCTGCAGTGTTGAGGAACGACTCTGCCGGGAGCAGTGAGACTGAATCAAACCTTTAACACGTGCAGACACCCACCTGCTGCTTGTTCTCTTTGGAGTAGGGCAACATGGTGGACACGTGGAACATGAGCTCATGGCCCTGGTACACTGTGTAGATGGACTTCATTCCTGTAGTGTCATCTGCAGGCGAATAGGGACAGAAACATAAACAGGGCGATGAAGAGGATCGGCGTATTCACAATGATTTTTTGACTTTTTAAAACGATAATTAAATGGCGCTCGCTCACTCTTGGTGTCGAGCCCTCCGCGGTAACCGGCCCATCCCTGCAGCGTGACGGAGTCGCCCAGCAGAGTGAGGAACTTATCGAAGCTCTCGCTCCCCGTCTCTGAAACAAACGCGGGACTTTTGACCGGGGAGATGATCTCTTCATGTGTCGCAGTGCATTCTGTTCTGAGACAGGGATCGCCTGGCATTTTTGGGGGCAATACCCGTATTCTCTTTCTTTGCCGTGAGTTAGCGGAGAAGATCAATTTAACTGGTTGAATAAAAGTAAAATAAATAAAATGTTCACATTTGTACTCGAAATACGAAGCACTTAGCTTAACACGACTGGAAACAAAAGTAATCAAATCCATAAGGCAAAACCTCTAAAGCTCACTAATTGAAATGTTATATCTGTGCAAAAATAACATTTAAGAAAGATCCTCTATGGAAGTTATGCGCTGGATTATTTATTGGCATGGCGCAGTAAACAAATACATATAACAGAGATATAACATGTTAATTAGTGAGCTTTAGAGTTGCTGGTTGGCGGATTCAGTTACTTTCAGAACCACTGCTTCCAGTCTTTATGCTAAGCTAAACTAAGCGGCTAACGCCTCCAGCTTCACCTTGAAATGACAGATATGAAATTAAGATCGATCTTGTCATCTAACTCTTGGCAAGAGAGCGTAGTTCCCAAAATGGCAAACTCACCCTTCAATAGGTTTGAACACTGAGAAAACGTAAAGATATTTACCATTGCTAAACATCTCGTCGTCTGTGAGCTGTCCGTCTTTGGCAAACAGGACGCCGAACTTAAAGTTGACAGAACCCTACAAAAATATGGCTGGGTTAAAATCTTGACATCATTTAAAAATTCACACATTTGTATTATTAACTGTAGTTGGACATGTATTTCACTTTTTCCCCCTGTTGGCTTTCAGACAATACCCAAAATAGACAATACCCAAAAACCCAAATAAGTTAAACTGTATGGTGAGAGCAGTGTCATCACACACCTCCTGCTCCTCCAACACCAGCAGATCCTGAGGGAAGAGGACAGAACAATTATTATTCACACAGCCGGAGGATATCAACATGTTGTTGATCAGAGCCGGCAGGAAATGGACCCGCGCTCTGAATCTCACCTTCTGAATCTCCGGGTTGAGGATCTCCCTGGGGCCTTTCTCAAACCTGTCCATGTTCATTGCACTGGGAGTAAGGAGAGGAGGAGGAGGGAAAGAAGGAGTGGAGGAAGTCGTAATGAAAAAGAAAGAAAGAGAGAAACTCTGTTTTAGGACTGATTGAAGACAATTAGCCCAAAAGGGCTGCACAGAAAACGGAGGCAGCCCTGGAACTGGATTTAATTTGTCCTCAGCGATGACGCTCAGACTGATGGATTTAAAATCTCCAATCTCCTGTTTCACGCATCTTGTTATGTCCTGTTTCCTGTCACTCACTAAATCTGCTCCAGGAAACACGACGTGGAAGATCATTTTATATGATAATAGTACAATTAGGGTAGCTAAACATGCTCATGTTCTATTATTTTATTTTCTCTATTTAGACACAATGATAATTTAAAAATAATTCTTAGTGGCTAACATGATAACCAACATTAATAATGATCATACATGTTTTGTAAAGAGTGAATTAACTGCGTCGGCTTCTCACCTGAGGATGGACTTGACTGATAGTGTCTTAGTCGGGCTGTAGGGGAGGCTGATCTTCAGAGTGCCCTAAACCAACCAAGAGACAGTCAGGGATTACAAACTCATTCTCCTCTTCTCTGAGGAGTCCTCTGACCTGCTGCTCATTTATAAATCCACAACACATGTTTCAATCATTCGTAGACCACATTATACCAGATCAGTTCAAGCCAAACAAAGTTGTTCTGCGCAACAACAACAACATCCTGTACCAGTTAGAGTCTGACAGAAACAAGACAAATCAATGCGACCAGGCAGCGGAGGTGCACCGCCCTAATCAGGTTCCAGATACGGCCGCGGGCCAAAATTAAATCCAAGCTATCTTGGTCGTGAAGCTGAGTCACCACACTGCAAACACACAACAATGAACATGCATCTCTCACACACACACACAGCGGAAATATTGCACTTTTCTTTACAGAATTTTTACTACATTTATGAGAAACGTCCCAGATAAACTGTTTTTTTATTCATCATTAATAATCACACGACTCCCACCTTTACATGGTGACCTTTTGGAGGTTGTAAAATGCGACCAGCACACTGCTGCATTGCGGTTAACAGCATAACAATGGTCACAATCACAGCAGCCATTTCCCTGTACTTTCACTTTTGACACTTTAAATAGATTTTGCTGATAATACTTCTGTACTTTAAAGATGTCCTGTGGCGTAACAAAAGTTACATTATGTTTACATTCATAAAATGCGTTGCGTTTATCCTTGAGGTCTCACAAATGTTTATGCAACGAATGCATTTCCTTTCTGATAAAACATTTGTTCACATTCGTGTTTACTGGCTAGCTGTCCTCCTCCCTGCCTTTGTGCATGTGCAGAAGACAAAAACACAGGGAACCTTTTAGCTGCAGGACTATATATTGTAATGGAGTATTGCTGCCTTTGCATGATTAAAGGGTCTGAGCACTTGTTCCCCGCTGCTGCGAGGTGATGCTGAACTCACCGTCTTCCTCCAGAGGACGGCTCTGTACTGAGGAACCCGCTGGTTGTTCTGGTCTGAGAGAACCACGGACAGGTAGAACGGGTTCTTCTCTGCGTCTGTGCCCACGTAGTTCTGGTGGACTGGGAGACGGAGATAGATTACATTAGATTAGATATTCCTTTATTAGTCCCGCAATGGGGACATTTCAGGATTACAGCAGCAAACAGGGTAAAGTGCACATAGTAAAAAAAACAACTAAAAAAACAGTAATATAAATAATAAAGAGACATAGTAAAAAATCTAAACAAGTAATATAAAAAATAAAACGGTAGAAAACAGTAAATCTACAATACTGAATTATATATATAAATATACAGAAAGAATACAATATAACTTATTATGAACAGTGTATTAATATTAATATTACACAGGTTGAAGTGTTGTTAAAATATATATAACATATAAATACAACTATGCATACGCACACAGACTTTGTTTGACTTATTTAGGTAAAATATTGTTTCTCTGAGGTATTCAGCGCTTCTGTTTATCCGCTAGCTGTCTTTTGATCTTCCTTCCTTCCTTCCTTCCTTCCTTCCTTCCTTCCTTCCTTCCTTCCCTCCTCAGTCACACATTCCTGCCTCTGCTTCTTCGGTTCACAGAAACGATGCTGAACAGACCTCCTCTCCCAATTAGACACCGGATCTCTGCCTGGATTCCTTCTCTTTGTCCTCCCCTGAAGCTTTCTTTTGCTCCAATGTTTTCTTGATTTTACAATATCTTTTTCTTCCTCTATCCCTTTCTTCTTTATTCTTCATTAACCGTGCGCTGACGCTTCCGGTGAGGTGGCTTTGCAAGGTTGGCTTGCAATTATACACCTTCTAGTTTAGACAGCTATTTTTTTTTCCAAAAGCACATGAATCAATCGGGAATTGTCTTCATACCGAATGCAAGACAACAGGGAGGCAAACGAAGCCGAACCTTTTTACTATTCCTCACCTTATTGAAACATTGAGAATGCGAGTCCTAGTATTGGACGCTTCTTTAGACAGGAAGTGCTCGTGGTAGAATAATTGGCCTTGAGTTCATAATTTGTCGTGCTGTGCGATGCTATCGGCTCAGCTCGGGCTGCTCGGCCCAGATGGCTGAGCTGCGGTCCAAACAGGTCGAGCCAACGTTCTGGAGACGAGGCTCGTTTTAAACCGCCCATGCCATACTACATATTAGACCCTGGCAGGAGGAGAAAAGGCTTTTTTTGCAGTCCAACTTTCCTTTACAGTTATCTCCGCTCATCTCGGGCTCGGTCCTTTACCTCAACCTAATGAGCTGAAGGCGTTCCTCCCGATTCGAATCCCGGTGAAGAAACCCGGACAATGATCTTTTGTTGCACGGCCGTCTGTACGAGGCCGGCTGTTAATGAGATGATGAGTCAGAAAGGTGAGGGAGTACGTGACCCCTTCTTCTTTCTTTTTTTTTACAATCACAGATGCCGCTTTCGTGAATGGCTCCTGCCAGCCTGCCGCAGAGCACCGGGCTCATGTAAGACGCCAACAGGCCGATCTAAATTGCGTTATCTGTTGGAGGCAAGCGTGGTCTCTGGTGGCGAGGCTGTGTGCGCTCTCAGGGCTTCCTCCACGGGATTAGAGTGTGGGTGAGACTCTCAGTGGGGATATGGCCGGATGCTAACGAGTCTTGGCCTTGAATGAAGAGCAGCGTGAGGACGAAGCTGACTTCATAAGATAAGAAGCGTCCTGTGGACCAGGGAAGACCTTCAGAGGAGGTTTTATTTCTGCAGCTCGCAGGCGCTCCCTCACCTGAACCCTTTGTCTCTCTCTCTCTACTCCATGTGTCTCTGACTGAGTGTGTATTTAAAAAAAAAAAAAACATAACAGAGCAGCACTGACCTTTTCCCAGAAAGTATTTAAAGAACCATCTGGTGTGGTACTCTGGATTCTCCAGATGGACATCGGTTCTCCTCCAGGTTCCAGGCGTGTAGTCCAAAGACTGTTTGTAACACACACACACACACACACACACAGTCATCAAGATGGTCACACCTTGAGTCACATCGGTCTCCTCCGTAGAAAACTGTGACACAAGCAGCAGTAACGATTACAGTACTTATAGGTCAGAAAATCCGATACGACCAAAGCATGCTGAGCTACAGTCTCTTTGCTGTGATTGTTTCATCATGATGGGAATAATCCATAACAAGATGTGAGACAAAAGCAAAGGAGTGACTCACATTAAAGCCGGAGACTACAGTTTATATACGCTGTAGCTGCGTTTTGGAGACTGACATGAAAAGCAGCAAATATGATCAACCATCTATCTATTTAAGTGGTAAGGGTGTGAGAACATATCGATAAACCTGAGTATCGTGATATTACAATTTGTGATATTCTATTGAATCGCAAATATAGATTTTTATCTAATAGTTTACAAGGCTAAGATTGCACAAAGAGTAGTGCTATGATGTTGGATGTTAAAGGGAGAAATAAATACAAATGCAGATCACTGTTCTGATTGCACACAACGGTGTTCTCTTTATACTAAGAGACAGACTGCTTCCAGTCGTTATGCTAAGCTAAACTTAACTAAGCTCTTGGCTGGAGGTTCATATTTAGCAGACCAACAGTGAGTAAAATGGATCTTCTAATATTACTCTCAGCAAATATATCCCAAAATGTCAAAGTATTCATTTAGTTACTGTACATAAATTAAGTATATTTCAATAATAATAATGTGTCTTCTTATAGATGTCTGACAATCACTTTTTAGGGGTTTCAGGACAATACAAAGCAACTCTATGACCCTCAAAATTATTATCACCATCATTTCGGATAATTTGTCAATGCACTGAGGTTGGTGAGAGAATGAGATGTAATGGTGAGTGGATTGGTGGGATGCATGTGTGCAGGACAGTGTGTTATATTGTATTGACCTCATCCGACGAGCCGTTCTCCACCCTGAAGCGGCCTGCCCTCTGTATGGCCCCATCTGCGTCACTGGAAATTAGCTGAGAGGGAGACAGACAGACACAGAGAGGGGCAGACATGTTTAAAATTAGACATGTGACAAACCGTGACTTGTGGCACGGACGTTCATGAGCAGGTCATAAATACATCGTAGCCGAGAAAGAGGAACCAAGGCGGACACGTCACCTCCGTGTGACAACAGCAGCATGAGTCCTGTGAACATGTCGGTCTTCCCATGGACATTTATCACCAACGTCTTCAGAATTATTAACCATCGACAATTACTCAAGTCTTTGCAATGATTCCTCCATCTCACAAAAAGTTGTTATGATGTATTATTCTTTCTTTTTCACTTTTCTACCACCCTCTACTTATCGTCTCTTGCTGACTCACTTCTCTCTGCTCCAGAATCGGAGAGGACACAATGTATGTGTATAAGTACATACAAGTTAAAGAAATGGTTGCACATTTTGGGTAATACTGTACACTTCCTGACTTTCTTTGCAGGGAGTCGAATGAGATCTAGGTAATGACTCGACAACCTAAATAAAACTTAGCAGAGGAGTCAACAGATTCATTTTTAGCCAAGCTAGCTTGGCTCTGCAGCTAGCTTGGCTCTGCAGCTAGCTTGGCTCTGCAGCTAGCTTGGCTCTGCAGCTAGCTTGGCTCTGCAGCTAGCTTGGCTCTGCAGCTAGCTTGGCTCTGCAGCTAGCTTGGCTCTGCAGCTAGCTTGGCTCTGCAGCTAGCTTGGCTCTGCAGCTAGCTTGGCTCTGCAGCTAGCTTGGCCAGTTTTTGCGTTATACACATCTTTTTTGACTATACCTTGAATAAAGAAAGTAGCACTTTAGTATCACTTAAATGACACTTACTTATAGCACTTTGTAGTTTAACTTTATTGAAGAAATTGTACTTTCTTGATTCTTGTTGTTCTGAGTTTGTACTCACGGTTGAATGCACTTATTGTAAGTCGCTTTGGATAAAAGCGTCAGCTAAATGAAATGTAATGTTACAGTGGAGCCAATACTGACATTTATATCTGAACGTGGTGTGACTGAAGTATGACTACTTTGTTAAATATTAACTAAATGTGTGTACATAAATAATTTGATTTGCCTCCTTTTCTCCGCATTGTGGACATCTATCAAACCCCTCTTCATCTATTCCTCTTCACGTCTCCTTTTCCTTGTTTTCCCCCCCAACACCATCACACTGGATGATGCTGTGTTGCCAGGCAACGGATCGCAGAGTTTCTCCTCCTGCCTCTCTCTTCTCTGCGTCTTTGCCCTCTTCTCTGACTGCCGCGCTCTATATTTTCTCCCCTCGCCGTTAGAGGTCTCTGCTCTGCCGACTTAAAGGAAAAAAGAAGAGTTGGCCGTGTTTCCCTGCTCACGCTGCGATGCGTCCAGATGGCCTGAAACGGTCCGGAGGAGCCGAGCAAGAAGAGGATGAAGAGGACGTTCCTCGGAGAGAAGGTCTGAACATGGAAAACTGCTAAATGTAACACTACCTCTTAGCGAAACGGACTTCTAGGAAGTAGATGAAACGAGGGCTGCTCCTAAATCCTATTTTCACTATGGAATAGTGGGTTGATTATTGTCTAGATTATAGTTCAGTTCATAGAATGTCAGAATATATATATATATATGTATATATATATATATATACATAATTTGAAAAATTAGCTAAACAATTAGTCGCTCATCCAATCAGTTTGCGGACTATTTTCCCCGTGGATTTCTGCAGCTGTAAATGAAGCAGATATTAAAGCCTTCACCAATGAACGTGTTCACATGTGCTAACATCTCGCATGAAAACACCTCGTCCAGGTTTCTGACCATTCTCTATCATGCTCCATCGCCAAAAGTTATCATTTACTGCAAATACGGTGGTAAATAATGATCCTTATTCCATTATACTATAATAAACATGCTGAAATACTGGAAAAGTCTGATTTCAGTTCAGTAAACTGTGTCGTGGCTCAATTTCTATTTCCAGTGATGACATACCTGCAGAAAGATGATCAGAAGTAATACTCTAACGATCATAGCGACATGAATAACCAGGTTTCTCATTTTCCATGTCGAATATGATCCAAACCAGGACACGTGAATGTATTCAGATACAACTTCTGACATGATGAAAGGGAAGTGTTCCTGCTCTTACGATCCACGCACAATGATGATAAACAGAAACCAAAATGTGAATGGCAAACACAACCTGGACAAAACTAGGCGGCGTTCATCAGTCTGGAGAGTGGGTGGTGCGGCTCATTAGATCATGTCAGACGAAACAATATCGTGGAAAGAGAGGGAGAGAGAGAGAGAGAGAGAGAGAGAGAGAGAGAGAGAGAGACCATTCAAACCATTCCTGTGGGCAAGTGAGGACGAGGGCTTTACATTCTGAATAAAATCATTAATAACTGTCATGCTGACTTTATTGTTCATGCTAAATTAAATCTGATATGCAGCGCTGTAGCTGTGGGATTAGAAAGCTCTTAAATGAGGTTTTGCGGCACATAAAGTTTGTTTTTTAAGCAATGCTAAACATTTAAAGAGAAAACGTGTGAAAAGACACTGCTGTATATCAGTTAAGTGTACTTCTACTTTCACATAACACATATGTATGAGCACGTTCTTCAATTCTTGTGATCGAATAGAAGAAGACAATAAATGCGACATGAAATACATTTAATCCTTTCTTCATCTGATTAACTTCAACTATTCAACTTAAATGTTTCATGAACGGCCAACCCAAGTCTCTGTGCAGCTTTTGTTTCAATAAATCATTTACTGATTTTATCTTACCAAACAAAGTGGCCCTGCAAATAATGATTATTTTCATTTTCAGTTAATCTGCCAATTATTTACTAAACTAATCACTTGGTCAGAAGCAAACAATGGTAATCACAAGGTGACATCTTCAAATTGCTTATTTTGTACGAGTAAAAAGCTGGAAATAGCAAATGTTTAGCATTAAATTAAGAAATATTGACAGAGAGTTATTTCTCTGTCAATCGATTAACTGATTAATTAACTAATCGTTTTTTTTGTTTGTCCTGAAATCCAATTTAAACCCACGTAAAAAAGGCACAAAGATTTATGTATGCATGTATGTATTGCTGGCTTGTATCTCACTGCTATGTCGTCCTCTTGGTGTTATGTCTATGTATTGTAAAAAAAACTAATCGTTTCCATTAAATATGGTTATGAATCGTCTCTCAGGGGAATCTTATCGTGATGATATCATTATATTGAGATATTTACAAAATTCTGTCCTGATTAGTGATCGAGCTGTGACTAAAAAAAAACAACAAAAAAAACATTTATATATTATAAAAACATTTATATTCATACACCACTGATTTCAGCCTCCCATAAAGAACTGTCTGCATCTTCTCCCCTTGGTGTACTGTATATAATACATTAATATATAATACAATAATCCAGCCGCGCATGTTTACTGCAGGTGTGAAGCTCTGATAAAAAACAGAGAGGTTTCTGTGCAATAATTGGCTGCAGGAAATACTGCCTTCTCTTCTCTCGTATGCATATTAATAGGCCCGAAAACAAAAATATATTTTCCGCTTACTTCCTGCTGTGGTGCAGTGTTTTGAGTGAATACGCTTTCCGTTAAAGTCCACGAGTGTACGCCAACATTGGAAAAGTAAGTGTGAAAGCTCTGGGCCTCCATCTCCCTCCGGCTCCGCTGCCTGCTGCAACGTTAACTGTCCAATCGCAGGATAATGGAGGGGAAACCAAAGCGGCGCTCAAACGGAGCAATGCGCCGCCTCCATAGTGCTTTTGTGCGCGTGAAGAACAGAGGAAGGAAATGTGTGACATTCTGTATTGAATGTGAGTTTAGGTAAGTGTTTGTGCGGCTGGGTGCGAATGGGCTTTTGGGGTGAAAGAATGAAAAATGGGCTGGAGAAAGGAGCCATTACTGTAAGCACTGCGGGGAGTCTGTGAGTTGTGTGTGTGTGTGTGTGTGTGTGTGTGCGTCTATGTGCACACTCATGCATGCATCACGCAGCAGCCGCTGCTTTTAAATCATACAACAGAAGAGTGGCAAAGAAAGGAAAAGCTGCACTCCAACGATTCCCCAGAGGGCCAGGGGAGAAGGTTGTGTTATGGGCTTTAACAAACAGCCCATAAAAAAACCCTCCCCTCTGCTGGGGGAGCCATAGTTGAGGGATAGGGCAAGAAGAAGAAAAAAGGAGAAGGGGACTCAAACATATAGAGAGAGGGGGACAGAATGAAGGATGAGGTCGCTGGGGAAGAGAGGGAAAGAGCAATGTGTAATGACAACAAAAAGCCGGATGATAAAAGAATAATAGCCGTCTCCACGATGCGTGACCCCGTGGGAGCATTATAGACAGAGAATAGATGCACACACACACACACACACACACACACACACACACACACACACACACACACACACACACACACACACACACACACACACACACGCTCGCTGTTATACACACACTTAAACAGCTCTCATTTTAGGGCAGGACTTGAACATTTCACAAACACAATCGAGCTCACGGCGTATTCAGAGAGCCTCTGATTTCCCCAAGGCACACGGGACAAAGGAGCGCTGCAGTGCAGACAGAGATGCATATGTGTGTGTGTGTGTGTGTGTGTGTGTGTGTGTGTTGAGGTATTAAATCAATACTTTTGTGACTGCTGATAGATAATTGATCTCATCAGTGGGACCGTTCATGCACACTCACAGTCCTCCAGGAAGGCAGAGAACACTGAGGCGTAGGCGGGAGAGAGAAGAGAGGAAGTAGTAAGTAGGAGGAGATGAATAGCGGCAGAAAGCAAGAAAACAGAGGCAGAAAATGAATAAATTGGATTTTTGGAAGTCTATTTTTTGAGCAAAGGTGGAAGGAAAAGATGAAACCTCGTGTGTTTGTCTGTCTGCTCCAGCTGAAGATGCAAATGTCGCCTGGCTAAGAAGCTCACTTGCACTTTGTGGGGTTATTATATATGTAGGAGAACTTGTTAAAGACTGGAGGATATCATGTGAGCTTGCTTGTTACTAGATCAGAGTTTAGGGGAAAAAATAGCAACTCTCAAATTTACACTCCAGCAACCAGCAGAACTTTTGACAACGCATTCCTCCTCATGAAATCATCTCCACTCGTTTGGAAATACAAATAATAATAACCCTTTTATTACATCTTTATTCTTAATATTGTTCTGTAATTATAGATTGTAGAAGAGTTTCCAACCAAATCACAGTTTTATCATTTTATCATATAATAATAATATTAATAATACACTTTACTTATATAATTATTTTCAAAACAAAGGATTACAATAGATTTGATAGAAATGGCAAACTGGTGTTATATAACACTGAGCAAAGTAGCTACTCTGAATAAGTAAAATAAAACAATACGAAAATAATAATTAAAGCAAAAGTTAAGAGATGCCTTTGTATACAGATACAAGTGAAAATGTCAAGCGAACAATGTGAAAGCACACTTATGAAAATATGTTTTAAAAGCGGTGAAGAGCTTGTGTAATCTCCGCAGGGAGGTCTATTAAAGTTCACCTGGCTGTCTGTGTGAAAACTAACACCCACTATTTCTCCAAAATACTGGTGAATTTAGAATGATAAATCTGTCAGGTATAGCAACAGTAATAGGGACTCACAGTGAAGCCAGACAGAAGGTGTGTGTGTGAGTGTGTGTGTGTAGGTTTTTTATAGGAGAGTTCTCATTAAAGGTGCACTGATATGAAAAAAACGGCCTCTGTATGAGCATGAATGTGTGTGTGTGTATGTGTGTGTGTGTGTGTGTGTGTGTGTGTGTCACGGAGGTCATCCAATGACTCAGACAGACAGCTGAAAATACTACAGCTGTTACATTTAGAAAAGGAAGTGAAATGCGGCAACTGAAAACCGAAACTGAGCGCTGTCTTATGCCGTGTTCACACCAAAAGAGTTGCGAATTACTGTTTACATCGCTCGGTCTGTCCCAAAATGAGTTTCCTTTCTCATTTCTATTGCATGGCGTCAATAAAGGAAATCAAGAAATCCCATAGTAATAAAAAAAAAAAAACTAATTATACGAACAAATATTGAGTGTGTAGTCAACGATAAAGCTCTTTGGCACAGAGGAACAAGCTTTATTAGACAGTCTGTCTGTCTTACGTTTTTTTTATTTGACAATACGAAAAATATAGAATATATATATAGACTTATCTTTTGAATACTTGAGAATTAATGTAGTCTACTTACGTACAATATAACAAGTTGAATCTCTGTTTTCATGTTCTTTCTAGGAGCTCCACTGATCACTGCACAGCATGCATGCAGAAAGCCCTTTCATGTGGTGAAACACTCCTGCAACGCTATTAATGATGTATGACGCGGCTGCAGAGAAGACAAGAAGTAACAACCGACAACCAGCGACGGAGAAAAAGAGAGGTGGCGATTATAATGAAAAAGGCAAGCGATGTCTGCCATGTAGCGGCTAGGACAAACCTAGCCGCTAACAACAGCACCAAACCAATAATCTGCCTATAATAAATACGACAGCAACACCGGCGATGACTACTGAAGGCATCGGGCCGCCCAGGAATCACACTCGCAGGGTGCAGCAGGAGGTGAAGCCCGGGATTTCAAGAGTGCTGCAGCAGAGCATCACTTATCAGCTGCTAGTAGTTATGACAGTTATGCTAGTAGTATGCTAGTAGTTAAGTTTCAGAGAAAATGGGAGAAGAATGAGAGCAAGAAGATAGAAGTTTAATATATTGACGTAGATACTTTAAACAGGTTTTTCATGCTCCAAACTGACATTTTTTAGGTTAGATGTGACACTGGCTACAATGACAAACCGCCGTTTCATTCTTGTGGATCGTGCACAGACCGTATGAACAAAAATCCATGACCTTCGAGGATGCAAATTCCATTTAAAAGTATTTACATGCATCACTTTGCTTTTTAGAAACTTGGATAAAGTTAGACAGCATTGCTATGTTTGCAAGAGACTTGAAGGGTCATAAAAGTGACATAATAGAGGAAAAGAAACCAAGAAATGCAGAGTTTAGAGGAGCTACAACAACCTCTGGTCCTCTGTAGCTTCATTTAAGTGTCAAACAGGCAATTGAGCTCAAACAGAAAAACAACCTCTAAGTATAGACACCAATAATAGACAAGGGCCCTGTGATCGCTATAGCTTCACAGACAATAAAACAGAGCAACACATCAACATGTTAAACTTTAAAGACGCCCTGGTGAGCTCATGTTCTCCGCAGTTTCTGGGAGGTTTTGTCAGTTTGCACTAAAGTTTGCAAGTGTGTGTTTCTGTGTGGATCTAGAGGACGGGCACCAGCCTCCATATATTCCAACAGTTCTCCAATAGTAAACCAGTTATGACTTACGAGTGTGTATTCCTGAAAAGAAGGAAGCTGTCCACACATAGCATGGAGCTAAATATGAATATTGGAAGGCCCACAAATCTAAAAGGAGTTCTTCACCCACATTACGGCCATTTGTATATAAATTACTCACCATGTGTTACCTCGAGTTCTTAAAGAAAACTGTTTCACGCTTGCAGTAGAAAATAGAAAAACTCCTCGGCTCTGATAAGTTGTTTTTCTCCTGGTGTGGTGGAATCTGGCAAATGCCGGAGCACTAAGAGGAACTGGATTTCTTCACAGATTTTCTATCTCATGTGCAACCGTTGGGATATAGTGACAAATTTAGCAAATATGGCAAAAGGTCATCTTTAGTTAAGTTACCAACTGCACCTTTAATAACGTTTTCTCCAGTTAAACTACATTTAAACGTGTCACAGATAAACATCTTCATGCTACCTCACAAAAATAAAGCAAGAATTAAAAAGTATCGTACCTCATGAAAGGAAACCCATGTAATTGCCACTTGTGGCCACAGCGGCCGCTGTTCAGCAAAAGCCCCGCTTTAAAACACACACACACACACTAAAAAACAACAACACACACACACAGTTACACATGGTGAGACACGCACACGCCGAGAGTGGGAATAAATTCAGTGTGACAGTGTGCAGTCAAAAGCCTCCGAGGCAGTGACAGTAACACTGGCAGGCAGGTGGGAGTGGAGCAGTCTGCTTACCAGCCACACACACACACACACACACACACACACACACACACACACACACACACACACACACACACACACACACACACACACACACACACACACACACACACACACACGGAAGGGTTCCAACAATTTTGTTTTGTTTTCCAGTGTACCACACAGCCTCCACCTCTCACCTATCCGTCACTGTCTTTCTCTCAAATGAAGAACATTCAATACACTAGGGGATGAATAAATAAAAAGCAGTGCCGCCTTCTCCACGCTGTTGTGTCAGGATGAAACGGTTTTGATTGTTTTAGCGGCAAACACACAATTAAGCTTTTAAAAGTGGAGCGTGGAGTTGTCACTGACTAAAGTGACAAGCCAGGGTGGGAGTTGCCTTTGTGTTTGTGTTGCTCTTTCTATGAATGCAGATGCCATCATGCAGGATTTGCTTGCACATCTTTGCAGATGAGTGTTTGAAGAGTGTGTATGTGTGTGTGTGTGTGTGTGTGTGTGTGTGTGTGCCATAAAAGTTTGGGAAGACATTAATGCCACGCTGAAGATGCATTTGAATGACTTGACCTTTCCTCTCCCTTTCACAATAAAAGCACATGACATATAGACTGCATTACTGTTCACCAGAGGAAATTCAAATTCACTTAGAGCCTTTTGCTTTAAAGGAAACTCAATAAAATAACGTACAGTAGTTTAGGATATAGAACAATTTAGCTCAGACGGACTGCCAGATGCTGCTCTGGGTCAATGAGGATCCTGGTAATCTATTCAAACCTTTTATTGAAAAAGTGTCCCCGATTCCTCCAACTTCAGGTTTTTCATATCAAATGAACTTTGAGTTTCTACTTCAAACTCTCCATAAGAGCGCTGAAATAAAACTGTATCCTTACACACACTGGTAACGTTACTTATACAGTGGACATGTTACTGGATCCATCACACTTCTATAAAGTGGTCTGTGTGAGAGAGAGAGAGTCCTGCAGCCACATCGGTGTCTGTGGAGGAAGCTGCTGCTCATATTGGCAACTGCCACTGGATTTTAATAAGGCCCCAAAAATAAAAACAAACACACGGGATGAGTCACGGCTCTGCTGGCCTCTCTTATGAGGAAGACCCTGCTTTGAATCTGTGTCTCCGACTCGTCTTCAGACATTTGAAAGTCTTCAAACTAGTGTTGTGTCGTGTCACTATAACTTCACTAGAGGCACGGCAAGAAAGGTTTTATAGTTTACCACATCAAAATAGCTTTTTGAAATAGAAAGTGTCGTTAAAATATTGTTAAAATATATCAAGTATTCTCTGTTTAATATTTAGAAACCAGAATGTAATTAAATGTAAAGCATTTAAGATCTTTAGGACAAAAATAATAATAATATGAGACTAATTTTATGGACAAATCGTGCATTAATGTGTTGACGAAGGGCAACTTTTTATTTAACATATCAAATGCAATATATTGTACTCAAAATCTAGTACATATTTCTATCAATGTATACATTATAATTGATTCATTTTAACCTAAATATTTTAAAATTTGTAAAATTCGGAGCAAAAAATGATTACATTGAATTATAAGTATTTTTTGAGAAGATGTAGTATTTCTTTATTGTGACCTAGATATATGTACTATGAAAACAAATACGTTGATTGTAAAGTTTTCTATTCCTCCGAGACGCCAATTTATCAGCAACTAAATCTCTTCAAAGTGAGACATTTAACATTCATTCAATAACAGAATTGTGGATATTAAAGACTTACGTATATATGATATGACTCCTCTGTTTTTTAATGGAAATGTCAGGTGCTGATGTGTCGCCCACTTCCCATTAGACAGGTGCACAGACTGAGCACACACATTCGATACTGTCAACACAAGGAGCCGCTTGTTGGGACCAGAATCGTTGCCAACCTTTGCACAAACCTCCCCTGGAGTCACACAGACTTAAACAGTGTGAGAGCCAGAGTCGACAAAAAAACACTTCCCCCTGTATGTTCACGGGCAATTACAGTTCTCTGTTCTACAGGAGGAGGAAGACGTCGCTTCACTGCAGAGACAAGGAGCAAAGATTATCGCTCCGACGTGAGCTTGGCCTTCTGCTTATCCTCCCTGAGATTCCTTCTGAAGGTTGATGAAGCCATCCATTAATTTCCCATGATCCTCTCACTCTCCTATCAAACCACACAGCCTTTTTTTTTCATCCCTTCAGGAATGGAAAAGATTATTATTTCAAGGTCTATGTGAGCTTTTATTTTGGTATTACACGTACATTTACTTAATTAAACCAATTCATTGCTAATTAAAACAACGCTGAGACGGTAGTTCTGAATTAGCGATCTTTCCTTTGCACTTCTAATTGGCCAAACTACTCGTTGAGGCCTTCCACTCCCAAGGCTGCGTTGTTGCAGGTCAACATTACCGACACTCATCAAGGCCACATAGGAGGTTGTGGAGCAGCTTATCAATTCTGTTTTCTGTGAATTAAAACATAGAATGTCCATTTTACACAACGCTGTTGCTATTTCATGTTAGTTTGTCGTCCCATTCACGATCACTACTCTCAGTGTGCTGAATATGAAGTTAGAGGTTCAGGAGATTATATTAGTTAGGCATAGAGACTGGAAGCAGGTGGGAAACGTGGTTCTTGATGTCGGTATGAGGCTGCTAGTGGAGACAACGAAATAGTTCAAGCACATAACTGAACATAAAATCCTGATTTGTGTTTTTTTTACATTTCTGTTTTGCATGAATCAAACAAACTGTCGAGGGATCTAGAGAGCCCGGCTCACTTGTTCAATTTTACTGTGAGTGGTATTGATCCTCTTAATTGAACTTAATCAGCAAGAAAATGAAGAAGCGAATTCCCAAATATTTCTTGAACACAAAGTCCACCAAACAGCCACTAAGTAATCTGACGTTCCTATGAGCGGGACCGTAATGTTTGGCAGTGCTTTCCACACAATGTTTTGATGAAGGCAAGGACAGGATGGTGAAAAGAAAACAGGGCTGGTTGGAAACAGATACTGTACACTTTTACAATTATTATCCACTTGACGATAACCACGCGTATTGGTTTCCTGTTTCATGACTTGTTTCTCCTGGTGGGCAACACGAGGTGGCCCGAGGAACACCAGTTCTTTTTTTTTTATTGACAAAAATTACTTTATTTTTCCCCTCATGACTTCATGCAGCCACATCGGCAAAGCATCATGGGATCATGGGAGTAAAGTCAAAACAATTCATATAAATGAGCATTTTCCACTGTATTATGCAACATGTGATTGATGTAACGATTAATAAATCATCAATAAATGACAATAATTATTAGTTCAGCCAGGACCAGTGCCTCTTAATAGCATCACACCTGTTTTTCAACTTTTCACCCATTACAATAATTACCAAAGTATATTGTCTTAATATCTAAAAGTCAATCTATCAAGATTGATCACAGAGGACCCTTAAGCCTTCACATCAAAACTCTATATGATGCAAAGATGAAGAAGTCATACGGCATTCAGTGTGGAGGAAGAGGAAGAGGAAGAGGAAGAAGCACGCTGGGAGTTCTGAGGCTATCAGTTCACTCATGCTGGCTCTCTCTCATTACGCTGTTCGTAAACCGCTCTCTCTCCCTCTTTATTTTTCTCACGTACACCCCCCCCCCCCCCCCCCCCCCCCCCCCCCCCCCCCCCCCACACACACACACACACACACACACACACACACGCAGCAGCATGGAGTGTGTGTCAGTCTGCCAGTGCTGATAGGCAGCATGCGGTTTCTCCTCAACACTAATCAGTCGTACACGTGGTGGGCCGCACTCAGGGAACAACCCACAATATGTCGCTGGTAGGAAGTACGATTGCAGTGTGAAACCGTAGGACTTCCTGTCCCCTCCGGGCTATCGGGATGCACAGAGCTGCATTCAGGGAGTACACACACACACACACGCACACACACTCCCCTAAAGCTATAATGACTCAACAGCTTAGTAACCGACCACAAAGCCACACACACTGAGATGCAGCTTTCAAAACAAATGAACTTTGGAGGCCGAGCAGAGTCCTGCATCAGTGTGAGTGCAGCGCCCTTTGTGATCCACTATCGCCGGACCACACCCTGCACGTCATGACTCATCAGCCCAACCTCTGTTGTCCGTCCATGGCGAGGACAAAAAAAAGATGGAAAGGCAGAAGGAAAGAGACAGGCGGAAAAAAAGGGCGGGGAGATCATGAGCAGGAGAATCAACAAAGAGGACGAGGGGACGATCACAGGGAGACACAAAGGCAGCAACAAACAGATGAGTGCATTGTGGGTGGGACTCACCAGCTCCACCGAACCATAGTGTTTCCTGCTGAAGTCTCCACGCCTGCAGCCCAAGTCCTCCGAGGCAGAGCTGCAACACAAACGCATGGTCAGACACATGGCCTGTCTGTCCTCCATCACACAACACAGGCACATATACACTGAGGCGGTTGCAGCATCTGCTTGTCTCCGGTCTTTCTTGGATCTCACTTTGTCTTCTTGGTCATGCCTACTTTGTTCGCCCTACGTTCTTTCTCTCTCTCTCCTCTTCCCTTTTTTCTTTCTTTCCCTTCCTCCTGTCTGAGTCTTTGTCGATGTGGTTGGGCGGCTGGTGGCATGGTGACTGGCCGGGAGCGCTGGCCAACCCCAGTTCTGATTGAGACGCCGGTCCTGATTGAATTAAGTCACAGTGATAGATGGAGACCGGCTGGGGGAGCGGACTGCTGTGGTGCGCGCTCGGAGTAGACACATCCGCTAACACAGAGAAAGAGACTCCCATCTTTTACACGCCGAACAGGTGGATTTGGAAGATTTGGGCTCATTTAGAAGTTTAAAAGGCCCTTACAGCTGTTCTAACTGCAATATTATGAAGTATCAAATATAAGGAAAACAGTGATCCAGTGACGCCATCATTAGCCTCAACCGTATTTCTGTTTATTGCAATTCAGCAAATATTAGCATGTTCACACGCTACATTTAAGATGAACACTGATCATCACACTCAACATCAACATATTAACCGTGCTCGTGTTAGCATGCTGACATTAGCAGTACACACTGCTGCCTCACTGCTCGCGTGTAGACTTTTGAATCCAACTAAAGAAGCGAGAAGCATTACGAATATTTTTCAGCCTATTGTTTGAGCCACAGTGCAATATTCCCTTTTGATCGCTGGAAATTCAGAGACACAGCCTCTTCGCTCACAGAGAGACACATATTCATTTAACATTTAAGCATGCTTAAGTCATAACAGATTTGTCCTCAAAATGTGAACACTTAAAATTATTTTGCTATGATACACAACAACCTATTGGGCCAATCTGTGTTGATACACACAAAAGGAATTTAGCTGCCTTTTGATTGTTTGTGCTCATTCCTGCAGCACTCCATACAGCAGCGACTGGTGGACCGTGTGTGTGCACATGTGTGTGTATTTCATGTGTGCATACGTCTTTATGATTGTCCGAGTCACAATATGACCTGCATGTTTTCTGCTTCATGCGTCCCTTTGGACCACATCCCCCACACCTCTTCTAGCTCTCCTCAACTCTTCTCCTCGCTGGTCAGGTCTCTCTCTCTCTCTCTCTCTCTCTGCAGAGTGGGGCTGTTAATATATAAAGCACACTCTAGCTTAAAGGCCGTGTTTTAAAGAGCGTCCGTGCCACAGGATGTAGCCATCACTGTTTCCTTACCCACTCTATACTCTACATACTGACAGTTTTGTGCTCCATCACAGCATTTACCTTCATGTGCTCTCACTTTTTCCTTCTCAGCACCCAGGTTGCTATATCTTTCCTCCCCTGTGCCTTTCCTCCGAGAGGGGGCCATGAGAA
Organism: Myoxocephalus aenaeus; assembly: GCA_038501785.1. Taxonomy (NCBI): domain Eukaryota; kingdom Metazoa; phylum Chordata; class Actinopteri; order Perciformes; family Cottidae; genus Myoxocephalus; species Myoxocephalus aenaeus. Next base: position 937,235 of record JBAMJR010000080.1, read on the forward strand.
GGATTGCACCTTGGTGCTGGGAAGATTAAATGATACCACCACTAGCTACTAATGAAACCCCCCCCCATCTCGTAGTGAAGCGCACCTCCTTCTATCCTCATCATCTACTTATTATGACGGTGCTTATGGGTGAACATTTTATCTTTAGATGAAATTAGATATTGAGGTTTTTTAATTGCATGTAGAAAAACTCTCTAGTCGCTGTGGTTCATGAGGGATTTTTTGTTTCATAACCTTGACTAGTTGGCTTCAGTACATGCAACACTTCACTGTATATTTCCAGATTTACAATACCTTACTGTGTACTTTTTCCGTGTCAAATTTATCTTGAAACACAAGAGATATTTTAACACATGTAGGTAGCCCTTAGTGAGTTAAGAGCCATTTGTGCACAAGGTGGTTTCTGTCAGACCACAAAGCTGTGCAGACACCTATTAAGAGGTGGACAAGCCAAAGAGAAGTGGCTTAAGTGTGATGAGAAACATGTATTCCTGCCAGCAGACCTCTGGGAGTGCAACGCAGGGGAGATGACATATTTAGATCGATTTCAAGTATTACGTTTAGAGGAATTAAAGCAACAAAGAAAAGCTCTATACAATAAAACTAAGGGTTGAAACAGATAGAATATACTTTATTCTTCCCCTTTGGAGAAATATAAACTCGTCCCAATCATGTTTTTTTTACTTCAAATCTCCAGCAAGTGCTGAGTTTGTGCATTTATTTCAATTCCAAAATAATACAAATTAAAGAGCACAGATATTATGTAGTTTCGATGCCCATGTTACATTATTTCCTCTTTTTTTTAGCCTTGTCTTTAATGATACAAAGACAACATTGCTTTCATCTAACGACAATATTTGGGATGGTTTATGACTAAAAAGCAGATTGCATCAACATCAGCTTCAGCTGTATTTTGTGTGTTGTGCTAATTAGCACATGTTAGCATGCTAACGTACACAAATACTTTGGTGAACATGGTCAAAATGATACCTGCAACACATGAGCATGTTAGCGTTGTCATTGTGGGTAGGTTAGCATATCAGAGTTAGCTCAAAGCTTAAGCTAATGTCCGTACAGACCACAGAGCTAGCTTGGCTAGCTAGCATGGCTTCAGGCGCACAGTCTTGTGATTATAAGAGGGATTGATAAACGACCCTGTGGCATTACAGTCCTGACATGCTGCTGAACATGTGTTGGCGCTACAACACAGTTCAGACCATTACCCAGCATTCAAAGCCGCCCATATGTTTGGACATCATAACTTGAACTCTGCACCACAAACGGTTCAGTCACTTTCCAGTTTGCCTCAAGAAAAATGACATTGAAAGCTTGGACCAAAGAGAAATAGCTCTGAACTAGAGCAGCGGTAAAAATGGATATTCATTGCTCAACTGCTGCACTCAGTAATGGAGTACGGGAAAGGTTACAAACTGTGGTTTCTGTCTCAAGACAATGGACAGTTGCCACCTGAAAGGCTCCATGTACAGAGACATGTGAAGCATAAATCACACTGCCACCCATCATACTAAACCTCATGCTGCCGGAGAAAAGAAGCCAATCCTTTTATCGGTTACGTTAAACACGGTATGAATCTTTAAACCTTTAAATCACTCCATGAAGAGGCTCTTGTTGAGATTGTGTCGACCTTAATGCCAACAAGCATAAGCAAACACAAGTCTCTGGAGAGTGACAATGAAACGCACAAAACATTTATCAAACATTCAACAGCTTTCTGTCTCATGCATACATCCACATCTGGAGATTACATGTTCGATATAAATAATTGAAATGACTGTTTCCTACTGCAGTTCCAAAGACATGACTGCATGTTAAACAATAGCACTCGTCTTTTTTCCTTCAAAGTGAGGTAACAGGTAACAATTTCGGAACTTTGGTAAATCACCTTGGGATTTATATCATTTTAATCCAATTTGAATTCATCTGATCCATGCGCCAAGACTTTAATTTGTTGATTAATTAAAAAACAAAGTCACAGATACAGATTGGTGCACTGCATGCACAGTGCGGAAGAAAACTAACCCATCAGACACTTTTTCTACCAGAGCCTTTTAGATTATTCTTAAAAAAACACAGGTCACAAAGTGATGTTTGTACAGCAACTAAAAATATGAGGACGAGCTGGTCGAAGATGCAGATGACTCACACACAAAACGGAGATAATAAATGAGCTAAATCATCCCATAACAGCAATATGATAAGTCATAAGAGCATTTCAGAACAAAAGGAGCATCTCTGCTTCTCCTCCCTCTCCTCACTAGTGGTGCAGCATGGAAAGGAGGCGTCTCCTCTATTGGCAGCACTGTAAGAGCTTTATGATCACCATGATCTCTCTCTCTCTGTTCAAGTGTAACTGCATTGCACAGCCTGGCATTTCCAGATCAATCTCATCTAAGAGGCTGGAAATGAGCTACTAGACTAAGTGACCCTGGACTACATCTGAACTCAGCTGTACAGTTTAAGCCAGATGCCTGCCTCCAGTGTGGCTGCTGCATACGTTATCATGTCGCTAATGCCAGAGCTGCATGTACCTCCACTCTACCGTGAACTGAAAAAGCGTGCAATGAATAATTCATAATTTTTCCTTGTGCATACTGAAATATCTGCAGTCCCGAAAAAAGGGTACAGCTCAATTATTAAGCAATAGAATATCCGCACAGATGAAGCGACTCAGTTTCACAAAGCTGCGCATAAAGCAGCGCAGTGGGTCAATTAAAAGCTGTTGTGGCTGAAAGAGCGTCAATACTTCCAGACTGGAGACTTGTGGATTCAGTAGGGCTCGGTTTGCCAGCCATGCCAGAGTTAACGCAAAAAGATCCATACATTATGCACTTGATACACTCTCAACCCAAACAGTCGCTTATTCTCAACATTATGAAACGATAGCGCAATAAGGCACTTTTACGCATAACAGCTTTGCACCCCGCAGGTGTCTCCAGGCTGCAGAATAAAACAAGCCAGTACTGCAGGTACGACAGAGAGCTATGCATTCAACAGATGAGAGGTGGCATGCAGAAACACAGGTAAAAGTAGGATTTCTGTTTTGTTTGTTTGTTTGTTGTTGTTTTTTAGTTTTTTTTTTTTTTACCGATGATTGAAAGTCAACAGTTTGTTAGAGGCTGGATCCACACTGTTCATGTCCCCATGCGATGTCGTGTCCAGCGGACCCGGCGACAACAACAAACCGGCGTCTCGATCTCTCTCCTCTCCGTGTGTCGGTCCTCCCGTTAGGAGCTGCGGCGCGAACTCCGACAACAGCTGTTCGAATCCCGGCTGGTGGTCGCACTCCTCTTGGCTCCGGTCTCTACGATGATGAAGCGGAACGGCACTGCCATAGGAGCTGTGTGTTTACTGTGTGCTCTCTCTCTCTCTCTCTCTCTCTCTCTCTCCTCCCCACCACTCCCCCTCCCCTCCACAATGTGTTGCTGGAGGCTCTGCAGAGCAAAAGGCACCATTCAGAGCAGCTTATTCCCCCTTCCTCTTCTTCTTCTTTGAGCTATACTGTTACATCACCGTCAATTACGTGACGCTTCTCTACAGTTACAATATCCTGGAAGGCAAAGTGATGATAGAATATTCCTTACAGGTTCATAGATAGATGTATACTTTATTTATTCCCGAGGGGAAATTCGTTTGTCACAGTAGCAAGCAACTTACATATATGAGACACAAAAAATTAAATAAAAAATATCACAAAAGATATCTGAAATGCAAAATACTCAACATATACAACAAAACAAAACAGTAAAGCGTAATAATTTAGGAAATGAAACATTAAGGAAAGTGCAAAAATGCAAATGTGCAGTGTATATGAAGTGTATAACAAAAGCGGTGCCAGGGCTGTTGTTGTTGTTGTTGTTGATGGGTCAATTGACTTAGGGGTGACTTATTGTAAAGTCGAATAGCAGGAATGTTTTCTTGCATCTGTCCTTGTGACAGCGGAGCTGTGAGAGAAAATAGGAATGGGATTTGAACATACATTTAAATTTTTTCTGCTTTAGCCTGTGCTCAGTGTTGCATCATATGATGTCCTATATTAGCTTTTATGTTGAAGTCAATTGGCGTCATAATAAGTCACCTTTAAGTTGTAACTAACAGCTTTATTAATAGTTAGCAAATACGCCACTATTACTGAATAAGCTATTCATAAAAAGAGCAATATTTTGGGTTGCCAGGTTGTGAACAATCTTTTTGGCCACATGTTACAAAAGTTGGTAATTCATCACCATGCTGGACTTCCTACTTTTAATGAGTCTGAGTCTAGTTAGCAAGCTAACCCCTTGTTGGCCTGTAACTGTAAAGCATTAGTAAATTATTATATTATAGTATATATATTATATATATATATATATATATATATATATATATATATATATATATATGTATAGTATAAGTAGCCAGGACCATGAAAGTTGAAAAAAAGTCAGACAATGACGATATATTACCACATTTTCAAAGAAATCTTTTAAAGCAGAAACTAGTCTTTTTTGCCGCTCACATCCTCACCTTCAATCACTCTCCTGTGCTCTCTGGGGTTTTACCCATAATGCCACTCACCAACAGGTCCAGGCAATGATAAGGTCATTCATTCCTTTATTCATTCATGCAGCCTCCCTCCTCTCTTACTCGTTTTTCACCGCTTCAAAATACGCTCCCCTGCCTTGCGTCGACTTATTTAACACGCTGTGGTGACAATGTGGCGTTCATTTCACCGCTACCCGCTTTTATTAGAGGAACTGAGTGATGGCGTGCCACAACAAACATCCACCCGTGTGTTTTGTGGTCATTGGTAAAAAATATAAAATCAATCAATCTACTTTTTCCCCCTTAAAGGTTGTCTTTTCTTTTCTTCTGGCCTTATTAAAAGTCAGTACTGGCAGTACTTAAGTGGTTTAAATAGCTATGGACTGAGTTCGCACATTTGATTATATTTGGACAAAATATGGAAAGCATGATAAATAAACAAGCTGTTAAAAAGAGTCAAAACATTAGGGGGAAGGTTTTGAACACTCAAAGTAATGTGACTTGTGATGTCACATGGCATGTGTGAGGGGGAGGACACTAATAAAACAGATGAATGTGGCAAAAACAGTCAAAACAGGGTTTCCTTTCTTAACACACACACACACACACACACACACACACACACACACACACACACACACACACACACACACACACACGTGAAATAAGAGCATAGTTAAATCTGATACCTCCACAATAGCCCAGCCACAGCCTGTGTCTCCATCTCAGTCTACACACACACACACACACACACACACGCACACGCACACGACATGAAAGAGTGCAGGAATGCTCGGCTCGGGCTACATGGCACTCAGCTGCTCATCAATTTTTAATCAGCAGAAACCCCCCCTCTGTGGCACGCCACGCCACAAGAAAACACCTAAAGCTTCCGCGCACACACACACACACACACACACACACACACACACACACACACACACACACACACACACACACACACACACACACACACACACACACACACAGCATCTCTGAACACGGCTTCCTCCTTTTAGAGATAGCTCGTGTTGAAATGCAGCTGAGATCCGCCACCGCCTGAAGAAAAAGAAATCCTTTTCAAAAGAGAGACGCTGAAAAAGCCGCCCTGGTTTTCTCGCGTCAGGATCAAGTTACAAAGAACCAGCCTGAGATACCTGAACACCCCGCCTCCAATTAGAGCCCCGAGGACAATCACACACACACACACTCACACACACACACACATTCATGCATGATGCATAAACACAGCCTCATCCCATACCCTCCCATTGTTACACTTTGACACGCACTGCCCACATGACCTTTGCGTGAGGGCTTCTGGTTTCTAACGGTGCAGCCGGTCTGTAACAAGGGAAGTCAGACGGGGAAGACTTCCTGTTCAGAGAGCGGTGTGCTAATGTGGCCTTGGAGCTAAAGTAGCATCCTGAATGCATAACAAAGCTGCCATGAGATACACAACTGGTACACTGTGGCAGCAGTCGGCTCCAGGAGTTTCATTTACTGATTCCTTCAATGAAAAGAAGACAAGAAACACAAGAAGTTTGTTTCATCCTCTCCTGATGTCTCCCTTCATCACACTGACTAAGACAAACTTATTTTTTTTTTTTACGTCTCCATGCTTTCATGGTAACTGCGTGTTTAACGTCACATTGCTATGAATTGTGGGAAATTCCCTTGAGCAAAGTCGGCATCTAATGCCGACTTACGGAAAGGGTTCATAAAGGGGTCAACATGTCTGCCAGAGACTCAAACACTCAACCATGTGACAGTGGGACAGAACCAAACCCTCACGGACTTCACAGGAGCCTCAAAGTCCGTGAGTCCTTCAGGGCGGAGATCGGACCAAACAGTCACACCTGCGGCCAATTTAGAGTCCAATTAACCTGAGCTGCACGTCTTTGGACTGTGGGAGGAAGCCGGAGAACCCCTCTAGACACTGCAACACCGAGAGCAGCCCTCTTGCTATAATATAAGACTAATTAAAAAGAAAGAAAGAAAGAAAGAGTGTAAGCACAGAATTTTTTTAAAGGAAAAAAAAAAACCTTAATGGACAAATCTGTAAATCCCCTTATTGTTTTCAGTGATGATGATGATGGGCCGTTGTTGTCGCTCGCTTCGGGGCTGACCTCCTTTAATCAGCAGGCAGCGAGCACGACACGGGAACTAAGCTCGGGTCTCGAGGAGGGTTGAAGCATCAGAAAAACAATACAAAATCAGCATCCCTATATTCTACACATTTATTATGCTTTAAGGATGCAACAGGTTACTCTTCATATCCTGAACTGTGAGACGCACCGATGCTGAAGACCATCCAGTCTGCCAGAAACACGGCTATAAGACACATAAGATATTTAAATGGTCATGACAAGGGCAACATTCATCCATTCATCTGTTGATCGACTGCTTTGGGCAGTTTTCATGAAAAGACAATCCAAATGCCTCGGGCTCGCCGCCTTCTACTTTAATGCCATGTTCACGTGGATTACCTCAACTCAAACTACACCGTATTTTGTGTAAGGTCATTAAGATGCTGAGTGCTCTTAAAAGACACCTAAAGGGTTCACACACACACACACACACACACACACACACACACACACACACACACACACACACACACACACACACACACACACACACACACACAGATGCAGCTTCCCATTAAGCTGAATAACCAGTGAGCCGTGTCCTTTGGAGCTACTGAGAGTTTCAGCATTAGGTAGGAAGTGAACTATAAACTGTGTAACCCTTTAACTCTTGCACATGCCAGTGTGTGTGTGTGTGTGTGTGTGTGTGTGTGTGGGACCCAGCAGTGATGGACTATCCCAGGCTTTGTATACCTCAGACAAATGCAACTTCAAAGATGGGGTCATTAATGTGGGTGTAAGCATTAAGGTGCGTGGGTTCAATCCATGTGTCCATGCCAGTAATGGTTGCTGTGCACAGGTACACAAAATGCAAGTGTGTATCCACGTTGTAGCCTCAGCTGCATGATGCGGATCAGGAGCTCTTGACTCAATACTGCGCTAATCCCTCGGAGCTTTACGCCGCCTCCTCTCTGGACAGCTGCCACTCCGGCCCTTTAGTCTCACCGAGTAAGCCGAGTCTGACCACGGCACCTTTCCCACGCGGCGGGTAAACAAAGCCTCCGTTACTGTGTGTGTGTCTGTGTGTGTGTGTGTGTGTCTGTGTGTGTGTCTGTGTGTGTGTGAGAGTGTGAAACATGCAATTAGATGTGCAGCTCCTCACACTGAATCACGCTGGATCCAAAGGAGTAATTGCTTGAAATAGATTTATAAAAATGAGTAAAAAGCACGTATACATGACACACAACTACTAGCATCCACACAGCAGGGCTGTTTTTGTGTCGCACACCATCCAGATACAATATGCACCAACAACCGTGTTAAACCGCTGCATTAATATACATTAGAATGCATGCGAAAAGATTAAAATTAGGGTGATCACCCCATATGCAAGTTGTTCATTCAGAGGGAAAATAATCCACACTTTTCACAAAAGAGAAAGGAAAGGACTTCAAATCTTTAGTCTTTTCAACTCTCATTAATCATCTCTCGACCCCTCAGATGTATCTAGCGGCCCTTTGGAGTGGCCCGACCCCTAGGTTGGGAGACACTGGACCAAACTATGTCCACATGTGTGAAAAGTATTTCAAACTGGCAACATTTCACCCATTTTTCTGCATAATGAGTAAAATGTATAAGTACATAATACTTCTGCAAGAGTGGAGCTATAACAAGTAGACGATTAATCGAGCTGCAGAAAATAAAATTGCCAACTATTAATCTTTCCAACTGGTTGCAGCTTCTCAAATGTGAAGATTTGATGCTTTTATGTCATATGTAAAATGAAAAAAAAATCAGATTTAATCACTTTGGACTGTTTAATATTGTAACAGACATTTTAAATAAAACATTTCACAATATTATGACAAGCAAGCGGCCTTAAACTATATTAGAGGCGCTATGTTATACACAAATGTGTTCAGTTTATATGTATTTTCATATGATGACTGTGACTATGTGCAACAGAAACACCTTTTCTTGATGCAAGCTGTCTGCTGAGTTGTCCACACGTGAGATACGCATTGGACTATATCTATTTTTACATTAAAAAAGAAGAAAAAGAAAAGAGTATTGCGATATGTATGATATTGTATCGCAATATATCGCGACACATATCGTATCGCGACACGTGTATCGCGATACATATCGTATCTTGGGCGCTCGCCTCTGAAAATACTACTTAATCGATGATGAAAGTAATTGTTCGCCGTTGCCCGACGATGCAGTATTTCCACATTGCTGCGTTGGTACTTTTACCTAAATAAATGATCCGAGTACTTCTTCAATTTCAGTTGTGTGAAAATCAGCAACTGCCTCGCTTCTTGGACAGTTCAAGATATTCTATGGCGATCGATATCTATTCTAATGGTCATCTACACAAATAAGCACACGCACGCACTCGCATGCATCGGTACACGTGCAGCCGATTTGGATTCAGACATTGGCCTCTTTGTCTCCAGTGCGTCCCAAATGCCAGCAGGTCACCGCGTGGCCTCTGGGAAATGTCAGCGTGTCGGGCAGCAGCGATTGATGATGGCGCTCTCATTAGATGTGATCAGGTGAATTAACCTTTCGTCTGCAACGGTCAGACCGCTCTGGACGCCACTCTGCCCTTCGGCCCATGGCTACATGTGTTATGTGTTGTAGTGTGTGTGTGTGTGTGTGCGCTTTTGTGCTGTTTTATTTTGGATACCGACAATGCACTTTAGTCAGGGTTCATACACATTCTGACCAATGGATTTCCATGACTTTTCCATGACTTTAAACCAAATTTCCATGACCAAACATTTAGTGAAATCTGGGCGTAAACAGTAAAAAGTGAGTAAATGTAGTATTTAAACTAACAATGAGAATACAAAGCATACAGTAAACCTTAAATGACACAAATGAATGAGACAATAGTTTGATTGTATGTATGCCTGCTTATATTTTGAGCGTCTTTCTTTTCAAAGCATATTAATTATTTCAAACTCAGCGTAAATGAACGACATGAACACATGAATATAACACATTTACATGACTTTTTCCAAAACGTTTGGGATTTTATTTTTTTCGAGGACTTTTCCAGACCTGGAAATAACCATTTTAAAATTCCATGACTTTTCCAGGTTTTCCATGACCGTAAGAACGCTGTTTAGTCCTAAATATAATAAATAATGCATCAGTAAATTCTGCTGTTAGAGAACATGAAGAAACAATTGAGCTTGTTGTCTGAATGAAGCGCTCAGCTGCTCTCGACATAAACATCACTGTTTCTTAATGCTCTTACTGCTCTTTGTGAAAAAGTACGAATGGCCGATGTATAGTACAAGACATGTCATGTACTGTTTCAACTGCTTATAAACACGTCACTTTTAATCTGCAACTCATCCGCTTGATTTGGACTTCAGAGCGATGCAGAATCAAAAAGATCAAACTAAACGACAAAGATCCAAAGTGTGAATACTTTCTCACAAATGTACCACCACTGACCCTCCACCATATGCTTATACAGGGAGAGGCTGCCCTCTTGTGGTTATAATGTGTATCACAATTAAATAAGTTTTAAATAAGTATTATCATTTCATCATGTAAATGTAATGTGAACCCTCTCTTGCATAAAGTGTTATTTAAGGATTTGTGTTTTCCTATTTTCTAGAAGATTGGGGTTTTCTGATGAGCAATCAATTACATTTAAACTTAATTATCACCCCCACATACTCCACATGGATATTTGTATGTTGCCTCACGGCAATGATGTTCAATAAGGGTAAGAATAATGCATCTGTGGTGATGATTTATGTGGGGGGAAAAGTGAAATATGCATTATAAATGGTGTACTGGAAAGATACATAGGGACACTAGTTTCTTTATCAGAGTTCAGTAATTTATGACTATATTTTTGGAACCTCTGGCTATAGTTTTTGGTTTCTTTTGCATTTTTGCCGAGGAGAGCTAGGAATCACATTTTCTGCATCCGCAAAAGAAATACAATGCAAGAGTATGGCTCCATGTTATTCTCTCCTATTGCGTGAACCCTACACTTCCCAAAAAGCAGTTCTATCATAAAAGGTAGATATGAATCATTCATGCCTTGAAATATATCCATTTCTTTAAAGTCCCCAGAGGATGAATTATAACACATTTGTTGATTCTTCAACTTTTCTACTAGCACCATCATCAGGTCAAAATTGTAATCCTTCCAATACACTTATAAAACGATCGTGCTAAATTCAGCTGTACCTCATGTTAAGTGACAACAACAACATGTTAGCATAGCCCACAAACGCACTAAGCTATGATACTGAACATGATAAACATTCTACCTCCTAATCAGCATCATGTCAGCATTGTCGATCTGCTTGTTTCTCAATAAGTTATGTTGGTTAAAAGGAAAATGCATGTATTTGTGCATGTGCACACATTTAAAGCAAATGTGCACCTGAGTCTTGGTGTTTGTGTTTTTGTAAAGGCAGACGTTCTTATTTCAGAACGGCTCAGGAGAAATGGCGACGTGCAATATCATACATGTACTATTGCAGTACAACTAAGAGGCCTACAGTTGGGGAAACTCCCCTGTGGGATGTTTATTTTCCAAGAATGTCCACACAAAAACTTAATATGATCCACATCTTTACAACCTCTGCTGAAAATACACTCTTCCTCGATGATTCCACACATACTTTCAATCCGCTGCACTTCCATCTCTTTTATTCTTTCACCCTTTCTTTCTGTGGCTCACTCTCTAACCGAGAAGGTTTTTTCCCCTTAAAACCGCAGGGTAAAAATGTACATCGGTAACCCTTCAGGCTCCATTTCCTCCCCGGCCTCTCCTGGGTCGCTCTAAAGGGGTGATGACGGGGTTAGTGTGCTGGTGTGAAGAACCTCACGCTGCAGACTTCCTCTGATCTTTCATACTTCAACACACACTAACTTTCCCTTTGCGCCTGGAAAAAAAAAAGTGTATCCAACTTGGAGCAAAAAAGGAAACAGAATATGACTCTTGCATGGAAGTGGCGTCTGAACCGCCGCCATGCTCGAAGTAGAAGTTGCTCTACGCTGGGCTTGTTGCAGCCAACTAAGATGGGAAATGTTTTTCCAGCCTCCGAGCTTTCCCGTAGCAGCGCGCAGTGCATTTTAATGTGTAGGTATGTGTCTTACAGCCCTAAATGGAAGCAGATGTTTCAGTCCAAGAGGAGACGTTTACATAGGGCTGTAATCAAGTGAGGGATTTTTCCTTTGGTATTTTATTTTTTTGCTCTTGTAATTTGAATCTATTTTTCTGACTAAATGAGCCCGGTGCTCTGCATTGTGCGCATGGCTGAACTGTGCCGGGTTGTGCTGAGCTATGCAGCCACATATGGGAGTGATTACAGTCCAGTGTTTATCAGACCTCACTGAGGGACTGACTCCACGGCTGCGGAGCAGAACCAGCCTCGCACACTACTTCAATTTCCCAGCTCCAGCCTTCTACGGAAAGTCAGACGAGTGATACGATATTGCACCGACACAGTGAGCATGCAATCATAACTCCTGGAAGCAACGTCTTCGATGGTACAAGTCTGTTCACAGGTGCTGAGGAGTGAAACCAGAGCGTGACGTCCCATTGGGCAGTCGGGGCTGCAGACTGCAAGTTTGCAAATTGAATAACATCTGGGGTCGAAAAGTTAGATAGAAGAAAAGTTAACCAGATCTCTGTAGTAGCTCGAGCTACATTAGCCGCCATTAGCATAATAACCTAAATCTCCAACCCAGCTGGCAGGCAGTCAAGCTGCATTGTGGGAAATGTAGGTAGCTAGTCGCCATGTTTGGGTAAGGAAGAAAAAAACGCATGGAATAAAATTGACAATAGCATTCGTTCTGCTGCATTAATCTAGATTTATTTTGATGACACGAGTGCTCCTGGTTTTCTCATGCTGCGTTCACACCAAGCGCGTTGCAAATCTGACACGTGAGTAGATTACATGCAAAGTCAACGCACAGACGCGAATTTCAGACGCTGTTGTGGGACTACGGATAATATTATGAACCCAGACACGATGGAGTTTGATGTTCCGACGTATGTGGAATCTACACAACAAGTATAAAGCGGAACTAGTGGTTATTTCCGTGGTGGATGGCGGAAACGGGTACTGTTTTTACGGAGATAAACCACAGACATAAGCCACGCCCCCTTTCAGGCGCGAGTATTATTCGCAACGCGAGTATTATTCGCAACGCGTTTGGTGTGAACGCAGCATTACTCTTCAATGATTATAAAGTAAATATATGTTGATGATGAAAGATGCTGACCTGCTGATAGAGCGTCAGATCAGAAATGCTCCTGTGTCGTAGATACAACATATTTTGTCATTAATGTGGAGAACGTCTTGACCGAATGCTTGAAGAAAATAACGTTTTTTATTAAAATCCTTCAAATAATCTTTAATAAACCGTCTACACTGCGTCTTCATTCTCTCTTGTCCAATCCAAACTACGAGTGTGAAGGCTATACGAGTTCACAGTGTGCAAGGCAGAGGAGTGCATTAAGTCAGCATAAATGTCAATAAATCCACCCGTTCAACTCCCGGCTGGCTGCTTTATGACAGACTGTAACGCAGAGGGAGACCCGAGCAGCCCGGCCTCCCGCCACCCCGTTCCCTCTGTCTGTTAGAGAGATGAGAGTCCATGTTCGTGCATTCTGAGATGTACAAAAACACAGAAAACATGTCTGATATTCAAAACACATGTTCTTCATTCACATGCAGCTTTGAAGCCTACTGTAAAAGCTTAACCACAAGAGCACAAACCCGAATGCAGATTTCCTTTTCTTTTTCTCCCCCCTCCTCTTAAAAAAAAAAAAAAAAAAAAAAAGGCCCATTCCTTTCCAAAGCAGCTGAATGCAGCAGCTCGGCTACATTTGGCTCCGGTCTCGTGCCAATCCGACAAACTGCGGGCTTTGGCAGCGTGAGAGGTTAATGAAAGCATTTCAGAGCCAATGCCCTGACGTGACCTCTGAAGCGAGCGGTTCAGGTAAGGAGGAGGACGAGCGAGTGAAGGAGTCTGCCAGAGGATCTATTTTCTGCTCCGTTAATGCGGCCGCGGCTTGCAGGGGGAAGTTTATCGCCGCTCCATGAGAAGCTTTTTGTTCGTGGAGGACGGTAAGAGCAAGGAGGGGCCGCATTGATTAACGAACAGCTCACATATCAAAGCCAACCAATCCAGGCCGTCTCTTTCTCCTCCCTACGTTGTGAACCAACTCCTTATCCTTCCCGTATTTGTTCTGCGTTACAAAATTAAACCATGTGTTCTGATCACACATTGCCCTGCGTAGGCTCCCATGATAAATGGCCCTTCCCGCTGCCTGCCAGCGCATGCCTTTCCTTAAATGAACTACAAATGTTCTGTTATGGATTGACAAGACTCCAATGTGGTTAGTTTCCACCGCTTCAGAATCTGCTGACGTTGCCAATGGACTCATTAGAAAGCATTGGCGCTGACCTTTTCTGATTCTGGATTCTGGCTTCATCTGATCAAATCTTCCTCCGGTGGTCAGTGTGTGTGTGTGTGTGTGTGTGTGTGCTTGCCGCTTCGCAGAATGTGTTACCGCCTGTTCACATAGTTTCCCTTTGTGTCTCTGAGAGCTACGTTTGCTCTGCCAGTCGGTGGTCAGAGCTGAGCCAGTGATTTCCTGGCTCCTTCAAGTGTCACTCATCTCGTTCACACACAATCAGCCGGGGGCTCGACGGGGAAGACGTTTTAAGACGGACCGCGAGTCGACATGTTAGAATTGTTGTGAAAATGAATGGGAAAGAAACACTAAATAGGTTAGGATGTGTTGTTCCTGGAAGACATCCAGACTCTCCTGTCAAGCTCAAGATTGGGCGAAGAAAGATTGGGCGAAGAACAACCCAAAAGTTGTGTGAGCTTGTTTTATGCACCAGCATGATGAGCTCAACTGACTTTGCACTATGACACTGCAGACTCACATCTTCTTTTCATACACAGTACAAAAATGCAGCAGCAGAACCAGAGATATTGCCTTTTTTGTATTTTTATATTATGCATTGTTTGTTCCTTGACGAAATAATTGGGCGCCTACATTACCCACAAAGCAATTTGACCATGACAGTTCAGTAGCTTTCTACCTCCAAACCCCACTAATCATTTATTTCTGTATCCATATGTACTGCCGATACATACATCCTTAATTGCATTGTCATGTACAGGTACATACATGAAGACCTCTGCATTTAACCCACCCTAAGTATTTTAGGAGCAGTGGCTATTCTGAAGCGCCGGAGAACAACTTGGGTTTCAGCGTCTTGCTCAAGAGCACTTTGACGTGCAGACTGAAGGAGCTTGGGATCGAACCGCCATCCTTGTGGTTACCCTCTGAGCCAACTAGCATACACCAACATGCAGCCATCAAAGGGAAATGACCACGCCATTGGTTGGAGTCAGAGATGCAGACGTTCTGCTTTCACCTGCCGCCCTGCAGCTCCTACCTGCTGCCATGAGACGAGCGGCCAGCTGGCAGTGCGCTGGCTTTGTTAGATAAGGCTTAGTCACCATGAAGCGGTGCCCAAAACACAGTCAGAAATGCTGTAATAATGCGACGTGAAGTGTTTATCCCAAAGCCGATTAACGTGGAGATTAGGACAAATCACCAGAATTGTTCACTTCTTGCTAATATTTAGAATAATCTTGTATTTGGATTCATTATTGCAAGATGTCTCTCACCCCAGAGGTAGAAAGCAACAAAGTATGAAGCGCATTAATTACTAGTTACTTTTCAGATGAAGACTTAAAAAAAACACAGGATAGCTATATAAAACACAACACATAGTTAAGGTTAAATCAGGGGGTTCCGAACCTTTTTGGCGAGTTCAAGTCCAGTCGGGGCTCTTCAGATGTCTCTGAGACTTCACTTGGTGTCAATGTTTTAAGAGTTAAAAGACAAAGTTTTAAAAAACAGAACTAGCTTATGATGAAATGCCGTATATATGTACAATTTATTTGCTAATCAGGGGAGTTCAAAACTATTGTTTAGCAGCTAAAACGCCAAAGTGCACATTAATCAACAATGCCAATGGTCCAGAGTTAGCTAGAACGATAATGTTCATCCCTGATTCAGAGATGTCGGGGTTTGTGTCAATGTTTTACTTGTCGGGGATGAATATATACAAAGTGTGCTGAACATAACGGTGAGGGACACAGAGAGCAGAGAAGACGGGCCAACAAAGATGCCGAGGATAAAGAAAGCTCTGCCGGAGTCTCAACCCGGCGTCTGGCAGTGCGACGGAGGTAAATAATAAATGTTTCTCAACATCAAAGCAAAGTGCTGTTCGGCCCTTTTAATCAATTTAGAGGCAGCGGCGTGAGCGTCAGCAGCAGCAATAGGTCTCCGTTGTTGTTTTTACTCCTCGCTTCTGGCTCTCGGCCGACAACATCTTGACAACAGCTTGTCAGGACCTTGACAGACGGCTGACATCGGCGTAAGTCCCGCCCCTGTAGTTTCACCTCACGTTGCCAGACGAATCAGGCGACTCGAACTCGTGGAGTGGGCGGACTCAAACGTCTGCACCCAGACAAGGGCCCGACCCCGAGGTTGGGAACCCCTTTAAAAACTACCTAACTGTATATAAAGTACTTAAAAGTAGCTCCACCTCGACCAGCTACAATACTTAACTATTGCATCACTAATTACAGTCTAATAATGTCATATATAATAATAACAATATAACACTTACGGAGCAATTTTTCTGCAGAATGCGTATACTTTTACTTTTGATACTTGTTGATAATACCTCTGTACTTGTAATAGTAATGGAGTATTTCCACATGGTTGTACGTTATGGTATTTTTACTTATGCAAAGGTACCGAGTACTTCTTCCACCACTGCCTGGCGGAGGAAAAGAGGCCAGATGACTCGATTAAACTACCATATGATGTGCTTCCACAGTCAAACATATGGAAACACTTCAGCCGGTGAGAGTGTGTGTGTGTGTGTGTGTGTGTGTGTGTGTGTGTGAGAGCAGGTTTCTAACATACTGTGTGTACTGTCTGAATGTGTTTTGGTCATGCATTACTGCAGGAAGATGAATTACACACAGCCTTCTCAGCAGCGGCCCTTCGCTCGAGTGTCCTCCATATTCCCTCCGTATCGCGGAGAATCTATTCCCCCCCCCACGCACGTCAGGCGTGGTTCTGATTGATCGCCCGTTAAACCCGGTGTCTGAGAGACGGTCTGCCGGGAAGCCCTGCAGCGAGACTCCGGGTCCCCAGCAAGCAGACAAAGAAGAAACAAGGCCTGTCATCACAACACGGGGCCAATCAGGCTGATTAGAAGAGATGTGGAGTTTGAATCAAAGTGCTGGCACACACACACACACACACACACACACACACACACACACACACACACACACACAGTTATCAGCTATAAGAGCAATGAAGCGAGATTCATGAGTAGATTTGCTCTTCATGAACACCTCCGCAGATCTGTCTGCAGTGGCAGGAAATGAGAGGAAGTGGAAATGAGGGAGGTGATCAGAACAATACAATCAGGATTAATAAAAGCTGCCACCGGTAGATGATTCATCGATTAGTCGGTGGAAAGAAAAATAACTGCTTTGATAATCAAAAATGTTCCCATGTGAAAATGCCAAACAGTTATCAAATGTGAGCGTCTTCTGCTTTTCCCAATCTGACATCACAGTAAATGGAATATTTGTTTAGGTCAGACAAAACTAGATATTTGTTGTGCGTCACCTTCAGCTCTAATATATTGAATTTGATATTTGTGCGTTAGAATGGAGCCTGTTTGGTTTAATACCTCTACCCAGTACACCAATGCGATGTTTTGACCTGTTAGCTACAGTTTTACTTTAAAACTGACACAATGTGTTCCCAAAAACAATGTGACATTGAAAACTGCCAAGGAAACACATATTATTAAGTGTGCATGTATAGTATATACTGTATGCTTTATAGACCGACTACGACGATTGCACTCTTTCATTACTTCAACTGGTGTAATATAAATGCATTTTTAAATACATGTTTGTTCTATCTGTATATATATATATATATATATATATATATATATATATATATATATATATATATATATATATATATATATATATATAATACTGCTATTGTAGATTATTT
>JBAMJR010000080.1:960000-1007500 GCA_038501785.1 Myoxocephalus aenaeus
TGGCCTCTTCGGGGGCAACTGGAATAAAGCTTAAAAAAACACCATTGTCCCTTGTAAAGTTGATATATGAGCAAAAAGTCACTCTTTTTTTTTAGCTTTAGTTTCGGAAGATGGGATACGATGGGTTTTAAAACAACAACAAATGAAGCGTGAGTGAGATGTGGAAAAGTTCAACAGTGTAGTGTGATTGATGAGAAACAGTTTTATGTGTTAATAATTATTGCTGTCAGCTCGATCAAGTCAGTAACGACCAGCTGCCATTTTGAAACATGCGTGCGTCCTGGGGAGTGCGGCGTATGAGTCATAGCCAGCCTCCTGCTCCGGACTTGGCTCAGCCTCCATCACCAGACTGACCGGTGACCTCTAGATGTGCCTCTCGAGGTCACTTCATCCCGGCAGAAGCAGACTGTGATTCTGCATGCAGCCTCCATTAGACAGAAAGTGGCCGTTAGGTCCTCTTTTGAGTGACGGCTTCTTGAGTGAGGCCGAAGCCATTTGGGGTAAAGAGGTGACGAAGAGCTTCGCGGTGAAGCAGCTGACAGCGGATTCCTTCGCACTTCAGCGCTCGATGTTCACGATTGACAGGCAGACAGACACACTTTGGGTGTCACAGCACCTCAATGCTGTGCTGTGACAATACAAAAGCATAAATCACATTTCACGAACTGTAAAGCAACAGATTGACATTTTTCTTGCTACTCTCATGCCCGTCTCTGCGGTTAGCTTAGCTTAGCTTAGCATAACAACTGGATACGTGGAGACAAAAGTCCATGAAGCAGCACCTCTACAGCTCAGTAATCCGTACAAAAAGGGTTTACAGTTTGTACTGTAAGCAATTCCCCCCCCCCCCCCCCCCCCCCCCCTCCACCTGTCCCTTGAATGTAGCTTCATATTTAGCATACAAACATGAAAACAGTAACAGTCTTGTCTCATATCCCTCAAGGTAGGGTGACCAGACGTCCTCTTTTTCCCGGACATGTCCTCTTTTCAAGACCTAAAAAAAGCGTCCGGCAGGGATTCCAAAAACGTCCGGGATTTTGCTACGTCGGGGGAAATAGTTATTACCCCCTTACAAGTTTTGGAAATGGTATCTCCCTCACGTTCCACCTTCTTGCGCAAGCTCTGACTGTAGAGAGAACCGTCATTGGTCGACCGATCTCAACGTAAATGTAAGTTCACGGCATGCTACACACTACTGCTACCCCCCCGCGACGAAGTGTCCTCCTCCTCTCTCCCCCCCGGAACGAAGTGTCCTCTTTTTCACAAACTCAAATCTGGTCACCCTACCTCAAGGCCTTTACACATCGGGTCGCTGACGAATGAACAACTGAAAAATACTCTGAATCATTCAGAGCAAAACTATTCATACCGGCAGCGGTACAGTTGCAACACTTATAAATAAAAGCTTTGAATATATTCGCACAGGCAGAGGACCAACACTTACAACGGGAAGATGTTTTAGAGACTTTCTGTGTGAATTTTCTGTTAAACAGTATATGTCTACTGTGACAGGTAAGAGCAGAAGGAGTGCATCTGGTTGTTGTACAATATAGTGTACATATTAAATATGCCCGTTCTGCACAACTTGATTGATTGATGCCTTTATTTGTGATGCAACGGCTCAGAGAAACGCCCCTTGTGCATACAGACCTTAACTCTTGGCAAGATAACGAATCTAATAAGCAAATTTCCCCAAATGTCATACTACTTCTGCTAATTCCGACTTTATTATGCAAAAAACGAATTATGCGCTTATTGAATAAGAGTTCTCGAAAGCATCCCGGCCTGCTGTGGCAGAGTCTGTTGCTGCAGGATGCTGCTGTCTGCTGAGTGGAGGTCTGTGCACACGTCATATTGGCTGAACAAAAGGGTTCTGTCGCACCGTCACACGCCAAGCACGTTTGCAGAGTCAAAAATAAATAATTGCATATAACCAATCCCCCTCTAACCTGCAGCAGATGGAGATAGTGTCCGCGATAGGGGGAGAAAAGTACAACCTGGCAACGTGAGTGTTTTCGCCTCCTCTCCATCTCTTCGCCTCCTGTCTCAGCTGCCTCTAAATGGACCGATTCATCGGCGTCTTGCTGACCTGAGCAATAAAGAAAGAGCGAGGGAGCGAGCCGGGGCCACAGTGTTGCCAGACCACAGCTGAGGTCCGTCAGTGACACCGGGTCCCCTGCCAGCAGACCACCGCAGCCCAAATCTGCAACACACTGAGGGGACATTTAGCAAAAAATAACGCCGACATTGGCACAGATTCTGGGTCGCAGAGTTTTTTGGGGGGCGGCAGAGAGGGGGGTGTTGGTGTCAGCAGCTTGTCGTCCCCTGAGGAGGCTCAATGGGCAGCAGTGTGTACGGGGAGGAAGAGGAAGAAACCACATTTTCAAAGGGGAATCCACAGGGTGAAGCTGTTATTAGCTCCGAGTCATACTAATACGGTCTCATCGCTTGAAGCGAGGGACATGATTGTGGATTAAGGCGGTGGTTACTAACCGTTGTGACCCCTGCAATGGAAGAAATGTAGCACACATGCCCCCTCACCACAGATTATATATAGCCTTTGTGTGGCAGTTAAACCTCAGACGGATTTATATAGATTCATTCATTTGAAGGGATGTTGAAACAACATAATTTTGTGCAACCGAAATATATGTTTTTCTTTCTTATCCTTTTTATCAATTGGGGATATTGTGGGGAGGGTGTTGCATTATTAACAAAAACTTAAAACGCTGGAGAGAGCCTCACTTTAAACAAAATAAAACAACATAAACATAACATGTTATGTTCCCTATCAAAATAATTTGTTAATGTAATGTAAGAAAACCTTTTGATGCTGCCGTCCCCTGCAATATGATGATTCTAATCATTATTCAAATCCATTCGTAGGTAGGAGGCTCAAAGCTAAAGGCCCACTGGTAGTGTGTGTGTGTGTGTGTGTGTGTGTGTGTGTGTGTGTGTGTGTGTGTGTGTGTGTGTGTGTGTGTGTGTGTGTGTGTGACTTAAAGACTTAAGACTTAAAGGACATCGTTGGCGTGATGAAGGACTTCCATGTTTACTTGCTTTTCACTGTGCTGCAGATACACTATGCACACACACACACACACACACACACACACACACACACACACACACACACACACACACACACACACACACACTTACACAATCTTACAGTTACACCCACCTCTCCTTCCTCTTCTCCTTCTCCTGCTCGCTTTAAAACATACATAAATCACACAGATAATCAGAGAGGTCACATGACTCACGACTGAAATCATGATTACAAGGAAGTCTGCAAAGAAAGAGCCAGTATGTGTGCTGGTCTGTCCTCTAATGAAAACCAGCCACAATGGAGTCAAATATTTGCTCACAAAAAAAAAACTCCAGTATATATGTTTTGCTCTTTTGACAACAGCTGGGTTGCAACAATAAACATTTAATAGATGCAAAATTAGAGCAATCCTCTACAAGGGCACGCTAGCACATGATTACTGACGTCCTGCATTCATTTGCTCTCAAATCACAGCTGAAAACAATCAAAGTCAGGACCTCTGCTCGAGCACTTTAAAGCCATTATCCGCTGAAGGATGAAGAGGATGCAAATATCAGGATTCAAACCAGCTGTTGAGGAGAGAAAACATTCTGACCTCTGTGTTCAAAAACAGTCCGGATGTTTGCTCCCATGTAGATTCTCCAGCTGCCTCCAGGGTGTGTTTAACAGCCGTAACACAAAAAAACATTACAGAGCAGACATTAATGTTTATGGATCACTTCATATTCTACAGATGAATCGAGGCTCTGTGCCTGCTTGTGCATTGTAATGTTCTGTTTAATCTCAGTTGATAATACGCATCTCTGTATGAGGACTCATGCAGTCACCTCCTCAACAGCTGATCCTACTTCCCTTTCACCCGAATCCCTCTTCTCGCCATCTTTAAAGCACTTGCGTTGATGTATTTACCCAGAGTGCAACTTTGTTCTGAGGCTAACCTGCCAACCGCTTTGCTACTTCACCTTTTCTTTCTTTGTGTATTTATGAAAACTAAATAAATCATTGTCTAGAGAAGATTTCAGATGACATTTCAGATGTTCCACTAAAGACTGATTCTCCCTCTTTACCTCTCAGATGGTTTCATTAAAATAAAAAACAAAACGGCCTGTTTTTCCTTAAATCAGAAAATGTATACTTAAAAAAACGTTGAGATATTTGACAACACATCTGTAACCTTGGTGCCATCTTTGATCCAACCCTCTCCTTTCAACGCCTCCTGACCTCAAGCTCAGATCTGCAGAAAAAAGCGCCATAAAAAAAAAAGTATCATTATTATTATTGTTATTATTAACTTTGAGCTGATCACCGATGTACTTGAGATTCATCCTCGTAGTAAATTTCATGGCAATCCATCAAATATTCGTCGAGATAGTCTGGATCTAAGTGGTCTGGATCTAAGTGGTAGAACCTTAGTGGCATGACAAAAAAACAAAAGAGAAAGGATCCATTTTCTGACTCACTTTCAACAAAAATGACAAATCAATGTCATTGGATTGGGTGGCGCAGATGTTCCTGACATTCGGTCCACCCCTTTAATCTCTCTGAGTGTCGGTTAAAGCCTGAACCCTCGTGAGCAGCAGGATGCAGAATTGAACTCAGCAATTACAGTCTGATGGTCTGCGATCACAGATGTCGACTTAATGACGGCGTGAGTGTGTGTGTGTGTGTGTGTGTGTGTGATATGACCGTGCATTAATTTTGCATCTGCATGGGTTTGTCCACTGAAAAGTGTATTTCTGTGTGTGCTGAACGGAGAAAGCACCGTATGAAGTCTCAACAAAGCACATCAGTTATTTTCACAGTGGTGTTTTTTGTCGTTTAAAGGCACAGTGTGTAGGATTTAGTGCCAACTAGTGGCGAGGTTGCAGATTTGCACCCAACTGAATATCCTTTCAATCACCGCTAACCTTTTCCAGCAACGAGAAACGCCAAAAGGCTTTCTCGAGAGCCAGTGTTCGGTTTGTCCTTTCTGGGCTACTGGAGCTAACCTGCTGACTCTGTACGGAGACATGAAAGGCTAATTCTAAGCTAACGAAAATACAACTGTTGAAACTTGAAAACATACATACTATGAATATTACGTTCCATTTCTTAAGATAAATCCCCCTAAAAGGCTGATGTGTGCTCCGGTTATATGGTCGATAATAAAGTGTGTATTTGTGGAACGGAGAAGCGGAAATCTTTGTAACGATGTCGGAGTTCATCCTAAAGAACGAGGAGGTCCGCTGACTCACTTGAGTAAACTCAAGTCTGCAGGTCTCCGTGTGCTTTGGCTCCTTCCTCCTTCTATACCTGTTACAGGGTGACTCATAGCTTATCACTATGAAGCCTGTGTAGACGAGAGGCTTCAACTGCACACACACACACACACACACACACACACACACACACACACACACACACACACACACACACACACACACACACACACACACACACACACACACACCCTCACAGCAGATACCTACTCCTTGTCGGGAACACTCTTTCCTACGCTTCCTTACTCAGAGAGGCAGTGATGAACGGGTAGATGGTGCCACTCAATCGTGGAGGAGCTTTGAAAAGAGAGAGAGAGAGAGAGAGAGCCTGGAGTGAGATTGATTTGTGTCTGACATTTCCAAGTGGCCACGTCTAAAATATACCAATAAAGTAGAGTAAAAGTAAATGGAACTCTTCTAAAAGAAATAACACAGAGGCGAGAGCAGAAAAGTAACAGATTCATGACAGACATTAGAGGATGAGGGGTTTCCAGCCAATCTCATGGAAACAGTTCACATGCAGCACCAGTTCTCTTCAAGGCAATGTCTGTCTCCCACTTTGATTCAGACTGAAATATCTCAACAACTACAGGGCAGGATGGATTACCAATATATGTTCTACAGACGTGTGTTGCTGGTTACTTGACATGTTTTACCTTGTTTACAGCCAAATACCTGTTAGACTATACTGACAGAAGCCTCAGCTTTACTTTGTGATGCTAATAGCACATGTTCGCTAACACGCTAAACTACTGTTTTGAACATGGTAAACTTTATACTTGCTAAACATCCACATGCTAGCATTGTAATTGTGAGCGTGTTAGCATGCGGATGCTACTATGAAGTTTAAAGCACCACTGTAACTAAGTACAGCCTCACAGAGGGGTTACTGTAACTCTATATTCTTGTGTAATAATGCTAAATCATTTCCAAAAATGAAAGGGAATTGTAATTATTTAACAAATGCTAATTAAATAGGAGTAAATAGTGCATTTGTTGGGGGGCTTATTTCAACCTGATACACATGTTGATGTTGCTGTTTTTTTGTATTTTCATGGGATTGCTTGAGAATAGGTGAAAAGGTCACACTGGCAAATAAACAGCGTGACTGAAAAGCCGGCACGGAATCATTTACTCGAACCATTTCACGCGAAGAGCCACGTGAAGAGGTCATGTTTCTGCAGAAGAAAGACACGGATGACTAACTGGATGAATACATTCAGCCAGGTATCGTGTGTCCTCCACCTTTCCCTTTACTTTACATTAACTGGTCAATATCTTCTTGGTTCATTATCCATCTCTCCGGTGATTTCCTACGACACCTTTTGACCCCAGCGCAGTTACACGCAGTTACACGGCATGATTGGATCTAATTACTCTCATTAGAAGAACAAGTGGTTTAAGCAGCGGCTATGCAAATCAGATTCTTCCCTTCCTCCGAGCCTCTCTGGCTGTCGATGGCTTCACCGGGGCTGTGGGTGGCTCAGAGGAACAGATGTCAGTTATTCATCGGGGCTCGGCGTCTCTCAGAGATGGGATTAAGATTGTCTGATGCATCCATGTAATAACCACATCCTTCCTCTTAAATGTCACTCCGACCGTTTGGATGCTCCGAGATGAGAAACATCAGTCTGTTCGGCATTTAGGTGGCTCAGATCTGGCAGATGGGAACACTTTGTACACACACAGACACACACACACACACACACACACACACACACACACACACTCACATGTCTGCTTGTATGTGTGCACCTTCACATGCACTGTGGTTTCCCTGGGAACGTGAGACTTCAGGCAGGGATTCCCAATCACGAACTGCCAATCACCTTCGTGCGGCTCATATAGCTGGAAGGCTTTCCCTGTGTCCAGCTCGTGTGTGTAGGGATAAAGATGTAATATTACATGTTTTCTTCTCTGCATTTGTGTAATCTCTTCTCCTCTCCTCTCCAAAGGAAAAAAACTGATTGTTCTTACAGTTCTCTGTCCCTCTGTGGTATCTATTCTCAGCCTCTTGTCCCGCCCACTCGTCCCCTGTTTCATGGCCACTGTTTTTAAAATGCTGCTCTTCATGAATGGAAAAAAAAACTACTTTAAATGTATGTTATTTAGCATATTAACAGGGGCACTTCAAATGTGGAATAAATTCATGTCTGTAGTTACATCTATCACATAATATCTCATTGCTGTAACTTTCAAACAAGAGTCAAACTGAAACACAGAGCCTGCGGCAACTTTTGTTCAAAGACAACCAAAAGCTGCATCATTGGGCTGCAACCTCATTAGCATTTATAGCTAGCATGAATTAGCATTCATGAGAACGCAAAGATAGTCCCCATCTCCCCCAACTTCTTGTGCGTCAGTTGTTCTCCGCCTCACGCCAAAAGAGAGCTACGTCCTGTGGTATGGTTTTATTGTATTATTTCATTAATAGTGAAATAGTGTTTTCTGGCGGTGTTATCTAAATGTGGACACAGGCTGCAGACTCCATGGCCTCTCACGGTCCGGCAATCAAATCTGTCCCCGTGTGATGGCTGCCCTTTATTATTCTGCAACTCATTACCAGTGAAGAACACTGGGATGCATGTTCACTCTGACACCTCCAGACGCACAAAGACAACACTCACCGGCAGAAACGCCCACAGGCGTCATGAATACGGCACCGAAACCACAGTCTCTCTTTACCCATCTCTCGGAAAAGAAATGAATAAAAACGTAAATGATAAATAAGGTTAAAATATGTCTGGCACACACTCATGTCCTTTCCTTTTTGCATTCAGGTAAAGAAGATGAGGACGACGAGCGAGAGGTAGAGATCTCTTGTGGTGCACGTTTCATCAGACAGTGAGATGTGAAGGTATCGGACGTTAGCAGAAACGCAGACCACCAACAGGGTTTTCATCCATTATCCTTCCATTAGAATCAGCCCCCTGCTGTTAAATGCACTCTGCATATGGGGTCAAATGTCTCACTGATTTATCCGTGTTAAATGTATTACTAACACGTTTTTTTTTTTCAAGATAAGTGTTTTTTGATCATAAAGCCTCTGATTTAATTTCAGTTTGCAGCTTTTATAAAATGCCAGTTTTCTATTTTTAGCAGCACTTCTAGAAATATGCAATGTGGAGGTGGTGAGCATCTGTTATTTTCACAAAGAGCAAGATTGTAGTGGTATACAACAATAGAACATTTTGAATTATACCCATACTTTGTCCAATAAAACCCCACAGATTCTTAATGAAATGTGTATGATTGGCAGTAGAGAAAAGGATTTCTCTCTCTCTCTTTCTTTATATATTTACATACATAAGTATATATAAGTTTATCTAAGTTTAAACAAGCAATGCTCACTAAAATGAACAAAAAGCTATTAACAAAAAGTAATATATCAGCTAGTAAAATACTGTTTTAAATGAGTTTCGTGTCATTGTTATTACTTAATTACCTTTGATTTGTACAAACTTGTTATATAATACTTTTCTTATACTAAATACAGTAAACCTCGGTTTAAATGTGCGGTTATAATAGTGAATAGTGTGCAGTAGTAAACAATATATGAGTATATAGTCATTTATAGCATCGCAGCATAAAACGCGATTTCAGTATCGTGCTCCAAAACATATTTACAGTACCGTACTGTAAAACTCAACAACAGTAGCAGAGGTATACAGTACTGTGAAACGTCGAGGCAATTAAGAGACAATACAAAGTCTCACGGTGATGATGTGACATCATGAGATGTGACGAGACCACCGGCAGCTGCACCGCTGAGTGAACCGGCTCTGGGACTTGATTAGAGAAAACAGATTAAGTCTTCGTGTTCCGCCTTTCAGGTTACATCTGCCTCTGTCAAATGCAGCGTCGTCTCACGACCAAACCCCAGGTGGGGCCATGCGAACAGGTGTGTTGAATGCATTCGAGGCACGATTACGGAGAAAAGTCGGACTGAAATGTGCATGAAAAGGAGACAGTGTAAAGGGGTAAAGGGGGCATTGTATATATATATATATATATATATATATATATATATATATATATATATATATAGGATGAATGAGAAAAAGAAAAGACACAGGACAACAATATTGGGAGCAGGAGGCTAAACAGAGGCAGAATGAGAATATAAAAAAGATTGGATGGGCCAGACAATTGACTCTGGAGGTCAAAGACGGGCCACAGTCAAAGAAGCACATCATCTATATGTATGATGATGAGACTGCAGCTGCAGAAGCAGTTTAGACGCTCATTGGCGCTTTAAGACAACGTGATAATATTGTTTTTTTTTATGTGGAGTTTGATGGCGATGCTGAGTGAACGGGGCTTTGTGTGGCCGCTGCCTGGCAACACGACAAAGTTGCTCCAATGATAGTCATCCCCTCCTTTACAAAAAAAGAAAAGAAAGGGCGGCTTAAAAGGCATAAATCAGTCTTGGAGAAAAGGATAAATCAATGCTCTTTGGCTCAAGCGCGCGCGTTTGTGTGTGTGTGTGTGTGTGTGTTTGTGTCTTTGTGTATTCGCACACTTTCCTTTTTGACATGTATGAGATTGAGTGCTGCAAATGAGACGGGATGTTTTCCCTCCGGAGAGCGGTGCACACGCTGCTCCCCCCCCATCAATTTGTCACTACACTGAATAATCTGATTCATCTCCATAAGGGAGGAATTGAATTTTTTTTTAAGTGTGACCGGAGGGCGTAATGTGGCTTTAAAAAAAAAGAAGAAAAGAAAGGCATTATATATTCTCCAGAAAGTCTCAAAAAGTGGAACAGTTGAGAAATATATTCAAAAAGGTAAAAAGGAGATGAGCTGCAATTTATAAAATAATGGGACATGGGAATTTGAGATAACAACGAGCCTCATTCACCAATATCTTCCCAAGTGTGCGCTTAAGAAAGGTCCTATAAAAAGTTTGCATGTGTTTGGGAAGTATGCATGTGTTTGGGAAGTATACTTTTGTTTGGGAAGTATGCATGTGTTTGGGAAGTATTGTGTTTGGGAAGTATGCATGTGTTTGGGAAGTATTGTGTTTGGGAAGTATACTTGTGTTTGGGAAGTATTGTGTTTGGGAAGTATACTTGTGTTTGGGAAGTATTGTGTTTGGGAAGTATACTTGTGTTTGGGAAGTATTGTGTTTGGGAAGTATACTTGTGTTTGGGAAGTATGCATGTGTTTGGGAACTGTACATGTGTTTGGGAAGTATGCATGTGTTTGGGAAGTATGCATGTGTTTGGGAAGTATTGTGTTTGGGAAGTATACTTGTGTTTGGGAAGTATTGTGTTTGGGAAGTATACTTGTGTTTGGGAAGTATGCATGTGTTTGGGAACTGTACATGTGTTTGGGAAGTATGCATGTGTTTGGGAAGTGTTTGGGAAGTATGCATGTGTTTGGGAAGTATACATGTGTTTGGGAAGTATACATGTGTTTGGGAAGTGTTTGGGAAGTATGCATGTGTTTGGGAAGTATGCACGTGTTTGGGAAGTATACTTGTGTTTGGGAAGTATGCATGTGTTTGGGAAGTGTTTGGGAAGTATACATGTGTTTGGGAAGTATACTTGTGTTTGGGAAGTGTTTGGGAAGTATGCATGTGTTTGGGAAGTATACATGTGTTTGGGAAGTATGCATGTGTTTGGGAAGTGTTTGGGAAGTATACATGTGTTTGGGAAGTATACTTGTGTTTGGGAAGTGTTTGGGAAGTATGCATGTGTTTGGGAAGTATGCACGTGTTTGGGAAGTATACTTGTGTTTGGGAAGTGTTTGGGAAGTATGCATGTCTTTGGGAAGTATACATGTGTTTGGGAAGTATGCATGTGTTTGGGAAGTGTTTGGGAAGTATGCATGTGTTTGGGAAGTATACTTGTGTTTGGGAAGTATACTTGTGTTTGGGAAGTGTTTGGGAAGTATGCATGTCTTTGGGAAGTATACATGTGTTTGGGAAGTATACTTGTGTTTGGGAAGTGTTTGGGAAGTATGCATGTCTTTGGGAAGTATACATGTGTTTGGGAAGTATGCATGTGTTTGGGAAGTGTTTGGGAAGTATGCATGTGTTTGGGAAGTGTTTGGGAAGTATGCATGTGTTTTGGAAGTATGCATGTGTTTGGGAAGTATGCATGTGTTTGGGAAGTGTTTGGGAAGTATACATGTGTTTGGGAAGTATGCATGTGTTTGGGAAGTGTTTGGGAAGTATGCATGTGTTTGGGAAGTGTTTGGGAAGTATGCATGTGTTTGGGAAGTATGCATGTGTTTGGGAAGTGTTTGGGAGGTATGCATTTGTTTGGGAAGTATACATGTGTTTGGGAAGTGTTGGGGAGGTATGCATGTGTTTGGGAAGTAGGCATGTGTTTGGGAAGTATACTTTTGTTTGGGAAGTATGCATGTGTTTGGGAAGTATACATGTGTTTGGGAAATGTTTGGGAAATATGCATGTGTTTGGGAAATGTTTGGGAAATATGCATGGGTTTGGGAAGTATGCATGTGTTTGGGAAGTGTTTGGGAGGTATGCATGTGTTTGGGAAGTACACATGTGTTGGGGAAGTACTGAGCATACAACTGGATAGATGAGACTCAGATTATTCTGCGTTCTGTTGTTATTTACTTTAAATGATCAAGACTTCTCCACATGTTTTTGAAAGCACGTGGTTTTCACCAAGATTTCAAGGTAACATAATGGAAAATACAAATGCTCATTTTGTGGGTGAAGTATTCTATTTATACAGCATAACAGCATTATAGCGTATTGTGCGAGACGACAGCTGATCATAAGACAATATGCAACGACAACACAACCAGAAGACATTCAGGAGTGAACCCCTCGCAAAAAAAAAGCAAACGTTTGTGAAGATTTCAGACAAACCAGCAGTTTTATCTCGTCGTTGCAATTCTTCTCCAAAGATGCCAGTCACGCTGCAGTCAAATGCGACCGCTCCTCGGGATGAGATGAAATAAATGGAGTGTGAGAACGCATCAGCTCGGCAGAGAGCTGAGTGAGCTCATACCGACTGACTCTGCGTGTCACCGCTGTTATTACTGTCAGGCGCACACGCAGGAATTAAAACCGGGCTCATGGGGTCTGATCCGAGGTGGCAGGTTTCTCATTTAATGAACAGGGAGGCAGAGAGGCTGAAAATGCTGACTCATGCTTTAGTGTAATGTAATAAAGATGGCTGAACTTGCAACTCTCAAACACTCCATCGCTCAGCGTTTAAGGCCTCGTCGCATTGTTCCGTGATGGATAGGCGTCTCTACGGAAAGAGGAGATATGGGATTGGCTTTGGCCAAGGCTAACGCTAATCTAATGCTAATCTGCAACTGGCAATTAAGTGGAAGACGTTTTCAGATCCTTTACTTCAGTAAAAGCACCAATACAACATCTAAAATTCCCCATTACAAGCTCTCCATACCAAATTCTACCGAAATAAAAGTACTTGAAAATGTACTCATTCTGCAGGAAAATGTCTGCTACACATACTTTAATTACATTTTTTTTTTTGGCTGTTTCTCTTTGCGTTTAAATATTTGATGCTTTTTGATCCGTTCTATTATTTTATATTCATTCAATTCTGTCTCAAAGTAATGTGTGTTTTTGCCATCTTTGGCAGTGTCTTTTTGTGTGTATTTCTGGATTAGCTGCTCCTCCAGGACTAGCAAACACATTAAGGGACCTCATGGGGATCTTGTAAATGTAACACACTTGTAAATGTAACTTTTTCACTGCATGAACACTGTTTTCCCATCACCGGGTTCTGCAAAGCATGAAGGCAGACGAGCAAGCGTCTTATGATCTGGGTCAAGTATATCAATAGTTATGCGTCCTTAAGACCTCTAGAAAGCTACTGTTCCACCAGCTTGTGCTGCCTGTGAGCCCAGTATTGACCAAGACTATGACACTTGCTTTGAGTCCCACTTTCATTCTTTTTTTTTTTTACTTTACTTAATTTTTAAGGGAAAACATGGTGTATTAGCTCAGCTGTTGACCAAAGGGGAACAAGAACAGCCAGTAATTCGCTCCCACTGTCCATTGTGCTCAGCGTTGTGTCCAGATGGCAGATTACAAGCAAGGTCACACGCACAGATAAACAGGGGGGACCTTAATGAAATGATGGTTCACTGCTGGAAAATCGACGGTTGGCTCCTGTTCTATTTATTACGGTGTCGATAACCACGAGAAGAAGTCCCTGCCGCGCCTTAACAACACCCTGGAAATAAAGGAAGGTCAAACTTGAGGCCGTCTGAGAGGCGGCGACTCAAAGAAAGCTGATGGAAATGGAGCGAGGTTTGGGCGACTTGCATGAGGAAATGACAACCACCATTTAGAGTTTTACACACAGTTGGATTTATGAAATTATCTCATCATTATGACTTTCCATCTCATAATTATTTTCTTTTACTTGTGGAAATGGGCTTTCATATAGGGATTTGTGAGCGTGCGGACAAAACAAAAGTAAAGTTTTGCATTTAGTGTTAACTGAATTGACGGTCCTGTCTCAGTAAACACAGACGTAGAAACAAAGCGTGAAGAAGCAACACAACTGTTTGATTGTCGGTTGGCACATTATTACAAATCTGCAGTTATTGCCACAGCCCTGTATCGGCCTCTTTAGCGCATAAATGCTGCAACATATTCATCTGCTTGTATCCGTCGTTTGGTGACGAGCTCCATACAGGGGATGTTTAAAGATTAAAATCAGAAATATTTGCTTTCAAAAGTGTTACGATGACGTTCAGTCTTAAAAAAAAAAATAATACATATTTTTATTTCCAAAAAAAAAAAGTGTTGTGATGGTAATTTTTCATTTGCACACACATCATGAAGCTTTATCTGCACTATGAAGTCATTTCTCAGTCCCATTTTTATCATTTTGGTGAAAGGCGTGAAAGACCATATTTCTACTCAAAAAACGATAATACAAAATTTAGTTTTAGACATTTATTTACATGTATCTACCATTTTATTCATATATTTCACTGCTTTTGTGAACCTAAAACCTTTGGTAAACCAATTGCCATCACCTAAACAGAGTCACCACCCGAGTAAAGTTAGGTTTTTTCAAGCGATATAAAGAATTTCCAAAAATCGAGATTCCATTTTTCAGCTTTAGTGTCATATTATAAAGTTTTTCTCTTTACACTTTTGCCTTATGCCAATGGTGCCTCATTATATAGATAGCCGAGATTGTTCTGCAATTTATGATGTAAAACATGGGTATATATCTTATATGGAAGTGCCTTAAAAGGTGAATCTAAGAAAATTATGTCAAATCGAGAAAATCGACTGAAAATGACCTCCAGTGTCCAGTGAGTTAATGTGCTTTCAACACACGCTGCATGAGTCTTCTTTGAGTTGGTTCACAGTCTGAACTCTGGGGCGTCAGTGAGAAGAGGAAGTGAACTGTGACTGAGCGGAAATGTGCAAGTTACACAATCTATGATTGCGTTTACACTGTATCTATATGTAAAAGGCAAAAAGGTCAGCTTTTATTTTTTTACCTCAAATACTGCCAAAAAAAGTGTAAGCTCTCGTAGAGTAACACATACAACCCACAGCCTCCCAGCAAACACTCACCTTTCACAAACCAGTGACTGGAATGTTATCTTCTCTACCTCTCCTTCACTGGAACTCACAACCTGCTGAGTCAGCACAGGGCTGGGCTAACAACGAACACACAGAAAACAACAGAACAGTCATTTAGGACGCATAGTTGTCTCTGACGTCTAAATTAGCTTTGAACACACACAAGCGCTCAAACGTTTGGAAGAATATCATTTAATGGCGAGCATTGTCCCGGTTACTTCCCCCCTGTGTGATGAGTCACACCTGTTTGCAATCACCGCTCATCACAACTGTGGTTCTGAGTCTTGAGACTGATCCAAACCCTGTGGAACCCCCCAAAAAACTAAAAAACTGCCATTTGTGTAATTTGACTGCAAAATTAACAAAGTAAAACAAAGAAATGAATCATGATTTAACAAAAAGAAAGCTCGCGACCTTGAGGATCAGGGCCTCGTGGAAACATAAGAAAGCACTGGTTTCACAAACAGATGTTCTACGTCAGTACATGCCCTTGTAGAAAAATACAGAGAACCTAACATTGAACCCAGGGGGACCCCATAGCTGATTAGCCCTTTATGTACTGTAAGTAGAACCAACACATGCTGCAGAGACAAGGAGGTTAGCACTAATTAGTGCAAGGATATGAGATATTATTATATGGGATACAGTATATATATTTAAATGACAATGATGGCTTGAAAGCAATGACGTTTTTTAGTAGTATTTAGTTCTTGCATCTTTTAGAACCACAATGATATTTGAATTGAACATTATTTAGCTCCCTAACCCATAATGTCAATGGCTTTAATGTGGCACATTTGTCTTTGTTACAGGGTGGGAAATTAAATATATAAACAGAAATGACTGCATGGGTCTTCACTGTTGAGAAGAGGGGAATCATTTTCCCGGGTGGCGGAGGCCGTACGGGAAAGCCTGGCTGCAGGGAGGACAAAAACAGCATCAAATAAAATTAATTTGTTATCCAATATGTGTCAAATTTATTAATGAAATAAGACTGAGTATGTTGTGCGAGGAAATGTTATGCTTGGATGGTCGAACTATACAACATTTGCCACAGAGCAAATAAAGCAGAGGAGGAAAACAGGTGAAATTGTTCTTATAAACTACCCACAGCCTTCCCACACACTGTGAGGGAGAATAGCTGAGTTGAGATGGTACCAGGTTCCCTTGATTGGCCTCTGGGACAAAAGATGTCTGATATCTGTTGTGCTTGCAGGGAGAAGCCTGAGCATACGGAGTGATAGGAAGAGAACAATGCGGCACATGTTTAGCCATGTGAGCAGACTGAGGATGGCGACGTCCACCACTTTGATCCAGACGTCTCAGCTGTGTCATTTAGATATTCATGACCCCAACACAATGAATCATAATGACTGTTCATCAAGCGCAAAGTTTAATTTGGCCGCTACAGACCATCCTCCAACTCTGCCATATGCTTTCCAATTTATCTGGAACTATTGAATCACGCTAATCAAATAAATCAAAGAGCATTTAAAAAACCACCGGTCCAAATCCAATTACGTGCCAATGCGAAATTTGCTGCGGTACTCGGTGTCCGGACAAAACATAGTATTAGCACAAACATAGTATTAGCATAAACGTAGTATTAGCATAAACATAGTATTAGCATGAACAGCTAATGCTGATGCTAATCAGCGTTTAGCTTAAAGCGCTGCGTGCATTAGGACAACCTCACCTAGCATGGAGGCTAAATCACTGCATTCGTGCACATTTTTAGGAAGTACACAAATTAAGCGTTTTATTTATTTATTAATATAAAGTCAGCTAAATGAAATGTAATGCAAACATAGTATTAGCATGCTGATGCTAATCAGCGTTTAGCTTAAAGAGCTGCGTGCATTAGGACAACCTCACCTAGCATGGAGGCTAAATCACTGCATTAGTGCACATTTTTATCAAGTGCTAAAAAGCTTTTTATTTATTTATTAATATAAAGTCATCAAACATAATGAGATGGGGACAAAGAGGAAAAGGTGAATACAATTATTTTGTAACACGAGTAGCAAAAACTTTCTATATTTTATTTTCTACAATCAGTAAAGCTTTTATAGCTATTTATTTACTTGGCATACGGCTTATCAAGTTAAAGTCAAGGACATACTGGAGGTCATGCGGCGATACAGAAAAACAGAACACTGGAGTTATCACGTGATGACTGTATGAGGAGAGTTATGAATGGGTGGTGGCTGTGGAGTGAAATATTTAGCCTGTATGTTGTTAGTTTTTTTTTAAATAGTTGGGTGAAAGCATGTTTTTCCTCTCGTTAATTCAAGTTTCCATCTCTCGTAATCGTCTTGTACCCCTGGTGCAGGTTAAAAGGTTGCTAAAGCACAGACAAAAAAATAACAATCACAGTTCAACAATGTGCTTATTCTCACGACACCGATATTAAATCACCCCGGGCAGCTCAAGGCTTTTAAACACTCATAAAAAAAATACACTACATTACTATTCGGCACCACAACACATCCAAGCTCCCAAAAAAAAAGAAAAGCAAAGCGTGCCAAACCTCCGACCCGTGTTAACTCCTCCAGAACAGCCGCCGCTCCTCCTCCGGGCCTCTGACCTCTGCGGGCAGCGGCTGCCAATCGCTTGCAGCAGTTGGGAAAAACCACAGCGCTTTTCAGCCAGATATAATATTATGCTGTAATCCCATATTCATACCTTCAATTATCATATTCCCGAGACTCCCTCTGGATATTTTTTCTTTCAACAAAATTGTGCTTCACATTTTTATTCACACATAGGTACAATAATTCTCAGCAGTTTTTGGTCTGCACGTTTTTGTTTGCCCTCTGATTTACTACACTTTACCCTTTATTTCCATTTCTTCCAATATGCTGCTCTGTATGTACAGTGTGTGAGTGGTTAGTGTTCATTGTTTTTCTGTGACAAATGAAATGCGAGTCAGCAGTAACTCTATAATCGATCCATCTTTTGGCTGTGACTTCATATTTAACGAACAATTAGGAGAGTGGTATCAATCTTTACATCTAACTCTCCACCAGAGAGCAAATATTACCCAAAATGCTGCACTATTACTTTAACTGTCTTTTACAGTTTTTAACTATTCTGACTGTGTGTATTATGTTTCGTCCTCTCTGTGGACCGCAGGAAGACTAGCGGCCGCCAAGGCGTCAGCTAATGGAGATCCAGTTAATGAACTAAACTAAATAAACAGTGAGATTAATGGACCTTTGTTACAGGTGTACAGTTCACATCAACATACTATAGCGAGATTCTTGGCGAGCCGACAGAACCATAACACACCGGCCAAGCAGCAGCTCTGAAACAACATCTCCTGCTCAGCTCTGGCTGAAGTGGTGTTTCTTTCTTTGCACTACTCCCATTATATAGAATAAAGAAGTTAAATAAAACACTTTCCAGACTTGTCATCACAAACTATATTTAGCTTCTCAAAAGGGAGTATCTCAAAGTGCAAACAAGAGCTTTTCTTGGCTTTCAGACTGGAGCCGACTTTTTTTTGGGCAGGTTGTTAAAGTAGTTTTACTTCTCCTGCAGAGGGAAATATTTCTGTGGAAAGGAAATGCATTGAAGCGGTTATTGCGTTTCCTGTAGAGCACCCACAGCCCTCACTCACAAGGACCTCACGGCCTCTGGAAGCAACTCTGTGAACAACACGGTGCGTCCATCGCCCTTTTTAGAAGAGAGAAAGAATAAATGCAGCATAAAATTCCTTATAAAAAGGAATGTAAGGAGATGTAAGTCAAAGAGCAAATGGAAAAGATGAGCATCTCCATGACATTCATGTTCCTGCTGCACGTCTGCTTCCACCTCTTCCGAGCTCCATCCATCCATCCGCCTGAAGCCGATGTTTGCATATCTGAGTTGACTGCCTTCCTAATAAAGCCTTGACGCTGTGAGGAGAGACTCCAGCTGCACGCTCCAGTTTGGCTTCACGTGCACGAGTGCGCCAAATCCAAACAAATACATTCTCTCTCTTCTCTTTATTTTAAGTTGAGAGGCAACTGAAATGCTGCATATCTCGGATATTTCCCCTTTAACATCTGTTTTACCACACACAAATATTAGAAAACTTTCTGTGAAACGAATCCTGTAATGTTAACAGTCCTCGAAAAAATATGAAGTGCTGAAAACCAAACTCATGCTGTGGTAACTACTGGTTCTTTAAGAGCCATCGAGCGTACGGCAGCTAGCCGGTCAGACTCGAAAGGTCACTGTAACCTCACAAAACATGTTATTGGCCATAACTCCAGAAATTGTAATTATGTCAATGTCACACAAGCGTCTAATAGGATGAAATGATGACATTTGGGACAGACGTGGACGTGAACTGCACACTTGACCAGATGGTGCGGCGGTCATTCTAGTTTCTTAATTACACTGAAGAGAGCAGCAGAGTGTGTGGATTGACATCAAGGGCCCAGAATGATTTTGGAATCAATTGAAGAATTTTCAAACGTTACAAATTTGCATTTAAATGAAAGATGACCAACACTGTGATGACATCACCCACAATGGTGTCTTACCTTCTTTTTTACTTTTTTGTCATTCTGGACCTGAACTTGATAATCATTCAAACATGTTTAATAATGTTAACCCTTCCCCCAAATATGTGTGTCATTATTATTGTATAATCCTATAAAAATGCAGAAAAAATGCAAAAATGAACATTAGGTATCATGATTATGGCAAAAAAATAGCACGTTTATATCACGTCGATCAGATTTATATTGTGGCACTCTCATTTCTGAATGATTTAGAACATGTCTTGAAGCTCTAACAGCAACAGGAAAGCCAAATCTTCCGTCTTGTCTTTGTTTCCACTGGCAGCTGTGGAAGTGAGCAGCCGTGTGCGCGTGTGATCCCCGCCTCACGCACACGCTTTGATCAGAGCCGATCCTGCACCGAGACGGGCGACTTCTCAGCAGCGCTAATGGGCGCATGAAGGTGCTTTAAGCGGCTGTGTAAAGCCGCAGAGCAGAGCAGAGCCACGGCTAACGGCTGCATCCAGCTCCAAATGTGGCTCTTTGCAGGTAAACGGAGGATTGATCGTAACATCAGAGCAGTCTGGTATTG
This sequence comes from Myoxocephalus aenaeus, assembly GCA_038501785.1. Lineage (NCBI taxonomy): Eukaryota > Metazoa > Chordata > Actinopteri > Perciformes > Cottidae > Myoxocephalus > Myoxocephalus aenaeus. The sequence goes on from JBAMJR010000080.1 coordinate 979,960, forward strand.
AACTGGCTCGTGATGGAGGCCACCTCTCTGGAGAGAAAGAACAAGAGAGCACACATCCTGCATTATGGATCAGCCAGTTGGGGAATTCCAAGTACACACACACACACACACACACACCACATACACACACACCACATACTTCGCCAATCCTCGTGTTGAGCCTGTATCAGAGGTGATGTTTGCACCTCTGAGATAAGAGCGCAGCAGGGGAAGTAATAGCTCCAACACCTTCGGGGGTGAGGGTTTCCTATTTGCTTCCATTCTCATTACTGCGTCCCACCGACGCACCTGAACACATTAGGCCCGTCAGTCACCTGTTCCTCTCTCGCGGCGACAGCGTGAGCCGAGCCGAGCCGAGCCGAGCGCAGCACGCCCGGGGACAACAGGGAGGAAACGGCACGCCTCACTAAAAAGCTCCTCGGGTGCAGAACGACTCAGAGAAAGTGACAGAAAGTCTCCACGAGCATTGGAAATGTTACAGGTTTGAGGGACATGAATTCTTAATGCAAAAGGCGGATGTAAGGAGAAGTCATGATGCAGAGGAACAGAGCAGAGCAGGAGAGTTCCCATTCGAACCAAAGAGACGGAGCGAGCGGCACTTCTGTCTTTTAACACAGGGTGTGAAAATCCCCCTGCGCCTATTATCAGACAAAAAACAACAACGTATTATCTCCGGAACCACATTGTTGTTTAACTTCATTTAAATTGCTACAATACCGCAACCCTTGTGAGAACAGACATCTGGTGTGAAACATGATTAAAGTAACCGTTAAGTTTAAGTATTTACGTAAACTACATTTTTGAACCGAACAACACAGTTTTTTGATTGAAAGTCCTTTTAACACCCAAATGCTGTGTTCTAGTATGAATTGTTCCGATTCTTTAGGTCCTAATCTTTCCCAAAAGGTGTCTTATTAGTATGTGGGCTGTTGTTAGGGCTCCATAATACAGTTTGAAAAACTCGGTGACCGCTCAAGGAGGCATTTTTGGGAAATCTTGCTGGATGTTCATAGTTATGATCAAAATATCTTTTAAAAGTGATTTTTTTTTCCCAAGACGTTGCTGAGCAAATACATACAATAAACACAAGTATTGGAATTAATTTGGGGTTCCTACGACGACGCAAACACAGGGAAAAAGAAAAAAAAGCCTAGAGCCGAAATTGGCTCTAACAGGGATAACGGGTTAATGGCATGCTTTTGAATCCAGCTGTGAGCGTCTTGTTAGCGTTTCCTCGGCTGCACCTGTGTGACTTGTGTGTGTGAACGCTGTATAATCTGAGGCCTGATGGTGAATTCTCCTCGGCTAGTGGATCAAACTAAATGTGTGTACATGCTGTAGTTATGGGAACTCACGTTTAAAGATGTGCATGAACACAGAATCCAGCAAAAACTGAAATGTAAAAGTGAGAAGAGGTTGCTTTGAATACCTTCTTCATCCTGTATAGAAGATCACATGTATGCGGTTGTAGTTTTCCGCATATAAGACAAACATGAACTGGATAAAAACATATGAGAAAAAACAAGCAAGTGCTCAAGTTCTTCAACTATTCCTCTTTATTAGTGTTTTTTTTTTATTATTGCTGTTATAGCATGTGATGTTGAGAAAAGCCTCGTCTTTTAGGGCGTTTTGCACCTTCACACCAGCGACTTCCCCTTGCGCCCTTTTGTCATCACTTAGATCCGCTTAACTGAATAAAACACTTATATACTCTAACGCAGTAAAATGCCACTTGCATGTAAAAAAAGAAAAAGAAAAAAATGGATTCAATAAATAATTATAATCATTATCTGCTGATAACTTTCTCTGATTATTTATCGCTTAATGTATAACATGCCAGTTTAATACATGATATATATATATATATATATGTATATATATATATATATATATATATATATATATATATATATATATATATCCTACATACATATATAGGTAATTTAAATGAGGAGTTTAATTTCTCCTAATTGCTCGAAATGACACAGATTTGAGAAAATCCTTCTGTCTTTCTTCAAGGGCCTCTGTGATTTTCCCAATTATCTTCCCATTGAGTCCAACGGTTCATTTAATAACACGTTACCTACCAAGGCGGTTGGCTCGATCCTTTTAGGGTTTGCTTTCTTCCTGCGTTACAATATCTTTTGAAGGATACAAACAGAATGTGTGCAAAACGACACACACAATCCAGACGGATGTTCCACTAATCTTTCCCGCGCTGCTTCAAAGCCGGCAAGTCCGGAAAGCCCCAAATACAAGGAGCACAAAAAAAGAATCTAAAACCCGCTCAAAAAACAAACAAAACAAAACAAACACAGCCACGAATTGCATGTGCATGAAACCAAAAACACACCGACGTCGGCTCACTTCTATCCTCCCTACGTCCTTCATCTGACTTTCTTGTTCCGTCCTTTTCCTCCCATCGTTCCGGTCGGGAAGCTTTCCAGAAGGCGAGGCTTTTCCCAACATCACCAACGTGTGCGCGATCGCCACCAATCGCTCTGTGAAATCTGCAGAATACGATCGTTTCCACAACAGTTTGCACCGCAGCGAAGCATCACACACACACACGAAAATAAAAGTTGACTACTAGCAAAAATAAAACGTGTTCCCTCATTTTCTTTGAATTCTACGGTAACTTAACGCGTGACCTTTATAACAGTGCAAGAATTGCTACATGTATTCTGCTTAACATTCTAGTCACTAAAAAGTAATCATTAATTTAATTACAAAAATACTAAATCTGTCTATTGGCTGATAATTTATACAATAGATCATTTCTCAGTAGCCGGTATATGCTGCGTCTGCACTGTGTCACAAGTGGATGGAATAATTAAAAGGTCCAGGAAACGGAGCCCAGTGCAAACCCAGGGAGTATTGCATTAAAGAGTGAAAGGTCTGCAGGGGCCCCCTAGCTCCGCTGGGGGACGTTGGGGTCTTCCTGGTTGCTCTCCGGCAGCTCGTCCTCAGAGAAGCTGATATGAAGGCAGGTATCATTCATGGGAGCAGAGAAGAGCGCCGGCTGCTCGCGGGCGTCCGGCTCGGCGGGGTACGACTCCGAGGAGGAGAGGACGGCTCGGTCCCTCTCCTCCGGGGGACTGTCGCAGCCGCTGGAGGCCGTCAGGAACGTCCCGCGGTCCCCGAACGGGTCCCCGTCGTCGTCGTCGTCGCGCAGCAGGGACTTGGTCTCGGAGCGGACGCCCGAGTCCTCGCTGGCCGAGCAGGAGCCGCTCTCCCCGTTGCAGAGGGAGTGGAAGTCGGCGGACGACGGGGAGCTCGGGGTGACGTCCGGGAACGAGAGGCTGCCGCTGCTGCTGCCGCTCGGGGCCCCGTCGCCGGCCGCGACCTCGCCCGGCTTGGGCGCGGCCGTGACTTCGGATCCCGGAGACAAGGTCCTGCTGGCCCGCTTGCGGTTCATGGAGGGCGGGGGGTCGAGCTTCGGGATCGCGAACCTGCCGAGAGGAGAACAGAGGACGCGGGTTAGCGAAGGCCGACAGATGCGCCTTCGTCGGTTATCATGCCGAGAGGAGACCCGGGGACGCTTTCGCCGTCCTAATTGTGCTAATTCAGATTCAGCCTCCCTCTCCGCCGAGCAGGTGCACGAGAATCAGCCTCAAGCCAGTTTCCCGCTCCATCAGTCATGTTATAGCCCATTAACCTGAAACGTACTGTGGCATAAGCTGTTACTAGACAAGATAGAAGCGCTCTCTCTCACTGGCTCCCCGCCGCTTCGGCTGTCTGGGGAATTATCTACATCCCACAGCTGCCCTGGTGAGGAAGGAGGGAAAACGGGGGAAGAAAGGGAGCTGGAGGAAGAAGAAAAAAAATGTCGGGTGGGCGGGGGAGGGGGTCAACGAAGCGAGAAAAGAGCTGCAGGCTTTTCTCACACCAGAAATAGCTACTGCAGTCTCTCTCATTGTGAAACAGAAAGCGCCACAACTAGTACCAGTGCGCTCAACCACACACACTCCATGTCATCTCTTGGAACATGAGTCCTGACACACACACACACACACACACACACACACACACACACACACACCGCCTCCTCCTCCACATTACACCGGTGGCCGCTCACTTTGTGAGATCCGGTCCTGGTCTCCGTAATGAACTTATCCGACTTGCTGATGTATTTACCGTCTCTTCCTGCACCAGATTGCTACGGTAATGACGGTGACGGTGCGGGGAAACCATCACCGGAGATAATCACCGGACCGCCGGGTGGAGACGCGCATCCGTACGGCAGCGCGGCGTAAAGGTCAAGTTCAACTCCGCTGACTCCAACGTCACAGGCGGCATCGTCGTTTCTTTTTTAATTATGGCTCTCAGACATTCATGGTTCCCAGAGGACGCACCCTTAAGCCTTTCCTGTCTTGAACTTCCATTCGGGATGTGACAGCGAGCGACGTAGTAGATCACACAGTGAGCGATGGAGTAGATCACACCACGAGCGATGGAGTAGATCACACCGCGAGCGATGGAGTAGATCACAATGTGAGCGATGGAGTAGATCACACAGCGAGCGATGGAGTAGATCTCACAGCGAGCGATGGAGTAGATCACACCGCGAGCGATGGAGTAGATCACAATGTGAGCGATGGAGTAGATCACACAGCGAGCGATGGAGTAGATCACACCGCGAGCGATGGAGTAGATCACAATGTGAGCGATGGAGTAGATCACACAGTGAGCGATGGAGTAGATCTCACAGCGAGCGATGGAGTAGATCACACCGCGAGCGATGGAGTAGATCACAATGTGAGCGATGGAGTAGATCACACAGCGAGCGATGGAGTAGATCACACAGCGAGCGATGGAGTAGATCTCACAGCGAGCGATGGAGTAGATCTCACAGCGAGCGATGGAGTAGATCACACAGCGAGCGACGGAGTAGATCTCACAGTGAGCGATGGAGTAGATCACACAGTGAGCGATGGAGTAGATCACACCGTGAGTGATCGAGTAGATCACAATGTGAGCGATGGAGTAGTTCACACCGCGAGCGATGGAGTAGATCACAATGCGAGCGATGGAGTAGATCACACAGCGAGCGATGGAGTAGATCACACAGCGAGCGACGGAGTAGATCACACCGCGAGCGACGGAATAGATCTCACAGTGAGCGATGGAGTAGATCACACCGTGAGCGATCGAGTAGATCACAATGTGAGCGATGGAGTAGTTCACACCGCGAGCGATGGAGTAGATCACACAGCGAGCGATGGAGTAGATCACACAGCGAGCGATGGAGTAGATCACACAGCGAGCGACGGAGTAGATCTCACAGTGAGTGATGGAGTAGATCACACCGCGAGCGATGGAGTAGATCACACAGCGAGCGACAGAGTAGATCACACCGCGAGCGATGGAGTAGATCACACAGCGAGCGATGGAGTAGATCACAGCGAGCGATGGAGTAGATCAAACGGCGAGCGATGGAGTAGATCACACAGCGAGCGATGGAGTAGATCACACAGCGAGCGACGGAGTAGATCTCACAGTGAGCGATGGAGTAGATCACAGCGAGCGATGGAGTAGATCAAACGGTGAGCGATGGAGTAGATCACACAGCGAGCGATGGAGTAGATCACAATGTGAGCGATGGAGTAGATCACACAGCGAGCGACGGAGTAGATCTCACAGTGAGCGATGGCGTAGATCACACAGTGAGCGATGGAGTAGATCACACCGCGAGCGATCGAGTAGATCACACAGCGAGCGATCGAGTAGATCACAATGTGAGCGATGGAGTAGATCACACAGCGAGCGATGGAGTAGATCACAATGTGAGCGATGGAGTAGATCACACAGCGAGCGACGGAGTAGATCTCACAGTGAGCGATGGAGTAGATCACACAGCGAGTGATGGAGTAGATCACAATGTGAGCGACAGAGTAGATCACAATGTGAGTGACAGAGTAGATCACACCGTGAGCAATGGAGTAGATCACACAGTGAGCGATGGAGTAGATCACATCGTGGCCCTTAAAACTAAATGAAGCTCTGCGTTGCTTTCCTGTGATCGCTTCTTTTTGGGTTTATGAAGATACACAGTCCAGCTTGAGGTTTGATTATTTGTGTCTGCTGCCAAGTCGTGGAGATGAATTTGCAGCTGCTCTCATTATCATAACTTTGACTCAGCACTCCTCTCTCCACCTCTCTGCCCCGTCTTCTCTTCCTCCCTCCATCACTCCCTCCTTGTCTCTCCATTCATCGAGCTCCGCCTCGCTCTCTGCATTTCTAATCCCTTCAATTTGGAAATTCTGTCTCACACACGTGACAAGCAAGGAAATAAGAACTGACATAAAGGTCGATTCAATTCACTTTAATAATTCAAACCATATGTGTGCACTTTTGGATGCAAAAGCACATTTTCTTTGCGTAAAATGAACAGTAGAGAAGTTAGATTACTTGCGGTGACTGGAGAAGGGTGATTTTTCATGCTAAATTCACGTCTTTACTGGTGCTCAGACTGGAAGACAAGCTAAGGACCTGTGATTCGGCACCCAGGGCTCATTACAGCTGATGCTGCACTCACTGAAGCGGTTGTCACAGTAAAGGAGATTATTAGGAGCTTGTTCAAGTCCAACCATCTACGACAGCTTTATACTTTATATTACTGCAAGGGAGGAACGCCTCATGCCTTTAAGGCCGCCACTGGTAGAAATGGACCCACAGAGACTTACACAGGTTATACAGTAGGTTATCCAGCACAGAGAGAAACCGGTTTTCTTTTTTATAGCGAGAATCTTTTTGCCGAAATGCAGTTGAAGACAGATTAATTCACGTCTTCTAACTGGTGCATCTAATTGTGTTTTTTTTTTTTTTTTTCATTGGGCAGAACTGCATTATTGTAGTATTATCAATCTCCCCAGTAACAAGCAGTGTGAGGTATTACAATAAATAAAAAAAATCGGCAATTATATTACAGTTATTAATCCAGTGCATTGAACCCTCAATTGAAATTTGAATAATTAATAACCCAAATAATATAGTATTACAACGTAACTAATTACTTTTTGCTATCAAGTATTAAGTAAATTAATAGTATTACTTCTTACGGCGGTAATACATAAAAAGTAACTTATTCCACTCCCTGAGTAGCTTGCATGATGCTTATTGTTTGTTGAATATAATTCTGTTCTCAGCCAACGTAGGCTTTCAATAACTTACATTTACTTAGACTTATTTTGTCTGTTTTTGCTCGCAACTAAATGACATTCATTTATCTCCTTATGCCGCTCCTCTACTGGTGCAGATGATACATGCACACGACACAAAACACACACTTAAATAGAACAAACTCCATCGTAGCACAGTGAGAGTAAGACGGGTGCATCGAGAGGTGCTCCTCTTCCTCTGCTCCGACAGCTTTACTGCTCAGGTGGAACCTCCACTGACAAGTTAATACACATCTTGACAAGAGCATTTCTTCTATTTTAGTGCCCAAAAAGCCCTCAAAGGCTCTCAAACACGCACAGTGCTCCCGTGCATGTGAGACGCGTGGCCGATTACCTCGATGCAAACGGCGGTTAGCAGAGGAATCGCTGGCGAGACCCAAACACCCACACTGTTCATCCACCACATGCCCGATGCCATGCGAGTGCCACAGACACTGGTTCCACATGCTGGTGGTCATGAGTAATACTCACATAGAGGGAGGAGAAAGGGCAGAGAGGAGGAGAGGAGGAGGAAGAGGAGAGGAAGGGGCTGAGGCAGAGAGCTCCCCAGGCTCCTAGGGAGAGGCTGGTGCACCATGAGAGGGACGATGGAGCGGATGAGTGGTGCGTTTCAGGCAGCGGCCTGCTGGTTGGGCGTTATTCGGGGAGTCGGGTTGTTGGTTTGGGCAGACTGAAGGGGGAATGAGGGATGCTTAGATGAGGAAGAGGAAGAGCAGGAGAGGGTCCTCACACCTGTACCAAAGAGAGGCGACAGTTAGACGACAGAGGATCAGGGAGCCGGGGCCGAGTGGACGGGAAAGCCACAATGTGCAGGATGCTTTAATACTACAATACCCATGAGCCTCTGTTGCATTTGTCATGGAGGAAAAAGCCAGTCGGAGCCGTGGAGAATTAAAAAAAATGCGTCGCCTACTACGCTGTGAATAAAAGACAACGTCATCCAGAGTCAACTTGAGCTGCAAATTGTTTTATAATTGCATCGTCTGACTCTACCAAACAGGACAGTTATGTGGAGGTTTATTAAATTAAAAGGGATCTTTGGGAGTCATAACTTCTCACCTCACAGTTTGATGTACACAGGCTTGTACCTTTTCATCAAGGGCGATATATTTCAATTGTCTTTTGTGCCGATGACTCAGCGGAGAGAGTTTCCCGCCCAAAGCAGCCATGAAAGTGTCCAACTGTTCCATCAATTAAGAAAAATACCAGAGGTTCCCAGAACAGCTCCTCCCTACGTTCTACTACAGTAGTCATGGGTTTTACTGCAACAATGTGCACTGTGTTGTGTTACCTAACTTTGCCAGTTACTGTATTTTTTTTACACCATATTGAATGCAACCCAATAGCGAGAGATCAATGTCAACATGTCTATTGTTTGGGGAAATGTCAGAGTAGTTTGTATGAGGATGAAAGACATACAGAGCCACTGGCATGGACCTTAAAGGGTTCATGTTTTAGCGATAGGGAATTGTCTCAGGCCATTCACTGCAAGTGTCAAAATAATAAAAATCAATGCAGCAATGTTGTTGTTAAGAAATTGAATCGACCCCCCACCCGTGTCTGCAAAACATACGACTCATAAGCACAGCATGCAGATTTCATTCACCACTCAATAAACAGAAATTAAGCAGGCAATCGGGAGGATAGCACGGGAAATTAAACGCAACACTTTCCTTAAAAACAGTGTTTAAAAAACTGTTTAACATTAAAAAAAAAAAACAGCTCTGCAGATCAACAGGTGGAGACAAATAAAAGGAATCAATATCTTCCCATGTAGTTGAGCCTCTGGACAGAAGGTTACCGGTTAAAAAATAATTCACCCCGAAAGAGCCGGCAGGAGGTCTTCACTGGGGAAAGGGCACCGGGCCTTTGCCTCCTGCTTTGTGAGGCGGATGTTTCAGCGCGTAGGTGGACGTCTGCACGAGCAACAGAGCCTCTGTCACGAGAACACAGATGTAACGACGGTACAGCCCGACTCTGAACAACAACAACAACAACAACAACGTGTGCAAATCCAGCTGCTGGAACCAGCTCCACCCAAACGCCTGGAAACATCAGCCCCTCTGTTGCAAATCCATCGCCGCAATTGAATTACTGGCCTGACGAGGCGGCCGGAGAAGCTCTCACACGCAGGAGATGATGTTCACGATGAAGAGGGAAAACAAGAGGATGGAGGACCAAATGTGATTATGCAATATACACTACTGTCAGAGGAAGAGAGTGCAGTCTATGCCATCATGCCAAGGGGAAAGCGCGACTCACTTGTGGAGAATACATAGCTGGTCACCATATGCGTTTCCTCTCACTCTGTGTGGGCATGCGGCTGCTTTTAGCGGCATTGGCTGCTCACAATGTTGGCTGAATATATGGCAAATATATTTTTGTTCCTCCTGGTGATCTGCAGGATCACCAAAGTTAGTCGGGGAAATTGTCTGGGGGGGGCCCAGACAATTTCCCCGACTAACTTTGGTGATCCTGCAGCACCAGCATGAGGGTGACATGTGGTTTTGCCATGCGATTTGTTCCAGACGTTCATGTCCCCCTCCGGAGAGATGAATTATAATCTTTTTCGGTCATCTCTTAACTTTTCCTCTAGCGCCATCATCAGGTCAGGATTTTAAATTGTCATTTTAAAAGTAGTTTTTTTTCTCATAAATATCCACTAAAACTAGCACGGGCTGCCGACTTCTTTGTGTGTCGTAAATGAAAGGATAAAGAGGTTGATGGCTGCAAATAATATGGTGCAATGTTGTGCCCACAAGCTTTAAGTCTATGATTACATCCTGTTGTGATCCTACTTTGAATGTTCTGCTTGTTGTGTAAAGCATGACTCACTCACATGGTGAGGTCCTGCGTTGGCCGACCATAAGCAGTGATCATATAGCACTGCAGAGCACATGCATGTGGTCCATAATGCCGGTGATTTAAAGCCAAGAGGGGGAAATAACCCTGCATGACCAGCCCTGGATCCAAGGAGAGGTCAACGAAGAAAGGGAGGAAGAGGAAGAGGAGGAGGCGAGACGGTCAGAAGAGCGTCTCTCTGCCGGTTCCTGGAACATAAAATACGGCCACTCAGGCTGTAAACACTGATCCGCTGGGGAAATGCAGAAAACACGAGCAAATGGAAGCAATAAAATGAGCCGTGCGGTGGGGGTGGGCGGGCACAGCGGGCCGGCTTTGCCAAAAAAGTAAATGCAAAAGGAGTTTAATGGGGGAAAGCTGAACAACACAACGGCGCTAAAGTTTCCATTTCCCCCGCCCTCATTCTGTCTCGTTGGGTTCATGATTTAGTGACATCAAAAGATATATAGTTGGAGTCACATGAGCAGAAAAACATCATGAACTAAGCTGCCCATTTGTATGTCCAGCAGGAAGAAGAAGAAAAAATCTGTGCAGTAATAACTTGACTTTTATTATTTTGATATGCCATTTGTGAGTATAAAGTTTTATGGTGACGTCACTCAGGAGAGGAGGCAAACAACGGCCAATAAAAGAGGAGGAGAGCCACTTTAGGACAGAAAACACCCCGCTGGTGTATCTCTGAAGCTACTGAATCTCTCTCTAAGCCTCCGGGACGGAACACAGAAAATGTGGCAGACAACACTTTAAGTCAGTTGTTACGTAAGTACAAATAAAAAGGACACAACACACAACGCAACACACAACACACCCCCAGGTGAACCAACGTTCTGATGGAAATGTACGGTAACAAGAGGCCTCTCTTTGGAGGAGACTTGGAGTTCCCTTTTGTATTTCCTTTTCCTCCCCAAATCTCATGAAAAAGAGAAAAGAATAATCTGACATTTGGGTAGAGTTTCAGGTATTGAAGGGACGGGAGCTGCGATTGGCTGAGAGTCAATGCTGCAGGAAACCACAGGATGTGAGTCTGGCTGTCGGGAGCTAAGCTGCAGCCTCACACACACACACACACACACACACGCACAAAAAATTACAACATCCATAAGCGCGCCAAACACACACTCCACCGCCATAATTTCCTCCTCATCTGTTTTGGAATCAACTTTTTAACGCTTTAATCTCCCCGGAGACTTTTAGAAAGAGAGACGGCGAAAAAAGCAAAAGGGAGGAACACATTACGTGTGAAGAAGATGAGAAAGAGGAGGAGGGGGATGAAAAGGAAAAGGACCGAAGAGTCTGTCCTGCTTTAATGCAGTGACGGTTTAATTTATTTTTAACCCGTGGCTGCTCTTTTGTTATGGCTTTAAGGAGATTAAAAGCTCATCAGAAAGTAATTAGATGCCGCGGCTCCACAGGTAACGTCTGCTCGTGTGTTCAGACGTCAAAGAGTACAGTCGGGGAAACGCAGAGCTTCAAAGATCCCTGAAAAGCAAAACACATTCATCACAGATGATTCCCCCCACCGCCCAAAAACTAAATCCATTTACTGTCTTTAATCTCTCGCCGCACGTCTGAATGGCTTTTCAAAATGAGTTATTTCATGAAACAAAAACACTGGGAGAGTTGAAGCTGATGGAGTCTCCTTGTTTCTCTTTCTTTCTCACAAGCTTCTACGATTCCTTCTTCCAACCTCAGACCTGATCCCCTCTTTGTTTGCAGAACCCGACTCTCCTCCTCTGTAATCCCCTGATTACAGTCACACTTTCATTAGCCGCGGGCCGCTTCTGCTGAGTTGAGCGGTTCTCCACTAATAACACTAAAAGCTACCGGCTTTGTATGTCGCTGTGCAGCCGGGCGGCCTCCGACACAACATTAACAATGTGGAGGCACATTAAAGGAATAGTTCCCACAGTTTAGGAAATATCTGCTTTCTGGCAGAGTTACACGAGGTGATCGATACCACTTTAGTGTGTGTCCATTAATGTAAAGCTGCAGCCAGCCGGCACTTAACTTATACATGTGTATATATATCCCATCCACACGGTTCTCATGGACACGGTTCTCATGGACCTGGTTCTCATGGACCTGTTTCTCATCGACACGGTTCTCATGGACACGGTTCTCATCGACACGGTTCTCATCGGCCTGTTTCTTATAGATATGGTTCTCATGGACCTGGTTCTCATGGACACGGTTCTCATCCACACGGTTCTCATGGACCTGGTTCTCATGGACACGGTTCTCATCCACACGGTTCTCATGGACCTGGTTCTCATGGACCTGGTTCTCATCGACACGGTTCTCATGGACCTGGTTCTCATGGACCTGGTTCTCATGGACACGGTTCTCATGGACACGGTTCTCATGGACCTGGTTCTCATGGACCTGGTTCTCATCGACACGGTTCTCATGGACACGGTTCTCATGGACCTGGTTCTCATGGACCTGGTTCTCATCGACACGGTTCTCATGGACACGGTTCTCATGGACCTGGTTCTCATGGACCTGGTTCTCATCGACACGGTTCTCATGGACACGGTTCTCATGGACACGGTTCTCATCGGCCTGTTTCTTATCGATATGGTTCTCATGGACCTGGTTCTCATCGACCTGTTTCTTATCGATATGGTTCTCATGGACCTGGTTCTCATGGACACGGTTCTCATGGACACGGTTCTCATCGACCTGGTTCTCATCTACACGGTTCTCATCTACACGGTTCTCATCGACCTGGTTCTCATCCACACGGTTCTCATCAACACGGTTCTCATCGACCTGGTTCTCATCGACCTGGTTCTCATCGACACGGTTCTCATCGACACGGTTCTCATCGACACGGTTCTCATCGACCTGGTTCTCATCAACACGGTTCTCATCCACACGGTTCTCATCCACACGGTTCTCATCGACACGGTTCTCATCGACCTGGTTCTCATCAACCTGGTTCTCATCGATCTGGTTCTCATCAACACGGTTCTCATCAACACGGTTCTCATCGATCTGGTTCTCATCGACCTGGTTCTCATAGACACGGTTCTCATAGACACGGTTCTCATAGACACGGTTCTCATAGACACGGTTCTCATCAACACGGTTCTCATCAACACGGTTCTCATCGATCTGGTTCTCATCAACACGGTTCTCATCAATCTGGTTCTCATCAACACGGTTCTCATCGACACGGTTCTCATCAACACGGTTCTCATGGACCTGGTTCTCATAGACACGGTTCTGCAGAAGAGCAAAAGGTAACACACTTTATCGTTTCTAATGAACACTCAAAGGACTCGTCTTACTTCTCCTCCATGTTGGCCGAGTTCCTCAACGTGAACGGGACGATCTCGCTGCACGAGTTCCCTTTGGGGTCCGCGGCCCCGTTGGCCCTGACGAAGGGGTCCAGATCCCCGCTGACCGGAGGAGCCGGGTCGGTGCCGTTCTCCAGGTGGAGCAGGTTCAGGTAGGACTCGGCGCGGTCCACTCCGCCGGGGGAGAAGGCGGAGGTCTGGAGCGGCCATGCCGGCGTGGAGGTCCTGAGCTGGTCCAGGGTCTGGCTGTAGTGGTTCTTCAGACTCAGGGACAGGGCCTTTGTTACCGTGGAGACGGTGCTGCACGGTGACGGGTGCCCACCTGGAAAAGACAAAACAAGTCCCGTTTCAACCCATTCATACACATTCTGACTAGTGGATTTTCATGACTTTAAACCAAGTTTCCATGAGCAACATTTAGTGAAATCTGGGTGTAAACATGAAAAAGTGAGTAAATGTAGTATTTAAACTAACAATGAGAATACAAAGCATACAGTAAACCTTAAATGACACAAATGAATGAGACAATAGTTTGATTAAAAGAATAAACATTTATATAGATGCCTGTATGTATGCCTGCTTATATTTTCTTTTAAAAGCATATTAATTATTTCAAACTCAGCGTAAATGAACGTCATGAACACATGAATATAACACATTTACATGACTTTTCCACAAAACTTTTGAATTTTTGTTTTAAGGACTTTTCCAGGCCTGGAAATAACCATTTTAAAACTCCACGACTTGTCCAGGTTCTCCATGACCGTAAGAACCCCGTCAACCGCAAACAAACATGTCGGCTTCTTCGTGTTTCCTCTGAAGACGTCTCATCTCAGGATGGAGGCGCTGGCACCGCGCCAGTGGGAAGCACTTAGCGCCGCCGCGTCAGAGATTAGCATTTTCTCTCAGAGGGGCTAACGTGATTAATGAAAGCACGAAACACGGAGGTGTCGTTTAAAAAAAAATGTACACGCAAAGAACACACGAGTAAAAACACATTCACCGCGCACGCAGATGACTCACACGTAAACAAACACACATTCAGCTCTGCCCACCTTGTGTGTGTGTGTGCGTTTATTCATTATATTGGCAAGACTGACCGTTCTTTTAGCTCCTGTAAATACATCCTTCCTCCAAAAATCCTCCTTTGGGACAACGCGTGTGTGTGTGAGTGTGTTTATGTGTGTGTGCACCAAAATATGGTTGTTAACGCAACAAAAATATCAAAACTCCCACTGAGAACACTGTGAGTGTGAGCTAATGCGGACAGAATGTGTTTTTAAACCCATTGTGTTTATATAACCTGCTTTTTGTTTAATGCAGAGATGCTGTTGTGTGTAAGAGTTGTTTACACACATTGTGTTAAGTATATGTCAAATCTTAACAATGATTTTCAAAGTGAGATCGATAATTCCAGTCGGACATATTTTCACGGTTCATGAGTTCTACCTTTACGAAGGTAACAGTTGTGATTAACGCAGTGAGAGAGGTGTTGATTTAACAGCGTGTGGATTATTGAGGACGCACTTTGCAGCAGCGTTGACCTGGTTTCTAATGTTTTGCCCAAACAACATTGCAAACACGAGGTGGGAGGAATATTAAAAACACATTTCAATATTCTGCATTCTGGTGCAACAACACCACTAATTACAACCTCAGGAATAAACATATAGTGATTTAACACCTAACTAACAGTGTCAACAGACAGTATTATCCTCCAGAATCTTATTGGTGGTAGATTTGTTGGACTGAATTGCATTCAAATGTCCCGTAAAGTGGTAGAGGGATGTTTTTGTTGCTCGTTAGATGGCGATTACTGACTGAAATATTGAAAAAAAAAAAAAAACATGATGGATTGTCATGAGATTTACTGTCTTTGCCTTAAAAAAACCTCTTAAAATTCAAAGATGCTTTCATAAACTCCTCCTCCTCCTCCTCCTCCTCTCAAGACATCTTCAACATTCAAAGAAAACCGGCAGCAGAACCTACAACAACGCCCACGGGGACGCAGAGGGGGATCGTCCTGGCGTTCACCTGCAGAGCGGGGGTTCAATACCCGGCCCGCTTCTGCCCCATCAGACACAACGAGGTCATGAGCGACTGGTGAAGTGAGGAACCGGACCTGACATGAGCTCACCTGAGGGATTACGCCGTCCCCACCAGTCGCTTACCGTGTCCATTAGCCAGAGGCTCCCGTTGTGTTTTCGGGGAGCGGGCCTCCAGCTCCTTGAGCTGCTGCACCAGCAGCGCCAGGTGCTGCAGCAGGTCCCGGTTCTGCAGCAGCAGCTGGTGGACGCGGGCCTGAGCCTCCAGGCGGGCCGCGGTCTCTGCTGCCATCTGATCCTTCAGCAGCTGCACCTGTGGTGGAGGCCGAGGCGTGTTGGTTTGATTCATAAAGAAAACAACACCTAGATGCATTATCACTCACCTCCCACCTGACCCACATCCCTTGTTTTTCTATCTATGATACCATGGATTTATAATCCTGCTCATATCTATAATCTGGACTGCATCTGAAGGTAATGATGGGACGGCTATTTCGGTGGGTCGTTAACTCGCGGGTCGATTTTGCCACGGCGGTGAAATGAGCCGGATCCGACACCGAATACTAAAGTAAACATGCGTTTGTGCTGCAGTTCCCTCAGATGAAGCCACACAAAGGAGGCTTGAAGAATCGATTGAGATGCACGGCCACAAACGTTGCACCGCTTGTGCTGCGCCACGCCGCGCCGACCGTCCTTCCTTCACCGTGTCGGTGCCGCCCCCTAGTGGCAGAGCAGCAGGAGGCGCCGGTGCACAGAGACAACACGGTGATGAGGCTCACACAGGTTACTGGAGCTTCAGTGAGAAAAACTGACTGATGACCAGATGTGTGATCGTGTGAAACAGAATGTGTATTAGCATCAAGCACATTCAAAGTACACATTGAATGCTGTACATCGCAAATACTTTGCATTTTCTTTATTGTTTAATTTCCGAAATTAATACTCTGTTAATTTGTTGTATATATTATATAGTATTTTCATTCCAATATTTGTTCTACGTAACCTTGCTTGCTACTGTGACAAACACATTTCCCCTTGGGGATGAATAAAGTATACTTCTATCTATCTATCTATCTATCTTTGGGATTGGTGGAATAAATGTCAATATCGTGACAAAACTGCAACACAAACCTATGCCTGTGTGCAAAATAATTCCTGTTTCATTTTACGCCGTTCCCCAGATCACAAGCTGACTGAAACAAATATGAGACAAGCTGTCATGAATGTCACCGAATAACCCAAATAAAGGTAAATAATGCACGTGAACTGATCCATAATAGGAGTCAATCTGTCGCGGACAGAGTCCTTGTAAACTGTCTTTTACTGAGAACAGTTGAGCCTCATGTTTTAATCTATTCCATATGGATTATTGGGTTCCTCTGAAGAGGAACTATTGATTTGAAAAAAGCCCGTCGATGGATGATTATCATCAAAGGGCAAAGGCTATGAGAAATGTCAATCTAATTATTGAAAGCACTGAACGAGTGAATCGAAGTGTATGTGTATTTATAGAAGAACTATATGAGGGAAGCTGAAACAATTCATTTTTCTGGTAATCAATGAATTGTTTCAGTCATTTTTTAATCAAATATAGTGACAAACACGGGGGATTTACTGCTTTTCTTTGCCACACATCAAAGGAAATTAAATATCTTTATACTCCGGACTTTTTGCTCGAACAAAACGAGACCTTTGGGCTCTGGGACGATGCGATGGCCGTTTTTAAAAAAGTGTGTTTCTTACCTGAGCGACGGCCACCTGCGTGTGCTGCTGCTGCTGCTGCAGCTGCTGCTGGAGCAGCTGCAGGTAGTGCTGCGACGCCAGCGGAGTGAGCGAGCGGGAGCAAGGGCTGCTGGGAGTCACGCCGTGGGACGTCACGGTGAAAAGGGACCGCCGATCAAAGTCCTGAGCACAGAGGAGAGCATCACATGGATGTAAAAACTACATAAGTCTGTGTCACTGCATACATTGTTAACGCTGTAATGCGAACATGACTTTCTTTGGTACACAGTATATTGTAACGCCTACATCCCACCACTAGAGGGCGATGTAGCACATGGTAAAGTACAGCTCTGAGCTTCCTCAGAGCTTCCCTAAAATAAGTGTCAAAAGAAAAGTACATTTAAAAACACAAAGAAAGAAATCCCACCATGCACAAATTATTATTGAGAGTGTCAAATTATCACAAAGATAATAGACAAAACAATTAAAGACGCTAATGAGCAGATTAAAGCCCCAGTGGTTCGATCAGGATTTGATTGACAGCGGCGAACAATCAAAAAGCTTTCATCAGATTTTGGGAGTGATGAACAGAATAATGTAACGTCACGTTCAGCAAGAGGAGCTCAAATAAAACAACACTAGAAATGAGAAGTAATTGGAATTTTGGACCAGCTTTTTATTTATTTTTCCATCTCGCTCTTCCTCTCTTCCTCCCTCCATCCCGCTCTTCCTCCCTGCATCCCGCTCTTCCTCCCTCCATATCGCTCTTCCTCCATCCCGCTCTTCCTCCCTCCATCCCGCTCTTCCTCCCTCCATCCCTCTCTTCCTCCCTCCATCCCGCTCTCCCTCCCTCCATCCCGCTCTTCCTCCCTCCATCCCGCTCTTCCTCCCTCCCTCCATCCCGCTCTTCCTCCCTCCATCCCTCTCTTCCTCCCTCCATCCCTCTCTTCCTCCCTCCATCCCTCTCTTCCTCCCTCCATCCCGCTCTCCCTCCCTCCATCCCGCTCTCCCTCCCTCCATCCCGCTCTTCCTCCCTCCATCTCGCTCTTCCTCCCTTCCTCCCTGCATCCCGCTCTTCCTCCCTGCATCCCGCTCTTCCTCCCTCCATCCCGCTCTTCCTCCCTCCACCCCGCTCTTCCTCCCTCCACCCCGCTCTTCCTCCCTCCATCCCGCTCTTCCTCCCTCCATCCCGCTCTTCCTCCCTCCATCCCGCTCTTCCTCCCTCCACCCCGCTCTTCCTCCCTCCACCCCGCTCTTCCTCCCTCCACCCCGCTCTTCCTCCCTCCACCCCGCTCTTCCTCCCTCCATCCCTCTCTTCCTCCCTCCATCCCTCGCTCCTTCTTATCTCCGTAGAGCAGATGTTGGTGAACCCCTCAACAGGATTACGGTGGCGTTTCTCAGAAATCAAAGGAAACAGACTGTTTTTAATGGAGGGATTAAGTGTCCCCCTCACAGCCAGCAGGAATATTCAGGTCCCCCTCTCTCCAAATCCAACTCTCGCTCTCTTTCAGCAGCATGCTCCCACACTCACTGTGCAACAAATCCCAGAGGAAAGCATCACGACACACCAAAGCCTGCATGTTTGCACCTTTTCATCCCGTGACAGTCACAGAAAGATAACAGTCGGCTCCTAACTTCGTGAGGATTTAAAAAGCCGGCTGAATCTCAAACACAGGCAAACAGAATCACAGTCTTTTCGCCTCACGCAGGCGTGACCAGGTCGTTTCGTGTCTACAGTATCGGCTGCCAACTGTAGTTACTCAGGGAGCGCTGCAGCCGGGGCTCCGGTCAGGAGATGACAAAGCACTGTACTGTACTTCCCGAGTTCAACGAGCAGCTCAGAAACAGCTCTGAGGCCGAAGCCAGGAATCGCAGCAGAGGTTCATTTTCCTGTAAAAGACAGAAAAGCTACAAAAGCCGCTGCCTTCATTTAAATGCGGATGCCGCCTCACGCCTGCTGCAGGTGTCGGTAGTAAAGATGGAAACTGAGATTGAGACGTTCACAATGCGAGTCCGCCCTTAAATCTCACTGTTGAGCGGTTTATGACTTTATGCAAAGATATCTCTATTATCTATCTCTATAGGCTCTTTTAATGCAAAGAAAGAAAACAGCTTGAGGAGTGAAATGCATATTATTACTTAAAGGGTGACGTGAAATCAAAATAGTTCATAATAATATCGCATCCATTCCAGCTGTTAGTGTTGCCATCTCGGCAGTTGATTTAACAACTTTTACGACCCACTTGGCAACTTCTTTTTCAAAAGATGTCCCTTAAAGGCAGACGCCTAACACTTCACAGTGAATGTTGCCGACGCTCTCAGTGGCCGAGGCCCTCTGGATTAGATGTTTTCAGTGAATGAACCGCGAGTGTGTGTGTTCCTGACTCCTAAATTATTTAATTTGACTATTGAACATCGTTATTGTTCACAAAATACGCAGAGTTTACACGAGTCAGTTTATTCCAGTGTCTGTTTCCAGTGTCATGTTTCTGAGATGATTAGATTCAGCCAGACGCCTCTGAATGGAACAGAGCTTGATAGCTTCTCAGTACAACAAAGGGTCCTCCTCATTCATCTTTAATGCAGTAATGGGACAACAAGCTTTAATGGTACATAGCCAATGATCTGGCTTGTTGAAAAAGGGGAAAAGAAATAGTATGAATGTTCTTCTGCTACAGGGCATCACAGACAGCCTGCAGATGTCAGTCACTCGTAGTAAATTCAAATTCAGAGGCTTAAATCCTCACAAAGTGTATTATCCTCTTTAAAAAAAACAAATTGTACCACAACTGTAGGTAGTATCATTACAATTTCAATTGATGAAACACAAAAAATGTGTGTTAATTTAGTGTTTAGCTTTAAAACATTCAATATAAATTGCATTATTCAGCTGTGAAATAAAAACAAGTTTGACTTTTTTAAGTACGCTTATTGTAACCCTCTTTCATTTTGTGTGTGTGTGTGTGTGTGTGTGTGTGTGTGTGTGTGTGTGTGTGCTGCAGCCTCTTACTATGATGGTCTGCCCGGGTTTGACCACGTTCAGTTCAGCCAGACTCTGCAGAATGTCACTGACTGCCTTTTCACAGAGGGACGAGCCAGCTGGGGGGTCTTCTCCGCCTTGTCTTCCTCCGGGTTTGCCGTCCTCCTCTTCCTCACCTTGTTCCGCCCCCGTGAGCTTACGACC
This sequence comes from Myoxocephalus aenaeus, assembly GCA_038501785.1. Lineage (NCBI taxonomy): Eukaryota > Metazoa > Chordata > Actinopteri > Perciformes > Cottidae > Myoxocephalus > Myoxocephalus aenaeus. Next base: position 1,000,256 of record JBAMJR010000080.1, read on the forward strand.
TGTGAAGGAAAACACAAAGACGATAAGCAAAACGTAAAGCGATGCATTCATCTATGAACAGCAGACGAACAGGGAGGCCTTCACGGGGATAAGAAAAGAGTGACGTGAATTAAATCTTGTTTGCGAGGAAGGAAAGGTGCGTTTGTCAGTGCACACGAGCACAGACTTATCATTTTGATCTTTTTTTACTTTCATAACATAATACACACAAGAAAATAATTCACGAGAAAAACAACGCTGTTGGAATGAATGAGCTAATAATAACATAGCGGAGTGTAATGCAGCGCATGACGTCACTGTTTCACAGCGTTTCTTCTGTTTGGCCTCCAAAGACAAACAGCAGGTGTATTGCTCACTTTAAATACCTTATTTTAATATATTATCATTTACAGTTTGTCTGCGTCTATTTAACCTTCCTCTTGTGTTAGCGTTCTGTTAGCATCTCTTGTGTTAGCTTTCTGTTAGCATCTCTTGTGTTAGCGGGTCGGTTTTGACCCGTGTCTTAAATCAGCTGTAAAATACACTAAACACAATTATCTATCATCCATTTTGTTTCTCATCTCTTGGTTACCTTGTTAGGCTTCCTTATGCATGAACACATTGTTGTATGTTTTAATATTTTTGGTGTGGGCCTCTGGGCCTTTTCTTTGTCAGGATACCTCGATTTCAATAAAAAATAAATGGTAAAATTAACCTCAAGAGAATCATATAAATAAAAAAAAAGGTTGTTGTGTTACCTGTTTTAGAACACATCTCTTAAATACATTTGTTTTTTATTTTAATATTATTAACTATAGTAACATCTATGATGTTACGGGTCAATTTTGACCCATATATATTTACTTCAAGAAAAAGGCTAAAACTTGAATTCAAACACAAAAGGAAAGTCATAACACAACATATAGATTTGCAAGGTCAAAAAATAAAATAAAAAATCAAGCAAATCTTATTTTTATAACTGGGTCGGCCCTAACTACACAAAGGTCATAATTTCAACCAGAGCGTTTTATAATTTAGTGAAAAAAAAAAAGTTTTGTTTTATTTTGTTGAAATAGAGGTTCCTGACAAAGTCAAAAAAAAGCCTTGATGCAATAAACACATGTTATGTGGTTCTTTCATGCATTTAAAAACCTAAACCGGGTCGATGCCGACCCGAACACAAGAGGAAGGCTAAATGCTAACGGGGCGGCCTCACCGTCACTGCAGGACTCCTCTGTGGACTTGTCGCTCTCCCCGTCCGCCCGTCCGTCCGCGTCCTGCTCCGCGTGCTGCAGACTCAGCTTGTGGCACACGTCAAAGGCCTGGCCCACCGTGCGCACAATACGCATGGCCTGCGACTGTCGGAAGAGAGAGAGCGATGAAAAGGTGAGATTTATTTAGGAATAAGCACCACAGCAAGTGATGTCACTGGCTCTTTCCCGTCCTGTCTGCTCCAACACGAGAGGATCAGTGAAATCACTCGTCGTGATCTTTGGATGGACTGAAGACACGAGCGCTCTCAGTCGTCCTTGGCGTGCAGTTGAATACAAACGATCAAAAACTAATAATAATATCACTTCTGTGGAACGATGCTCATTACGGCTGACTGATAGCACCGGGGCTGTGAGCCAAGACTGCAGGGAAGGAGATACTCGCCTGGAATATGCGGTTGTAAAATCGTATTCTAGCTACTCTGTATTCACCGCAGGCTGCGGATCTTAAAAAAAAAGGAAATTAATTCAGCCACCGGAAATAAAATAAAACTTCAAACTAAAAATGATTAACTGAGCTGACATAATCAGGAAATGAATTCTTGAATCGAATATAAAAATTCAAAAAACGTAGAATACCAATAACCTTCAGTCACAGGCAGCGAGACACAGAAGATTGTGGGACAGCTCTGAAGACTTCCTGTGTGCAGCTGGGTTTAAATCAAGGAGCGATGGAAAAAGAAAGAGTCTTTCTCTAAAGGCTTCAAGGCCGACTGACGCATCTCTCCTCCCTCTCTGATGCTCTGACTGTCGCTTTGTTTTCAGGTATTTAAACCGGGGTTGTGCGTGAAGCCTGTTGCCAAGAAAAGTGTGTCTGTAATCAGCTGTGCGTGTCGACAGTCAGGAGGTGTGTGTGTGTGTGTGTGTGTGTGTGTGTGTGTGTGTGTGTGTGTGTGTGTGGACTTTTCATGTACCGTCTTCTTGGACTTGAACACATTACATCGGAAGGAATTATTGGAACCATCTCTCGCGATGTAGCTGAAGATCTTCAAGTCCTGGGAGTCATGTGACACGTAGAAAATCCTAGAAAACATGACACCAAATTTAAATACATAGAAGTTACAGAAACCTAAATATATATATATATATATAAAAAATATAAATATATACATATATATATACATATACATATACATATATATATATATTAATTAAAATTAAAAAGATATATATAAAAATATAAATACATAAAAATATATATATTACATATAAATCAAATAAAAGGGGAATATTTAGAATATAATTATTCATATAAATACATGTCACTACACTACTGTAGTCTCTCATATCGTCCGGCCACCATGCAACACACTGCAGTGAACTGGGTGCTTCTGCAGCTTCACTGGGAACCGGGCAAACAAATTATGACCACATTATGACCGCAGTCCCGTGAGAATGTACTATGCATCCCCACGGTAAGCAGCGAGGATAATTATATCTAGCGTGCACGCTTTGCAGGAGATCCTCCCCCTGATATATAATTTACAAGACACACACATGTCACCCACCAGCTGGTTAGAAGTGTGATGTTGAGACACTTTTAAGTGGGTGCCTACTTCTTTCCATCTCTGAGATTTCCATTTCCAGGAGGAGGTCGCCTTATTAGCTATAATTGCTTGTTTTAAGCCAGCCAAAAATAAAAAGAACAACTTTTTTTTTTTACAGTTCCCCTGACTGTAAATCCCACCTGTAATATTTGCCTGCTCTTTCCATTCTAAACGCACCTCATCCTCTCAGACGGGCAGCGTTATCTTGACACTTTACGGTTTAATTGCTGCGAGTCGTTTAGCGGTGACTGACGGCTTGTTGATGATTGGTTGACAGGCTCCATCGCCATGTCAACAGAGGGAGGTAATGGGATGCGGCGGCCCTAATTAGAGCGTTTCCTTTGGGCTCACATGCTGAGAAGATTTGTGAAACAAACTGTACAGATTTACTGCCAGTTTACTGTGAATATACTCACATGCCTTAAAAAAACACATGCTCCACCAAGTACGAGCACAAGCTATAGATTATTCATCATGCTATCTTATAGAAGTAAGTGCATTAGACACATATAGCATCGTACATTCAAGCACATTAGTCCTGCATGGTAAAGTACATGGGAGCGGTAAATTAAGCAAAGCAGAGATTCATCCCCATAGGCCGAGCTGCAGGATTTCATTTCCACAGAGACACACAGAATGTAGTCTGCAGCAAACTCACAGTATTGATGAACTAGCACAGGGTTCATACACATTCTGACCAATGCATTTCCATGACTTTTCCATGACTTTAAACAAAATTTCCATGAGCAAACATTTAGTGAAATCTGGGTGTAAACATGAAAAAGTGAGTAAATGTAGTATTTAAACTAACAATGAGGATACAAAGCATACAGTAAACCTTAAATGACACAAATGAATGAGACAATAGTTTGATTAAAAGAATAAACATTTATATAGATGCCTGTATGTACGCCTGCTTATATTTTGAGCGTCTTTCTTTTAAAAGCATATTCATTATTTCAAACTCAGCGTGAATGAACGTCATGAACACATGAATATAACACGTTTCCATGACTTTTATTTTTAATCAAGGACTTTTCCAGGCCAGGAAATAACCATTTTAAAATCCCATGACTGTTCCAGGTTTTCCATGACCGTAAGAACCCCGCTAGCAGGAACATGCAGAGTGGATGGAACAGCAGCCAGATGTAATATTTAGTTTTTCCGGACTGACCTGTAGATGGGATCCTGCATGATGAGCATCTTGCTCTCATCCCACGTCCATTCTTTCCTCTGCGTACGAGACAGGAGATCGTGATTAAGCACCGATAACGCATCTTGTATTGAAGAAAATTGCCGTTTAATTTCTGAATCCGGCAGAAAAGGGTTCCATTACTAACCTTCTGCTTCCTCCTCAGCAGCACCTTCACGCCGTCCACAGACACCACGATGTTCACCTTCTTCTTCTTGATGTTCTTGGCCTTGAATTCATACTAAGACAGGCGGACAAAAAGAGAATCCATTAGGAATAGCCGTATAAAACGTTTAAATAGTATTTCAACAGGCCGCACGGTTTTAAATACACCGCATGACAGTAAATGAAGCGTTGTTGTTGCTTTCATATTGAAGGTTCAGTTGCAGCTGATTACACGTCATTTAATAAAAACACATGACAAATCCGTCAAGAGCTTGGAAACCATTAGCTTCACTAATGTTTGTTTTCATTACGGATTAATCTGCCAAACGCTTTGAGGCCCATCACAAGCTCCCAGAGCCCAGGATGACTTATTCACTAAAAAAAAGGCTTGTTTTGTTCAAACATGTACTCCGCTTATTATCACGCAAGACAGAAAAATGCAATAAATCTCAACGCCGGAGAGACTGAAAGCAACAAATTTCAAGAAGTCTCAAAAAAATTAAGATTGAACACTTGATTTGACAAATCTTATTGTTCCACCTGTGTACGTGGAAGCATTTGCTTGGACACAGTTTTATATCTGAAACAAACACAGGTCAGCGGTGACCCGACCTTCATTTAAACAAAGCTGAAGGGTTTTCCGTTTGCCGTCTTTTATTAATGCATTTCCTAAACTCTATTTCATATCTGTCTTATTGGATTTTATTTGATATTCTCTTAAATGACAATTTTTTTTAATTGTATTTGCATGACTGCGTTTCTTTGGCACTCTGTCTTTTTGATGTTTTATGTAAAGCCTTGTTGCTGAAATGTTCTGTATAAATAACTCTCCTTTCCTCGCAGTTCTTCCTCATTACAGTCGCTGTTTATGTCCCGCTGCACATTTGGCGCGCTGACAGAATTAAGGGCGTCATTGGGAACAATCTGTCAGCATTAAAACATGATCGGCACTGAACTTTACGTTCACTTCTTTATTAGCTCGGCAGCTCACAATGGGAGCCCTGATAAAGTCCGTTGAATGGCCTCCTGAAGAAAAAAGAAACAAAAAGAAAGAAACTTGTGTGCAGCGCTCTGACGCCAGAGAGGAGAGGAAGGGCGCTTGGATAACGGAGATGGATTGCCTCACTTCACCTTGACTGTAATGAGAACCAACATCCAATAGGTCAACCGACCCAATGCAGGTGTCTTCTGACTGATTGGAGCTAACGGCGTTAAAAGTTGGCACTTTTACCTCGTTAATCCTCTGAAATATTCCGGGCCGTTTCGGGGGACCTGCCACGGGGCGGATGGGTTGTTATGAATAGAAAGCGACAAGAAATGATCACGTGTCTCTGCTTCTTAGGGGAAACAAAGACTACAGCGGCTAAATTAAACAACATTTAAGGAGGTGAGGAGAGAAGGAGAGGAGGTGAGGAGACAGAAGGAGAGGAGGAGGTGAGGAGAGAAGGAGAGGAGACAGAAGGAGAGAAGGAGAGGAGACAGAAGGAGAGAAGGTCTGGAGACAGAAGGAGAGAAGGAGGTGAGGAGACAGAAGGAGAGAAGGTGAGGAGACAGAAGGAGAGGAGGAGGAGACAGAAGGAGAGGAGGTGAGGAGAGAAGGAGAGGAGGTGAGGAGACAGAAGGAGAGGAGGTGAGGAGACAGAAGGAGAGGAGGTGAGGAGACAGAAGGAGAGGAGGTGAGGAGACAGAAGGAGAGGAGGTGAGGAGAGAAGGAGAGGAGGTGAGGAGAGAAGGAGAGTTGTTATAAATAGAAAGTGACAAGAAACAAAGACTACAGCGGCTAAATTAAACAACATTTGGGCAAAAGGCCAGGATGTTTGCTGAGTGGTGAACAGCTGTGGTGCCCCGGCCCGCCTCCGCCTCGTCAGCTGGCCCGTCGACTCAGATCAGCGTCACTTATTAAACATGACGCAGGGTTCAACTCCCGCTAGCCGCCAGCTACCGAGGCCTGCGGCGGGTCTGCCGGGTCGCACGAGGTCAAACGGACGAGCCGCCGGCTTTCTGGCGTCGCCGTTTAACTCCGAAGAAAACAGTTTGACGTTTGGAGAGAAGATTGATATTACTCTTATACTCTCATTACTCGCCATTGAATATGTGAGAATGGAGCCAGCTGGTGGTTAGCTTAGCGTAGCACCTATGAAGCTCACTAATTAAAAGCAGGATAGGTAATCTTTTGGAACCATCAAATTGTAAACATTTTCCAACCCCCCAAAAAGCCAACTGTTGCTCACTTCCTTTCTGATGAAATTAGTTCCTTCAGGCCAAAGCAATCCCATCAATGAGAACGTAAACAACAAACATGGTATTGTTAGTACTCACAGCTGTCAAGCTTTATATGTCAACGTCAGGCTAGCTCTTCTTTTACACTTAGTAAGTGTTAATCTATTGTTCATATATGTTTATACTTTTATTCTATTGTTCTTTTTGTTATTCTTCTGTTTTAATCTTTGATCAAACTCTGCCACAAGAATTTCCATTGGGATTTTATAAAGTTCTAGCTTAGCTTATTTAGCTGTTTCCTCCTAATTCCAGGCTTAAGCATTAGCATTAGCTAATGGTCTCCTGACTATCTCTTCATATTAATCTTCTTTGATTACAAAAATATATATTACAGCCGCTTTAAAATTTGTTTTAATTTCCAGGAGACAGAAGGAGAGGAGGTGAGGAGACAGAAGGAGAGAAGGTGAGGAGACAGAAGGAGAGAAGGTGAGGAGACAGAAGGAGAGGATGTGAGGAGACAGAAGGAGAGGAGGTGAGGAGACAGAAGGAGAGAAGGTGAGGAGACAGAAGGAGAGGAGAGAAGGTGAGGAGACAGAAGGAGAGGAGAGAAGGTGAGGAGAGAAGGAGAGGAGACAGAAGGAGAGGAGGTGAGGAGACAGAAGGAGAGAAGGTGAGGAGACAGAAGGAGAGAAGGTGAGGAGACAGAAGGAGAGAAGGTGAGGAGAGAAGGAGAGGAGGTGAGGAGACAGAAGGAGAGGAGGTGAGGAGACAGAAGGAGAGGATGTGAGGAGACAGAAGGAGAGGAGAGAAGGTGAGGAGACAGAAGGAGAGGAGAGAAGGTGAGGAGAGAAGGAGAGGAGACAGAAGAAGA
>JBAMJR010000080.1:1012500-1102500 GCA_038501785.1 Myoxocephalus aenaeus
GGGTTGTTCCAAGGAATTTAACCGCTTTTTTCTTCTTCTCTTCTCCCCAGTTCTGTACACAAAGAGATGACTGTTGGGAGCTGAGAAACACAACAGCTGCCCAAAAGCCTGGCATGGGGGGGTAAAATAAATAATAAATACTTGAAACAGTACTGTGAAACAATTTGCACGTTTATTTCACGTGAAGCCCCAGCTGTGAGCGCTCCATTAGTTAAACAAAGACCCGGAGCTTTAATCACCGTCTCTCTCTCTCCCTGCTGAGGGTGGATTTCCCGTCAGTCCTCTCCGCCTCCCGGCCAATCGGGGAGGACGGGGCGACTCCCGTGACGCCGCAGAGGCCCAAACCTCCGGCGTGAAGCGGCTCGCCCCATCATTAGTCAGCAGGGCTGTGATAAGGGAGCAATTACCTCGACGGTTGCCGCAGACGACGACCTTGGCTTCGACCCGGAGGAGCGGACGGGAGCTTGTGTGTTTGTGTGAAACAAAGAATAAAAAAGATAAAAACTAATGAAACGTGTGTCTGTTTTAGATGCGAGTGGGTTCCCGTATTATGGATTGGACTCCCGGGATCCGGTCAGCTGGCGGCGGCGGCCGGGTCCCGGGGGAGAGGCGGTGCGAACAGGAAACTGCCAGCTTCTCCATGACAGCGGGGTTACCAGAGGCTGGAATGTACTGCAACGGCTTTTATTGTGAAATAAACCTGAGTAGAGTTTGGAACAGTTTAAACTGAAGGGCCTTTTTTTTCTAGATTTTGGAGCTATACAATGCTATGGACCGCAGCTGGCACCGACTCTGCACCCGCTCCATCTGGGGAGCTGCAGCGGTGACTTCTTTAGATAAATGACTTTCATTACTTACGCTGCAAGTGTGTTTATAGCGGCCCGACAGTCGGGAGCGATCAATCCCGCGGCCCGTGTTAATGTGTCTGGACGGAGCCAGCGGAGGACTCAAAAAAGCTCCCTGGACTCTGGAGCAGACCACGGGGTGCACTTAACGGACCCTCATCATGTCCTTCCATCTCAAATCAAGTCAGGGCGCCAAAGATTAAGTCAGATTGAGTCCGCCGGTACCTTTGGAGGCATCAACTACACTTGAAGACTCATCAGAGGAAGGAGCTGTGAGCCTCGCAGTGAGGACGGACCCACGCCTGAGTGACCCGCTGACAGGCAGCCGGCCGCAGAGCGCTGGCGGTGTCGACTCAGGGTTTAGTCACGTGGGACGCAGGGGGAAACACAAAGGAACGACTTGGGCATGCCAAACACTCGCTCTCAAAGAGAGGCGTGTGGAAGGTGCACACACGGATACACTCTATCCACTTGTGTACTCACAAAGACACGACGATACTCAGTCTTAAGGTTATTATTTACAGGGTTTAATGAGCAGAACTACATAAATAGTTTCCTAATCTGTTTTTGCACTATATGTTATATGTTTTTGCACTATGTTTATATGTCTTTGCACTATGTTTATATGTCTTTGCACTATGTTTATATGTTATATGTTGTCTATTTTTTACTTTTTTTAAATGTGCACTATTCACTTTATGTTTCTGCACTATGTTTATATGTTGTTTATATGTTTATATGTTGTTTATATGTTATATGTTGTCTAGTTTAGATGTTGTTTATATGTTTATATGTTATATGTTGTCTATTTTTTACTTTTTAAATGTTGCACTATTCACTTTTTTTTCAGACAATAGAGAAACATAATTTCAGGTCCTCTGTATGTTTGCACAATATGGAAGAAGTGACAAATAAAACTGACTTTGACTTTGACTTTGACCTGCAGGCAGTTATTACAATGAGAGACAGAGAGCTGTCTCCTTTAAATGCAAATCGGAATCTAGTGACTCCACTGAAATCTAAGAAAATGAGTCTTCTGAGGTCCTGCCCTGCATTCAAATGATATTATGTCCCATGTTAAACTTTAATATCTCTCTGTTCAGGAGCAGAGAAGACAGAATGAAGTCTACAATTACACGAGTCGTTTAAAGTCAGGCGTCTCCTCCACCCGACCTGCATCGGCTCCATGGAGGATCCACCTCTTTGTTTACTTTTGGAGAAGCCGGGAGTTCGGCTCTGTCGACACTGTCAACACGGCGACGGAGAACAACAGCAGCTTGTTTTCGATAGTTTGACCTTCACCGTGCAGAACGATACGCAGAGTTTGACACTAGGAGGTTGTTTTCAAGTTCCTCTGTTATCTTAAATCTGAGCCGTGTTTGTTCAAGCAACATTTGGTGACGTCACAAGTAGCTTGAGTGCTAATAATCATGGACCCACCACACGAGTGTGATGTGGAAACTTGAAGCCACAGTGAGGAAGGACTCTCCAGTAAAGCAGGAGACATCTTGTGTCTGGCAGTTCATCTCCTGATCAACAAACTGAGCTCAAAACAAATCACTTTTTGGCCACTTTAACCACTTTAACTGGTTTTTAAATACTTGTTTATTCTTTCTGTATATATAATAGTGCTATTGTGGATTATGTTTACTGTTTGTATTACTGTTTACTTATATTTATTACCGTACTTTTCGGGTTACAAGCCGCTACTGCCTTCGGTCAGTGTCCCCGTTAGCTCCCCGCTGTAGCCAGCTGGGGCTCCTGCTAGCACTCCGTCACTTCCCCGCTAACTTCCGCTAGCTCCCTGAAAACCACCGAAGGACCAGGCTCGACACCCGACTTGGGCAGAGGGGACGCGGGCAGCAGCAGCAGCAGCGGGCGGTAGCAGCAGCAGCTAGCTAGCAGCGCTACTAGCTTGCTACAGCAGGGACACTGATCAGCCGTAGGAGCGGCTTGTAACCCGAAAAGTACGGTACTCGTTTCTTATTTTATTTCTTGCTGCTGTAATCCTCCAATTTCCCCACTGCGGGACTAATAAAGGATTATCTTATTTTATCTTATCTTATTTCCATAGATCCTGGATTTCTTAAAGTGGGAGAAGGAATTCATGCAAATGTAGGATTTTAGAACTTCTTAATTGATTTTGTCTGAGGGGAAAAACAATATCAGGACTCAAATAAAAATGTAAGGTTTGTAGATCTGTAGAGTGAATCTTAAGTAGCTTACATATCATGCTAAATGTTTAGGTTTACATGCTTCAATGTACAAATAACCACTCGTGCTGTCTGTTCTGTAAACACACGTGTTCATCCTGTGATTGATGTGAATAGCTGCATATCATTGCGGGACCATGGCAATGCAGAGATGCTGAAAACGTCTCTTTCCAATGCAGTCGTCTGGCAAAGCAGCAGTCAGAGTAATAGGATTACCAGGACCAACGCTGTCAGATCACAGGCTCTTAAGTCCTTTAGCACCCGGTGCAGGGGGGCAGCCGTCACCAATCTACATCCATACACTGTAAAAACAGCGTCTGTAGCGTCATGCTGAGAGCCGCTGAGAGGCAATCGATATGCTCCCAATCTCGCATCTTAAAAATAGGTGGATTAACCATTTAATTCTTCCAGTGCAGAAAAAGAGATGAATGATTACCCGAAATGTGCTCGGAGTGACTTGTGTGCCTCATTAAGATACTGATTGAAGATATAATATGGACATATTTCTTTATATATTGTAGCTTTAAATGTCTGCCATGAAGGGACCGGGCACTGGGGAGACAGTACAGCTGGTGAAGGAGCTCCATGATGAAAGTAGGTGATGGAGCATTTAATAAAACAATGTGAGGTTCGAGGCCAAACGCAACGGCCTGATTAACCACATGTTAACCCTGTTTTAGGGGGGTACGTGTTGGGGTGTGAATCAGGGGCGCCATCTGTGCCTTACATGTAAACACGTCCCCCCAAAAAGCCTTTCGGAAGAGGCTTTAATAGCGCGTGAGAGCTTTCATAAAGCTCAGTCATGAGTAGCTTTAAATCCGTGTCTGAGAGGACAGAGACAGCTTCTCAACACCGGCAACCACTCGTCTGGCAACAGAAGGTTGGGCAATGTGCTGATTGATGACACTTAGCGCCGTCTGCACTTGTTGGCGGTGAAATCATGGAGCAATTTGCAAAATATCGTTTTATCTTTTTAAAAACACGCAGCAAAGTTAGTGTGTTTTTTCATTTGGTGGTTCTCTATCGCTGAGGCTCTGTGAATCACCATCAGTAATGCAATGCAGCAGATAAGAGGCAATCAGACGGATCAAAAGCACGGAATGCCTTTTGTGCAGAATCAAAGGACGAGGAGATGGGCAATGTTCAGTATGCAGCGTTATAACCACTGTGCTATATGTGCAATATTAGCCCAAAAAGACGAAGACCCTTTCAGAGATGTCCAAACCCGACAGACGTTTGGTGACAGAGATCTCGCTTCCACCGTTACTGACCAAAGGTTGTCAGAGAAGGTCAGCCGAGTCCTACTTTCAGCTCGGTTCATGGAGACGGGATCATGTTGGGAAGTCACGACACACTCCTTCTCTTGTTTGATGGAGGTGACGGCGAAGGGGAGAGACGGAGACAACCAGGCAGAAAGATGAGAGACACATCTGAGGAGCGCCGGTTTGATCACAGCAAACACACACAGAGAAAGAGAGATACCAGACCAGGCAGAGATTATAATGAAATTCAAGTGGGATCAAATTATTCAAAGGAAGCACAAGAAAACTGAAAAAAAAAATAAGTACAGCGTTTGGGAAATTCTGCTCCAAAAATATGCTAATGCCTCCAGAGCATATGCTTATGCGGCTCATGGGCCGTCTCCTGCCTCATTATCCATTCAGTTGTTCTGCCCCGAAAGGTTGATGCATGTGGAGATAACAATGAACGCCGGGAAAAAAACTGTCTCTCAAACTTCCCCTGCAGAGCGCTGTGTTATGCAAACAACACTAAAGTGAGTCGCACAGCAGAAGTCCTGAAAATACAGCTTTGATTTTATTTTATTTTTTTACTAAAAGAACTCTGCCGCCTCAGTGACGGACATTAATGAGCGGACTGAGTTTCACAGGCGGAGACGTGGTCCTCTGCGAGAGAGATGCTGTTAATCTGAGCGACAGCCAGATTAGAGGATGCATTATCTCGTTAGTTGCCGTGTGGATGGCGGATTTACAGCAGCGGTTTGCTCACATCATTTATCCAATTAGAGGAGAACAGGTTGCAACCATCGCGTCCCTAACGGACTGAAGCCGAAAACACGATAGTAATGAACATAACAGACAAAATTAAGTTTTTAATTGAGCTTTAGTTTGACAGACCAACTGTTTCCTCCTGTTTCCAGTCTTCGTGCAACTAAGCGACAGAAGAAATGCTCAGAAACCATCACATGTGTCATTTTCTTGTTTCAGCAGCCTCTCATTCAAGCCACCAGGTCCACTGACGACATATCAAACCCACATTCCATTCATTCATATGAGAAAGTTCATATCCGTTAACTCCCAGTAACTCCCAGTAACTCCCAGTCTGCAGTGTAGTCCAGCACATTACACCGAGGTGAATAACATGATTACCCACAACTAAAAAAGATGTTTCTCTTGCCCTCTTTTCTCTCTCTTTCCTCTCCTTTTCCAGGCGTTAATTTCCATCCCTAATATTTGTAATAAGCGACCGTTACATCGTACACCTCACATTACAACCAAAGACGCCGGATGGCGATCTGCGTCCCCAAATAGGCAAAAGTCAGCTGACGCGTCGTTCTGAAGGCCAAGATTCTGCTGCTGTTTCCACGTGGAACACGTAACATTGCTTGATCAAGAGTATTTCATAACTGCAGGTTAATGTAGGCGTTGACACCAGAAGTCAGTCGCGAGAGCTTTGAAACCCTTTTGAATGCTTCCTGCATGTTGAGACCAACAAAAAGGGAACGTGGAGGGAGGATAAGGAGGAGGTAGAACGCTAGAATGAGACCTTCAGGCTTTCTATGTAGCACGCTGGAACAAGATGAGGGAAGTGAGATGAATGGGCTCACACACACACACACACACACACACACACACACACACATATATATATACACACACACAAACGACAAATAACATTTAGAAGTAGGGCCTGCAGCCCTTTTCTCAATCATTATCCAACAAGCGATAACCATAATGCAACAGTCCAGGTTGATCTGCCTCCTCACGCTAAGAGAGAACGCTTCCAGGCCGACGAGAACAACTTGCAAACCTCACACGTTTATTTGATGTCATGTGGGGAAAGAGTTAAAGAGTTTCCGGTAAAAGGGGAGATTTTTTAATTTGTTTGTGTTTTGCGCAACTGGATACAAGCAGAAAAAAGAAAAAAATAGCGCCGCTTCTATATGTCGTCTGTGTGCAGATGGATTAGTTTCTCCGTCTGCGGCAAACTTTGAGCCCTTCCCAAACCTGAAGGAGTTGAGAAAGACATGTTTTTGGCGGCAGAGCTGGTCTCCAGGGAGACCCGAGGAGCGGCCTGACACACGTGGGTCATTCAGACCTGCAGGATAATAGCCAGCTCGACGGTGCCATTCATCAAGAAATGCCATTGACATTCTAATCTAACTCGTATCTCACAGCAGAGAATGACTCTGACCAGAGACAGACGCAGAGAAAAGATAAAGACACAGTTATAGTTTTTATGGTAGCATGGGAATCACTGACTTCTTGCAATGAGGAACACATGCAGATGATGATGATGATGATGATGATGATGAGTTCTCATGACTAGCTGTGAGACTCAGTGGATCAAAGTCACTATAATTCATCTTTTGGGGCCCATGAATATGACAGTCAACCAATATTTATCAAGTCAATTATCAACCTGCTGGTGGCGCTAGAAGAAGAGGATCCTCTGGGGACAATGAATGTCCATAGAGTCAAATAGCTGTGGACATCATTCAGTCTGACCAGTCCTGTAGCTGAACATGAACAATTTGTCTGAAGGTTTATTGTGTTGAACTTGTATTGGATTTGCACGATATTGTAAAATATTATTTTTATTTTCTTCCATCCTTGGAGGACGACGCGACTCTCATACATTATTCTGTGCAGACTAAAGGACAAATGAGCCCTCTTATGCAATGGCGCTTACAATTCAAACTTAACTGCAGGCAGATATACAGGTGCAACACACACACACACACACACACACGGTATATCCACACACGTGTCCACAGTTCCTGGTGACTGTTCTGTTGACTCAAGTTGTGTTTGTACTTGAGATTAGCGTCAGGCTTCTGCAGGCGGCGGTAACAGATGACAGCTCACGAGTTTCTGCTATGAGCTCACATTGTACACAACTATAAACTAGGACCTTCTGACACATTGCAATACTCCCTAATAGAGAGGCGAGCGGCAGCTCTGATCAGTGTGTGTGACATTTGGATTTTACGTCGGGGCGGTCAAAATGATTTTTGTGTTATTTTTTTTGACGATATGACTGTCAAGTCTGGAAATACTACAAACAACACACTCTTCATGTATTCAATACATACAGAATACCCAACAAAAATAAACACAACTGGCCCCAACTGCACTGAAAATGTGCCTTCGGGCTCCGCAGCAGGATGGAGTCCCCGGCTTCAGACGGCTCCTCGGCGCGGGGCTTGTTTTGGGCGAGCGTGGGGAGATCAGAGTACAGAAGACTTGACTAATTGTGGCACTGAAAGACACAGCATTGCCGAAGGGCAGATGATGAAAGCAGAAGCCTGTGTGTGCGTGTGTGTGTGTGTGTGTGTGTGAGTGTGTGTGTGTGTGCAACATGAGGCTGGTTGTGGAGGCAGGGACCACTCACCACCTGTCTGTCCATCCATGTGAGCAAAGACCTGCTGTCCCTTGCAGCGTGTCTATCCTCCGCACACGCCAGTGTCGGAAAAAGCAGTAGCAAAGTATTTTTTATTTTTTTAAAGGAAAAGAAATGCACGATTACACATGAACTCAAGTGCGTGCACTCATGAAAATGACCACGTCAGCATGAAGAGAACGTTATGTCACCACCGCTGTGCTTGTTTTCACTGTACTCAAAAGGTCTGCTGGTTTAAATAAAGGTCTGGATGTCAGCTCACTTCCAGTTTGGAGAATCAGAAAAGTTACACTCGGTCAAGCATTTAGAACGGCGGCATTTTTGTTGAGAAATATTTCTCCGAATTCGGATAGTGTGTTAGCAGAAATATTCATCGGAATATCTGCAAGATACACTGTAAAACCTGATGAGTAAAGTCAACTCAAATAGTTTAAGGAAACCGATTGCCTTGAACCATTTAAGTTAAATAACTCAAATCCTTTTAGTGGAAAAAAATGCTTAAATGGAGTACTCTTAACTCAAGTATTTATTGTTAGGTATACTTAAGTAAATAAATTACTAGTACTAACTCCATTCTTTGTATTGAATTTAAAACATATTTATTATTTAAACTTATTTGTAATTTTTTGTATGAACTCAGATGGAATGAATTTATTTGAACCAATATGATTACTTGACCAGAACATTACACATAGGGCTGTGCGGTATTTGAAACCGGTATGAATTTTTCATATACCGCATAGCCATAACGACCTTTATTTTTTCCACCACTGAGGGCGCAGCGGTCGGAGCTACTTACGTGTCATGGTTGTAACTTTAGTCATGGTTAAAACTTTATAACAACAATCAATAACCCACAACTAACGCTCGTTAACAGGGTAAAACACCACGACACAACAGTTTGTGACACAAACTATTTGTAACACTAATAATTGTAATAATTGTGCCGAACTGCATGCTGGGTAGACTCGCCCACTTCACAACAAGCAGAAACTCCGTCGCAGGAAGAGACAGACCCTTCCGGTCTGCTAGTTACAATAACGGCGTTATCGGATAGTACAGTGTATATTTCTCGGTAACTTTTGAAAAAACTAAGCGAAAAAACGCAGAAAAAATTACATTTACAGACACCTGTCTTAACGACAGATCAAGGATCAGCTAAGTTTTCGAACACATCCACTGTCTATAAAATCAATTTAGATCAAATGAGTTAATACAACTCATTGGAATTGATACACATAACTTGAAAGTCTACCAGAAGTTGATCAAACTCAAAATGACTGAGTCATTATGACTGCAGTTCACTTATGAGTTCATGTTAGTGTATCACTCAAGTAACTACAACTTTCTATGCCATTTAAGTTGGGTTAGCTTACTTCTTTTATTAAGATGAGCTGGTAGGTTTTACAGTGTACGATGTACTAGCCTGTTCCCAGCCGGCTAGCCCGTTAGCCGTTAGCTCAGCCGTTTACAGCCGTTCACCGACGAGCCTCCGCTCTGTCACCAGGCATCTTGAGGCCGCGCTTGGATGAACTGCACTGTGCCAATTCCTGGTGTGAGCGAGTCTTAACAGAGCAGATCATGCAGAAGGACACTTCAAAACACCGATCACGGATTGTGACTTACTTTTCAAAAGGATTGTTAATCAAGAAGAATGGGAACCCCTTTTCTCTGGGGAGGGAGGAGGTTAAACAAAGAGGAACTGCACCCTTTCAAAAGATGAAATCACGTCTAATCCAGTACACATATAGGTCACCCACAATGCTCTTGTACATCTGCCATTAAGCTGGCATGAATACAAAGTGAAAACAATGACCACCCCCCCCAAATATGTCATCATGCCTCTCTAAATAGTGCATATCCCACATTCACACATGTGAGAGTGCACACCCGTCCCACCGCCCCCACTTTGCTATAGATCTGTAACCCCCCCGGAGTTAATCTGCGCTCTCATTCCCCGCCTGCTTTTCTGGGACATGCAGGGAGGAGAATTGTTATGCAAAAAATGAGATTCACTGATATTTAGGATCCGTTTATGTCGGGTCCCGACTCCTGGAGCACGATCATCTGTTTTTAAGTCTTTGGCTCCAGTGAAGTGCTTCAATCTGACCAGAGTAAGAAACAGTATGAAGTGAAAGTGAAATATGGTTATTTCTCTGTATTTATTTGGGAGGGGTGGGTTGTGCTGCAGGCAACATGTGATGCAAGTTATATCTGCTTTTTTTGTCTTTAAAAACAGAACAAAAAAACACAAAAATGAATCTGCACACGCAAACACACGCGAGATGTAAGGCTTGGTTTTCTGTCTGTACTTGCAGATCTATTGCTGCGATAAGAAATAAATAAAAAAAGTCTTTTTTTGGTGCACAGTTTGAGTCAAAAGCCTCGTGTTTTCCCACCACATCCCTCTTGACAGCCAGACATCTTCTCCCGACTGAGTCACGACAGTTCAGAGTTCTCTCCCCTCCCCAAAAAAAAAAAAAACAGACACGGGCTCAACAGACCCAAACTGAAAAGCACTGAGAGGCTGAGAGAGAGAGAGAGAGAGATGCTCTCAGGAGACGTTCCAGACAGAAAGGGAGCCGTGTAATAGACTCTTGGCAGTCGGAGGAAGGAGGCTGCATCCTGACGGACATGTGAGGGAGGCTAAAAATCCCATTAGAGACGATCAAAATTCAAAGGGAAGCATGCACAGCCTGCCCTCAGCCTAAAATCTATTCCTGTCAGCACTGAGTAGATAGCAGAGATGGGCTACATAGAGGTACTCTATTTTCGTAGGAGGAGAGTGAAGGGATGGAAAGAAAACAGTGGATGGATGTATGGGGCGGGGTGGGGGGGGGGGGGGGGGGTAGCTTTAAACTTGTTTCCTTTCGTAGAGAGACAGTGTGGCCTCTTGGAAACAGTGTGCGCTCGTTTCCCAAGAACATTCCAGTAAACTCTTCCTCCTGCAGAGACGCCAGCCTTTGTCTGTCATCCTCGTTAGTCAATTGCGCAAGGTTATTGGACAGCAAAGGGTCCGGCTATTACGGAGCAGTTCACACACGTTAAAAGAGATACAGACACGTGTGTGTGTGTGTGTGTGTGTGTGTGTGTGTGTCTGGGGGGGTTCTATGCCACCGGTCAAACTGAATTAAACTAATTCTTATAAGCCAACACAGTGGGACCAGTCAGCCATAGTGGAAGAAGTTTTTTTTTTACAAAACACAACTCTGAAAAGATCCGCAGGACACAACATTTGGTCTTTTCGCTTTGGGCGCCGTGGGACCGGCAGGTGCATGCGTGCGAGGACCAGACTCAACCGGCTCCTCCGCTCGGTCCAACCCAGGATTCGATCCGGCTGTGGCGTCGTCTGCTCTCCCGTTTCCTCACATCGCCGGAGAGAGGAGGACGACGGCGGCGGCGGCCCTGCCAGCCACCGAGCAGACCTGCCTCTCTAAGTCTTTCCACCCACTGCCGTCACTTCATCCCTCGCATCTCTTTAATCACACTCCTCCCCGCACGGCGCCTCGGCTAAAGGGTTGCGCTTTTAAATTAAAGACGAGGCTTTTTTTGCGAAAAGGAGAGGAGTAGAAAGTCAGGAAGGCCAGTCAATATCCAGGGACACAAAGCTAATTACATTTGACTTGGCAAGCGACCCTAAACGCGCGCGCTCGCCCTCTAAAACACCCGGGTGGGAGGGTTCACCCCCGAAAAAAGAAGCGGTTGGCACACAACATACAATCTTTACCTCCCATGAGTTTTAAACCAGGGTCCACAATGAGCATTCAAGACTTTAAAATGAGCCTGTGTGACTTTTGAAAGAAGAAAAAAAACACAATCTTCCCCCTGACAAATGAAAACATGAATTTGTATGCAATAAAACACAGCTTTGCTCAGTTCAATATACACTCAGGTGTTACAGCCTTAAGTTACTAGGTGGTCCCATTCCGTTTCTCCTACCTATGAGTTTTTTTATATTTATATTTAAAGACATAATTTGCCATCTTAGCAAATAAGCGTATTCGCTTTGTTGAATAGAGTTAGATGAAAAGATTGATACCGCTCTCATATCTCTCCATGAATTATGAAGCTCCAGCCAGGAGTCACTTCACTTAGCTTAGCTTAGCATAAAGACTGAGAGCGGGGGGAAACGACTAGCCAGGCTTCTGTCCAAAGGAGAACAAGAACAATTCAGCTCACGTACAGCACCTCCAAAAGGTCACTACTGCACACCACACTGATGTCATTTACAGCCAACTGACTCAGAACATTATTATTTGTTCCATTATGTTGCGATTGCCGCCGTTCAGTGAAGGTTATGAAGTCTCGCTTTAAAGATTCAACGGCATACGACGCAGTAAAAAACTAAGTCAAAGGTATTGTAGGGTTTTTAGAACCTAGTTTGTCAAATTTGGACTTTGCACAATGTAAAATGAGAAGTTGTTTGTGTGTACATTACAATGCATGAAAAATGCTAATTAATAAGGGATATTATTATGAAGGATTTGTAATTGTGTATATATATAAAGGTCACTTTTATTTACTGTGAAATGATTAATGTGTGAATGGATGTTAGATGCTGCATGTACTGTCGCTTTAAGGAATTGTAGTTCTCTTGTTCGCCTGAGGTGGCGGAGCTGAAGAATTGACTTTCGAGACTTGACCGGTCTGAAGAACAGGAAGTGGAGAAGAAGAAGGCTGGCTCCGTCACTTTAGCTGCGGGCCAATGAGCGAGTAAAAGGTACTCACCGGTGTGAGGAAAATTAGGTTAACGAATCGGAAGGGCTCTAGGCTCCATGACTGGAAAGGTAAAATCTAACTGCAAGAGGACTAGCGTTCTCTTCTTCCGGCTACGAGCGAGCGACTCGGTCCTGCGTGCCCGTGGTGTTCGCTGGTGGAGTAAGAGGAGCTCGATCGAAAGCATAAGCTGTCTGTATATCACTTTTTATTAAATATTCTTTTATTATAACTTCTTTGGACCCTGGACCTTATTTTCCTGCATCACCTCCCAGGATTTTTTAGCACTTTCCACAGGCCAGCGTTCACACAAGTCCATAAATAGCATCTCGTCCTCGTCAGTGGAGATCACGTTCAACACACCTGACGATGTATAATAAATAAGAGGATGCTTCTTCATAGGCTCTCCTGTTTACACGAGTCACTCGGGACTCCATGAAGCAGAGTTCTGCTCCATCGTTAGCCATTCAAAATCAGAGATATTCCATACAATGAGTTGCAACATAAATACACTCACTTATTAATTATTGATCCAAGGCTTTCTTTGGACCTCAAGGGAAGTAAAAATACACAAAAGCCAACGCAAACGCACTCTGCTATGGATAAAGCACTAATGAGTGTGTGTCTTTAAACGGCGACGTCGCACACACAGATCTCAACGTCAGGTTTTTTTCAGAGATAATCATTTTCTCTTCATAGCAAATAACAACAACAAAAGCGTCTTTCCTGCTACGTTGCCTTTTTTTTATGTTCTGCCCAGATGATCATGTTTACTTCACAACCCTTATTGATTTGTCAGTTTGGGGATTGCAGAAAATAACAAGCACAATCTGCACGGTTCACACATCCGCTTTAAAAACAGTCTGTTCCTTTTTTTTAACAGCGGGGTTCCTCTGATTTTACACACAACACACAACACACACACACACACACACACACACACACACACACACACACACACACACACACACACACACACACACACACTTAAAAGCAGCACAGCAGCCACCTACAAGCCCGATCTTTTACACGAGAAGACACAAAACAATGTCTTGAACAAGAACGTGGGAGGATTCCCCAGAATGCCCAAAAGAAAAAAAAGATACTGAATGTTGTGCCTAAAAACTTCACATTAAGGCTTTTTAGTTGCAAAAAAAAAAAAAAAGACAAATAAATCACATTTATTTCCCGCAGATACACTCAGCTCTGGGTTAAGAGCCTTTTGGTGTCTGAACCGAGCAGGATAGTGAGTCATACTTAAATTACAGAAGTCTCTGTGATCCGGCTGTGTGTGTGTGTGTGTGTGTGTGTGTGTGTGTGTGTGTGTGTGTGTTCGCTCCGACAGGAAAACGCTGACCCGCTGGGACAATGAGAGAGAAATGATTACAGCATCCCCTCACAGATGATATCACAGCTTTACGGGGAAACACTATGACGGCGTGGAAGACAATGAACGCAAAAGGGAGAAGAAAAGAAAAAAGGTTGATTTGTGAAATTCTAATAAACTATCCCTCTGACTTCAATCAAAGGCAGCGATAACACACACTGTGCCCTTGAACTGCCACGCACGTACATCTAGAAAGGGCGACGCATTAGTCAGCAGAGCGAGCTCCTTCTCACTGCTTTCACTTTCCCCAGAAGTGGTGATCTGTCGTCCAGCCAGCGCTCGCCTCACTTCATCCTCGATACAAATGTCCTCCGACAGACGCACACTCTTTATAGTGGGAGTGTGTTTACTGTGTTATTGTACGCTCCTCCGCCTTGGAGCAATCACCACAGCACTGATGATGCTGGGTGTTTAAGTGTGTGTGTGTGTGTGTGTGTACTTCTGCTCTTAAAACACGCTCAGCATGTTTTCATCTTACCCTGATTCTCCTCATGGCCGCCACGATCTCCATCCGACTGTTGGGCCTGGGCACGTCGAGACTCCCCACGTACTGAAGTAAACAATCACACACACACACACACACACACACACACACACACATTAGAAGAGCATGAGAGTCTGAGATGTTATCCCACACATTACAGCGGCACAATTAACTCCAACGGCTCCCAAAGTGGAGTTCAGGCCAGAGAATGCGGGATAATTTAAAGGATGTTATGCGTTTTCTAATATATGCAGTAATGCTCACGCTATGAACTCTACATGCACAAAAACAGACAACAGAAAGACACACTGAACTACACAAAGAGAAGGCTTTTGTCTGTGTTTGTTGGCCTGCATATTGTCTACCTGTATTCATATAACATGTACACGCTGCTGTGTGAGGAGTGAGCAGGTGTTCTTGGTCCCAGCTGCTCATCCTATACATCATGGTGTCTTTTTGAGAGCACTTTTCGATTGGCATTCTGGATGCGTTGTGTTTTTGCTACACTCACACACTGCACTACATTAATAATAACGAGAAAGACAAAACGGACCAACTGAGAGGAGAGAGCTGCTTGATGAGCAGTCCGAGTAACAAGCTGAACTTTGGACCAGCCACACTCACTCCAAATGTCTTTACACCATTTCTACCACTGTTCTCACACAGCCCGAGATAGTGAGTGTGTGTGTGTGTGTGTGTGTGCGTGCGTGCGTGTGTGTGTGTGTGTGTGTGTGTGAATAGGATCACTCAAATCTGAATTCTGTTATGCTGCCTTCGCCGAGAGGTTAATAATTCAATGACTTGGGGGGGTAAAAACCTGAAAATACACTCAGTTCACTTTTGAGCTCTAAAAATAAGAGTCCTGAAAGGAATACATATAAACTACAATTCCCCGGTGGCCCCGCAGCACTGGGCACCAGCACACGTGTAACTAGCCGAGTACACAACGCCATGCGTTCAGACCCCCACGGTGCCGGAGGGGTCCCCCGGGGGTGCACCTGCCGGACCCGCACCACTGTGGCACCAGCTGCGCGGCTCTGGAGCTGAAACGAATACAGAACACAGAGGAGCGCTTTGTTGGGTTCACCTTCGCGGTGAAGGAGATGCCATGGTGGTACGCCTCGTCGTTGTGCAGCGGCAGCCTGGAGTCCTTCACGTCGTCCACCAGGTTGTACCTGTTCCTCGCGGGCATCCCGGTCTCCCTGGAGGGCCCCCGCCACGTCCTCCTCCTCCTCCTCCTCCTCCTCCTCCTCCTCCCTTGTGTTCAGCAAACAAACAGGCAAATGTCGCCCGGCTGTGAAACGCTGCGCTCCCGGGTGTGTGACTGTGAGTTCCCGGTGGACACGCAGCCCATTGTTGTCGCGCGGAGCTCCCAAGACAAAAAAAAAAAAAAAAAAGGTCCCGTCCTCCAGAGGGACAGATTTGGGCGACCCCCCCCTTTTCCTGTGACGATACCCCGAGACAGACACACACCACTTCAGGGTTTCCTTCCGCGCTTCTCGTGGAAAGAAGAAGAAGAAAAAGAAAAGCGCAGGAGGAGGAAGCGCGCGTGTTCTCCAAAGTCACGCGAGGGAATCCAGTCAGAAAGCGGTGTTTTCTCTGCGCAGGTGATGGCTTATGTTTTTTGAATACCGTCCTGTTGGTGGCAAGCAGCGCTGCAGCCGTCGTGTCTCTCTCTCTCTCTCTCTCTCTCTCTCTCCCTCTCTCTCTCTCTCAGAGCGCGCGCCTCATTGGAGCAAAGTTCCCGGCGTGACGCAACCCGGAGCCTCGGAGCAGAGCGCGCGGACAGCAGGTCCTCCCCTCGGGAGACGGGAGTTTGATTCCCGTCTCCCGAGGGGACCTGTGGAGGATCCACTGAGGGGAGAAGCTCCGCCGCCAAAATAATGAGGGAATCCCAACAGTATAATGACACATTTCAAATATGTAACTAAGTAGCCCACATGTACTCAATCACTGCCCACTTAGGGACAGTTTGAGTGTGTGTGCGTGTGTGTGTGTGTGTGTGTGTGTGTGTGTGTGTGTGTGTGTGTGTGTGTGTGTGTGTGTGTGTGTGTGTATATACACTAAAATAGTTTAACAAGTATGACATATATATATATATATATATATATATATATATATATATATATATATATATATATATATATATATATATATGGCTTATATGATATGTAGTATACAAAGTATCTAAAAACTGGCTCCACATTGAGGAACTACAAGATTAAAAGGCAGAATATTATAATATTCTATAATAATAGAACTCTTTGAAATGAAACATGTATCATGAGCTCTTTTATTTTTCAGAATCAGAATCAGCTTCAATGGCATGTAAGTTTGCACATACATGGAATTTGACTCCGGTTTCACTTTGCTCTTCGTACTTATACACACACAACATACAGTAAACAAGATAAATATAAAAAAGATTTAAAAAAAGACATTAAAGACATTAAAGACAGTAGTCAAAAAAGTTCTACTTGAAGTACATTTTGTTGATAATACTTATGTACTTTTAATGAAGTAGTCTGAATTAAGAAGCTACTAGTTCTGATTACTTCTTGCTCACTTTACTTAAATGAGGTACTTCTACTTTCCTTGTCCATTTCCACTTACTGATACATGGCATTATCATTGTACTACATATTCATACTTCACTACATTTATTTTTGCAGATTAAGATGTTCTACATATGATAATGTCATAAAGTCTGATGCATTGTTATAGATTTAGCACACAAAGCAGCTCAAAGGAACTCCACCTTGGCCAACCTCAACATCAAAGTAAGTATTTAATACATTATGCATTATGAGCAATTTGTTGTCATTGTGTTGTTTTTTCGTTGTACTATTATTGAGGTACACATAGTCACATTACTCCTCTTATTTGAGTCAATGATTGGAGTCATTTTTCCTCCAATTTCTCCCCAAAAAAAGGAGATAGAATATTTGGTTATGTCATATAACGTTCCTTTATTTAGGCTACATTTCTCTCATTGCATCATGCAGTAATTCTTCTGTAGGCCATTAGCCGTGGGCTATTTTTCTCAATATAAAAGGCATCTTTCCGTTCACCTTCTGCAATACAGAGTCAGGATGACGATGTTCAAACGGCTAAGAGTCATCGCTCAAACCTCATTTAATTTACATCGTCCTTGAGTTCCCCCCACAGGAGCCCATCAGTCTATTAATAGATAACAAGAGTTCAGGCACTGTGTTTTTATGACCGCAAAATGATATCTCTGTTCAGACGATCCTTTGCTCTTTGCTGGTCGTGAAGTGGAAACAATGGGAGTACTGGTTCCCATGATGCTCAGCCTGAATCACGTTCCCACATGTTGTTGTCACATCTCGCTGCAGCTGCTGGTATTAACATTAATCCTTTGCATGTTCAGGCCAATAATATACGCCTGCAAGTGGAGCATCATGCCGCTTCAATTCCAGTAAAAACAACTGCCCTTTTCTCTACTTGTAGCAGTAAAATATTACATAATTAATTAAATACTAGGTTAAACACTTCCAGTAATTAAAACTAAGACATGCTGTTTTAATAGTGCAATGGCGCCCTCTGTTGATTGCTCACTGTTACTGTAATTAAAATGTTTTTTTGACCAGGTTTCCAGATGTGTTTTTAGATTAAAAGTCAGCCTAAATATAAAAGAAATATCTTCTTTGACAGTATAGTCGGTGTAGCTTCACAGTGCAGATTCAGCAGATGGATTTACACGGACTAATCCTTTCAAATCAAACGAATTAAGATCTGTTAATATGAGAAAGAGGCGACTAAATCCCTCCAATGCCAGTCAGATTGAAAGATGATTATCTTTATAGGTGAGAGAAGATGCCTCAGCGGGGAGGGATAATGCTGACATAATGCAGTCATAATTAAAAGCTGAGCAAAATCAACCTTTAAAAAGTAATTTAACCTCATATCCACATGTGAGGTCAGTCACACAAACAGGCACCAATAAACACACAACAACATCTGGTTTCTCAAAGGATCTGGAGCAAAAACATACGGAACATAAAAGGAATATAAGATGTCAAAATAAATCCATCTAGTTGCAGCACATTTCATGAAAATGCTAAACAAAATATTGTTATTCTCTTCTAGAAGTGATCCTCTGTACAGTGAATATGTATCTGGACGTCTCACCAGGAGTCACAGGTATCGGATGTGATTCCTCATACATAATTAGTGTCTGATGCATGATGTCAATAAAGGGATCTCTTTCGTTTCATTTCTTTTCCTTTGTAGGATTTACAAGATTTCAGATTAGGATAACAAACAAAAAGAACCGTCTAGGTAAAGCAAACTAAACGAACAGCAGCACTATTGTGTCCTCTGGACCGACACAAATAAGTGAAAGCGCTTTATTTGAATGCTATTTGTGCCAAAAGAAATCCAGTTTCAGTGATCACAGGTTTCAAGGGGAGGAAAACATAATGAATCTAATCATGAAGGACGGCCTCTGAAGAGCTTCGTCACAACTACAGACACTGTGGGTCACGTCGAGTTGAATGCCAATTAATGGTATTTATAGGCCACACAGAAGAAATCTAATAATCCTCTTTGATAAAAGCAACACAAACAGATATCCAAAGAGATCAACTCAGTGCTCAAATCACAGTTTAATCACAGTGGTAGTCGTTACGTATAATAGTAGTATTAACATAGTAGTGAATATTTATAGATTATGGATTTTTCGATGAGGTAAAAAGGACTGAATGCCTTTATCTTTCAATGTTTAACTGTATTGGAAGGAATTGTTTCTATTGTTAATTGTACATCAGTATACTCTACTTGAATAATATCACACTGAAGAGTCACAGAGGTCACAAGAGAGGAGACCGGCTTTCTATTCAACTACAGTAGAATATAGATGCGTCCTCTTTTGATACTCTCTGCTAAAGGACAATGCCCAAATGTTATTAAGATGTAATCCACCGTGGGCTTCTGGAAATGCAGAGCTATTGCATGTGGACCAATCTGAAGGGTCAACAACATTATTTTATCCTCGTCAGGAGTTTGTGGGCACTTGCTCGTCACAGAGCACCTAGAGATGAGTTCAAAGCAATACATCCGGATTAAAAGAGTTCGGTAAATTCACACACGTTCCAGTTTATGATATTTATGTAAATGCAATTAAGTTTTCACTGCTAAAATCAAATATAGATAGGTTAGCGGAAAAAGATAGCATAAGCTAAAAGCGAAAGACACTCACAGCAAACTACTGGTAGCATATCTGACCCGTAGCTGTGGATTCAGATCATACTTTAGCTGCTACCACTTGTTTTAACCGGTGTCAGGACGTTTGGCGCCACCATAACTTTTCTCTATTTCCGTCTGCATGAATTCATGCACCATTAATGCACATTACTAACTCTGCTCTGATAATATAAATCGTTATATTCTGTAGATACTCTGCTCCTTCTCCGAAGTCTTTGTGCTTTCTCTCCTCACCGGTTTACGTGGATCGTGGTTTCATCTGGACCCTGGTCCTCCTATTATCATTATTATTATTATTATTAGCTGCATTGCAATTAGTATTGCGAATACCATTACTGCTTTAATTATCATCATTAGTGGCCGTAAGATGTAAAATCATTTAAATCAAATAACAGGATGCATGTCACCGCAATAAAATACACGTAGATGGATGGTTGTGGACAAGGAACGTCGTTTATTGTATTTAACATTCAACCAAAACAGTAGTGTTAGCGCATGTAGTGTCAGACTGTAGCATACTGCTGGTGTGTGTGTAGTGTTCAATCCCTCGTGGAAGCTGGTTGTGCATGTTTTAAATGCTACACAAACACTTCCTCCATCAGCTCAATGACAGTATTTCATAGTGATGCTCATGCTCGTTAGCACGCGTCTATGATCGCTGCATAAACTACTTTGTATCTGTACGTTGTGCATTGTCAAGTATGACACCTGAGAGCTGGAGGTGATGTGCGATGAATCCACTCCGTCACCGACCAGCCAGTAAGAGACTTAGGATAGAAACAGCTGGAAGAGGTAAAGGATTATTCCCAAAGCGTTATTAACGATGACACAACAGAGGCAAGGCAACAAAACAACACAAACACAAATCGTACATCGCTGACCGCTGCATTACCTCATTTGAGCGACAAAGGCAAACCATGGCTTTGGTGAATGTGTGGCATACAGGCCAATTAGTCCCCGAATCCATTGAATTTGTTCATGTGTTTTGGTAGAGCGTACCAATTAAGACTCATAATAATAATAAACACAGGAGATATTCAGTTACAGATTATAACCCCGCCCCAAATAAATAAATAAACAAACACATTTTAAAAAGGATAAAAAGGAAGAGCACATTCCAGTCTTGCAGCCACAACGTCGCTACCGGCTGCTAAAAGTCTATGCTACCAAAAGTGTAATGCCGCAATACCTCAGCTGAGCTTAAACCAATTAAAGATAATATAAAAAGCATAAACTGCGTTTATCTTTGGGTATACCAGATACATTCCCAATGTTAAACTTATCCCTAAAATCAATCAGGCTGCAATTCAGAGTTTAGTGGGTTTGAAATGGCTTCCTCTTTTCTTGACTCAAGTAATCCAATGAAGGTACATTTTGGGATTCAAACACAGGGAGAAACCGAGGGGCCGATATGTGGTCACGACTCTGAATCACAGCCCCAAAGTCACATTTTACAATCACATTCATTTCTATTGGGATTTCCTGAAAAGGCTTTCGGGCTTACAAAGTCGCAGCGTACATTTTTTTTCCTGCTGAAATGGAGTTCACGACCGACAGCGGCAACAAAACAACAACAACAACGGGAAAGACGCGATAAATACAACCCATGAGGAGACAACAAACCGTAAAAACAAAAGCTGACCGTTTAAGTTATGGAGTCCCCATTGACACGGCAGGTACCAAATAAAGGACTGAATCCAATCTGCTTGGATACGACCAGGTCAGGAGAACAAGAATGCAGCAGTTTAAGTCAATAAATAAACTCAGGATCATAATCATGTAGCGACAGAGACGGGGGAAAGGAGGCGTGGGAAGATGGCTGAAGGACCGTAAAAACGGAAAGAAAGAGAGAACGAGGAGGAACGAGGAGGGCCGGGAAGGCGGACGCCTCACACCGGAGCCCCGTTTGCCGTTTCCGCCGTCTTCTCTTCGTCCTGTTTCTGATGCTGCAGTCTGGCGTACGTCACGGCGTCTCCCCTGAGAGAGGAAGAAAGAACGAGGACGACGGGATGCGAGAGGAGGAGGAGGAGGAGGGCAACAAAGAGATGGGTAGAAACAAAGAGGAAGCAGGTACGACAGAGGATGACAATGTTAGTTGTCGGAAGTTAATTGGCACCAGTAAAGAGACTCTTTAGGGCGGTTAGAAGCATAAAATACAAATGTAATTGGGTGATTATAATGTGGATTACTGCATTTAATGAGCATGTGTTAATGTCACCTTTTAGAGGAGCGTTATTATGAGGGACATCAAAAGATATGATTAATTACAAAATGTCATGTTGTACAGTTTTCCTTTATATAGAGAGTGAAAGTGTTTTTTTCACAAGAGCAGTATATTCCATTATTACAAGTTATAAGCTGCTAACAGACATCTTACTTTTTGCCTAAAGACGCGAGGCCGTACAGAACTCCTGTGGCGAAGGCGATGCCGTTTCCAAACAGGGTCGTGAAGGAGAAACTCAAGAATACAGGAAACAGAGCCATCCTGAGCGCCGAGAGACGAAGAGGAAAAAGTCAGGAAATCATATTAAAGTGCACGCTGGAGATAGAAGGACGAAATAGATAATGCAACGTTCATCACTCTGAGAGATGCACAGTCTGGACTGACATTACATTACATGTTCTCACCCGCAGTAGAAGAAGGCTTTCTGCCAAGGTTTGAATTTGTCTGCACGGGCCGCTATTGCGTTAGCGAACTCTATGAACTGGCAACAGAACGGGACTTCACACAGGAACAGCACGAAGGCATTCGACCTGGAGGACACAAACACAGCAGTGAATTAACTCTGGAGGAATTTAAACACCAGCTACCAATATAAATGATAATATTGAAATGTATTTGTCGCTCTACTTTTCTACCATCCCCCGTTTTTTAAGCTCCTTTTTTGCAAAACTGCACACGGAATAATACTCTAAATATTATTATTTTCGTCAAATCATTTTCAAAGAATAAAAAGACCGTTGTCATTCATTATTGTGTTGTTTAGGCTTTTCTTAAAATTGTTCACGTCAAGAAGGACGACTGTATCACAACGTTTCATTAGATCAAATTAAAGATGATTTGTGAAAAACTCACGCAGCGTATTGATTTGAAAAATAAATTGTGACTTAACTGTTAAAAAAAAAAAAAAAAAAAAAAGCTCAAAGATGTCGCTCTAGAGTCCCGAACGTGGATTCATCCGTATAGTGCCCCAATAAATGCGCCATCTCCTCTTTTTAAAAGAAGAAACTACCTATTTGCGTCTATTATATATTATCTATATATATATATATATATATATATATATATATATATATATATATTATATATTATATATATATTAGGACTTACAACCATGGAAACAGCAAGAAGCCGTCTACAGGGAGCCGGTCAGTGGAATCGGTCGCGCGGCTATTACTTTAATTATCGATTAAGATGCCAAATATTTTCTTGACTAATAGTTTTTCCTCAATTTCCTAAAGCCCGAGGCGACGTCTTAAAAAAGTCAAGTGTCTAAAACACAAACATCTTCAGTTTGCTGTCTGATGTGAAGAAAACAAAAAGGCAGAATGTCTACATATTAATTTACATCAATCTTTCTGGCTAGCATTGGAAGAAAAACAACCCACAGCTGGCTTTCCTGAGGCATGTGCCTCTTCAAACTCAGTCTTTGGCCCAACATGTCCAGGACAAGAATGTCTCCACACCTCAGTCAGGCGAGCAGTGGGCGTGGCCACACGGCTGCATGAGACTACTGCTCGGTATCGGTGAAAGATGATACTGGACTTACACATAAAGGAATGTAAATACACAGATCACTTGAGTGCATAACGCACCAGATATAATAAAAAGGGGAAATATGCAGTGAAGCTCTGATGGATCATTGATTATTCGGCTGTTTAAAACAACACTTCCACTGTGCATTGTGAACCTGAACTGAAATAGCAATAGTATTATGCACGCTACATTTCAATAAGCGTAACAAGAGTGAGACTTACACCATCCAGACTCCTGCAGCAATGTTTAAAGGGTTCACAGTGACACAGTTCCACACTCCTGCGATGGCACAGGCTGCAAGACAACAAGGCAAAGCGCTAATTAGTAAAGACACACGAGCAGCAGGAAACACGACAGTACGGGGATACAAAAAATAAAAAACAAACACAGGCATGTCTTCCAAGAGCAGCGCACGATTTAAAGCATGAGCATTTTCAACATAGGCCTTTACTGGCTTTTCCCATGGCTGTGGCATGTGTTAAAAGATCCTTTATTTATTTAACTGTGCCCCACACACACACACACACACACACACACACACGTCCAATGGGACCTGCCGCAATCTTTTTCACTGATACGTTGTGAAAAAGTCATGTCAACATGTTCTACATGGGGGAATGTGTTGGTAGTTTCTGAAATAATGTGTAATTGTTTCTTTTTTTACTCTTTTAATGTGTTTTTGAACTGTACAGCACTTTGTGACCTCTTTTGTCTGTGAAATGTACTTTATAAATAAAATTAACACACATTGTAGAAACGTGTATCAACCTGTGATGGCAGTCAATCATCAGTCGCGTTCACACTATCATTAATCCATTAATTATTACACGTATTTGTAATATATGAACACAAATGAGGGAGTGTCAGCTTTTGGTGTTAACTGTTTTATCACTTAATCTGACAATTATTTTCTCGATATATATAATTGAGTTATTTAAACATTAGAGCATGTTGACCGCCGCCACAGTTTTCCAGAGCTGAAGGTGACATGAAACGGTTTGTTTTGTTCAACAAAAAGTCAAAAAAACTGTTCACATTTGGAATCAGAATATAAATTGGAACCCGAGTATATTTGGAGTTTTTGCATTAAAAAGAAAAAGATTCGTTACCAATACATTTTACTCATCAATAATTACAATACTTTTAGCTCTGGAACAATCATCATGCTATTTTTTAACCAGGGCTTTTCTTGCTGTTAAAGCCAATCCCACCTCCTTAATCAACACATGAAAGTGTATTCCTTCTACTACTGAGGAGTAAACAAGATGTAACAACACTTCAGTCACCAATGTGTATTATTTCTCATTTATACTTTTGTGATATTTATAAAAGGGCATGCATTGTTTGATATTTAACCAAAAATATGATCTTTAGGATTTGAGAGAGAGAGAAAGCGGTGCAGCAGATTCAGGCTGGAACTGAAGAGGCTCAACACGCCTCGTTTCTCTGTGAACTACCAGGCCAGTGGAACAATGTGGCATCATATCCTGATCCTTTAGGCCATGCAGCCTCCTTAATAATACAGAGCCCATTGAATATGCAGTGTGGGTGGTTCATGTGACACGGGCGCTGGGACTCTGGTGTCACTGTGAACCGGGTTCATACACATTCTGACCAATGGATTCCCATGACTGCGGGTGAGAACATGTAATGTAAGCTCATGAAACATTTTCTAAAATCTGGGTGTAAACATGAAAAAGTGAGTAAATGTAGTATTTAAACTAACAATGAGAATACAACGCATACAGTCAACCTTAAATGACACAAATGAATGAGACAATAGTTTGATTAAAAGAATAAACATTTATATAGATGCCTGTATGTATGCCTGCTTATATTTTGAGCGTCTTTCTTTTAAAAGCATATTCATTATTTCAAACTCAGCGTAAATGAACGACATGAACACATGAATATAACACATTTAAATTACTTTTACAAAACTTTTGGGATTTTTATTTTTTTCAAGCACTTTTCCAGGCCTGGAAATAACCATTTTAAAACTCCATGACTTTTCCAGGTTGTTCATGACCGTAAGAACCCTGTGTGAAGGTGCAGCTGCAAATGCTGCTGGAAAAAACAACAACAACAACGCAGATCCAGATGTGAAGGCCCACTTTCCCGAGGGAAAGGCGTGAAAGAACCTGTTTGTGTGGATTTTGTGTGTTCATAACATCAACTTAGACATCATATCACAAGCTGTTCTGAAATGAGCCATGCACACAGGCGCTGTCCCTCCGTGTCTGCAGCAGCAGGGAGGGGACGGTGCGCCGCAACAAAGGGATTTGTCTGGCGACTGCGCAATTTAAGTGAGAATTGTAAACAATAAAAAAATAAAAAATATTTTTTCAAAAATAGTAATCTAGTGCCCTTTCTGTCCTGGTTATACTCTCCCCCTCATATTAACGCAGAAGGGTGCACACAATCAGTATAAAAGTAATGCTGACATGGCAATAAAATCATCCCACACAAAGTAGCGCAAACTTAGCGTCGTCGTAAACAGACACACATCACATGCGAGGGCAGTTTAACTACGTGTTTAGCCCTCGCATGTGACGTGTGTCTGTTTATAACTTATAACAATATAACATTTGACAGCTTATACTCACATATTCCTCCCAAAACTCCGGCTATTTTGCAGAGCCATCGGTACCACCACGTCATGCCATCGTCCTCCGGGGTGGTTTTAGAGGACGCCGCGGTCTCTGCCTCGGTGTTCATGGTGTGTTGTTGTTGTTGTTGTTGTGTGTATGAAGCTGATCCAGTGTTTACAGATGTCACGAACAAACAGCGACGTTTAAGCACCGCGAGGCTCGTCTCGACAAAAACTAACTGCTAAACTTAACTATTACGACACAGCGGTCCCTGTCGGCAACGCTAATTTAATTTCAACTTTTGGAGTATTTGGGTTTTTAAATGATATTGTCTGTCTTTCGGTTTGTTTGTTTGTTTGTTTGTCTGTCCAGCTGCTTTTCCACAAAGCCCCCAAAACCCTCCCCTCCGTGAGGTAGCACCAGCTAGCCGGCTAGCTAACGCTAACCAGCACCGCCACCCAGCTGCCGCTAGGAAACTCTCCAGCAGTCTAATGAAAGAGAAAAATAAAAATTATAATTAAATAAAAATATATTAATTAATTAAATCATAAACCGTTCACCGCCCACGCTGTTTGTTTTGGGGAAGCCGCTCCGTTGTTCTCCTCTCTGGCTGTTTAGCCGATGACCGCGGTGCATTGTGGGAGGCAGCTGATGCGCGTCACCGTTTGTTTACATGCAGGGAGCTCACAATGCACAGCTGAAAAACCTGGACAGTTTTTAGGATATTTTCTTTCATGTGCTACCATTACATTAGAGATAAAAGAGAATTTTTTTTTTTTTTAAAGAATCCGTCTTAAAACAACAGTCAGGTGCCAATATGAACATTGAAACAGGTTTTATTTGCTGTGATCACCTGCAGTGAAATTATAGAGAAAAAACAGGACATTTTGTTTAAAAAAAAAAAAAAAGGCTGTAACTTTGGAGATACTCACTTAATTTGTCTAATTCAAACTGCTGAAGCCTCATATTGACTTCAGATGCAGTGTGAATGTTGACGGACATCACTCCACATTGAGAGCACTGTAAGAAATGATCTCTTCATGGCCAGTATGAACAGCAGTGACTGCAGCAAGCAACACTTGTTTCAATGTACATATGACCTCACGATTGTTTAAAGACAGACTTGAAACATGGCAAAAACCCGATTTCACCGACACCCCTTCACATTAAAACAAGACAAAGCATTTTGTTTTACTATTAAATATCTGATTAACCTTTAATCACTCATTTATACACACACACACACACAACACATTCTTCTCAAATCACTCGATATCCGTTTATCCGTCCATGCGAGGAATTCCTTACCCATTTGAACATTTTCTCACAGCAACTTTTCATTAAAGTCTGTGGTCTTTCTCGTCACAATTTGGATAGAGAGGACAAAAAAAAACAAAAAAACAAACAGACAAAAGTCCAGCCTGCAGAGGGATGACTGAGTCTGTGTTTAGGGAGAGGTAGATGCATTCAGC
The DNA here is from genome assembly GCA_038501785.1 of Myoxocephalus aenaeus. Taxonomy (NCBI): domain Eukaryota; kingdom Metazoa; phylum Chordata; class Actinopteri; order Perciformes; family Cottidae; genus Myoxocephalus; species Myoxocephalus aenaeus. Next base: position 1,039,833 of record JBAMJR010000080.1, read on the forward strand.
TTCATAGCAGAGCCTTTAGTGAAAGCAGGCTTTGGAACGACACGGCTTCTCTCACTCCGACAGCAGAGTGGACCGTAGTGACTTCAGAGTCCTTCGACTGGTCTTCCTCGCCTCCATTAACATCACTGGTTTCCTCTTCCCCGTGGGCGTGTGGCAGAGCATGCCATCGAGGGTCTGCTGGGTCACTTGATCGGCTCGCTCGAGACGCGTCACGATCTGCTCCGTTTTCATCATGTGCGGTCCGCCCTCACTCCTCAAGCGCAGCAAATCCACCTGAAGCGGGTCGCAAGAGGTCACTGAGCAAACTAGATCACAGCAGTGTTTCCCGTGATTTAGATATACATCTCTGGAGCTTCTGTTAAGTACTATCTGATTAACAATACCACTAAAGGTTACATTAAGCCTTCTTATTTCTAGCTTAGCTTTTACATTATTTTGGACAGAAAAAGAAACACAATTAGTATTAGTTACAGGATAAATATTGAATAACTGTCTGCATCGTTTGCTTCTGTTTTAGTTGTATCTGAGGTACTAAGCAAAGACTTACCACTTCCCGAGAAAATTCTGGCTTTTTTACAAAATAAGGGCTTTTAGGCAACACGGCTCCAGACAGGACGGAAACGGCATCGGTCACCGCTCCTGACATCGCTAGTATTAGGACCTAAAATCACCATAAAATAAATAAATAATTATAATAATTTAACAAAAAGGGAAAGACATAATGTACAGTTACACGATCCACCCTTACCTTCAGATTTTGGCATAATCTGCTGTCAGTGCTCATTATTTGTGAATACAACGACTGTGCCTTTTCCATGTCACCCTGGAACAAATAAGAGACAGAGAAAACGAATGATTGATTATATATTACGCAATATTCCCCACAACTTTCTGCATGAATTAAATGAATAGAAGAAGATATAACTCACTTGTCTAAGTGCTAATGCTGCAGCAAAGCAGTACGCATGTCTGGGGATGGAGTGCCCTTTGGTCTGTGCCTCCTCTATCAGAGCAGTGCAGATCCTGTAGGACTCCGCCGTGTTCTGACAAAACCAACGCAGAACATTAGCGTGAAGAGTTTTTCTACAGCTTAAAACAAACATAACTTTAAGGACGGTGTAGGAGCTATTTCAGGGTACCCCCAGGATTTTTCATCTCAAATTTAAGACTTTTTAAGACCTTTTCAAGACCACTTTAAATGAAATTTAAGACCAACATCGCACCTTTCCTGATATGCGTATGAATGAAAAAAATAGGAAATCAATCAATCAATCAAATAACTTTAATCATAAGACAGAACCATTTAAAACAATAACTGTGAGGGGTGTACGTTTTGGTCTACGTGTCTTATTTTATTGTATTGTTATATAATAATGAACAATATTTTCTTATCATATATTATTATATATAAAATGTTATCTTATTTGGCATTTGTTGGACTGCTTGTGTTACCAAACAATGGGATCTTGATAGGCTTAATTTAGTAAGTAAAGTATTGTTTTTGTGTCATGATGAATATATTCAACTCGATTCTGGGGCGTCATTCTGAGACTTCGCTGAGTCGGCAACCGGACCCTGGCGACGTGTTTTCTGTAGCCGGCTTCAGGCCAGTGCTGGCCCCAGGTTAGTTTCAATTACGGCCGAGTGACGGCAGTGACGGCCGCCGGAATCGGGCCGGTGTATTCGGTCCGATTCTGGGCGTCATTCATGCCGAGTCTCAGCAGAATCGGCAACGGGACCCGGGCCGGACATGTTTCTTCCGGCGCGTCTAGCTTAAGCCGGATCCGGACAAGGTCATTTTGGCTACCTGGGGAAGAACCCTTTAATTTACAGAGAAGAAACATCTTTAGCTGGAGGACTGTGGACTCTGTAACACTACTGGCAAGTGCATCTGACCCTGCTGGTGAGACACGCGATGAAACGGGAAAGCAGGTTCGCATAGCTCGATGCTAACCTGCGAGCGCGCTAGTTCGCTCGCGCTTGGGGAGGGGGGTGGCGCGCGATCAGCTGTTAAACTCTACAGGTCTCAGCAGTTCAGAGCCATATACAGGTTGCCTGATATTCTGGATGCGACGTTTGGGTGTACTAAGATTCGTTGTAACAACGAACAATAAACAAATGTTGTGGCGCCGTATCAAATAAGGAAGGGGGTAAAAATTAAGACTTGATGAACGAAATTTAAGACCTGTTGACAAAATTTAATACCTTTTTAAGGCCTTAAATTATGAATACTAAATTTAAGACTTTTTCAAGTTTTTAAGACCTCGCGGGTACCCTGTATTTAATGGCTATGAAGTTATTTTACTCACAAGTAGTATTGTTTAATTATTCTAGTTGTTTGCTTATTTAGGTTAGATTTTTTTTATGTATTAAGATAGTTTTTTCTTTTTTAGTTTAGTTTAATTATTTGTAGTTGTCTAGGTTTACTTCGTCTTTTGTTTATTAATTGGGTAATTAATTGGGACAGCATTACAAGTGTTACAATAAATATCAGAAAAAAAACAGAATCCCGCATGGACAATGGATTCCTTTGGCTGCGTAATCTACATACCCACGGTGCGTCAGTGGCTTTTTGATTTATGGTTATTTTTATATTTCTTTTCTTTGAGTCATTGGACAAATGGTCACTATAGACGGTAATGTTGAAACAGACTTATAACAAATATATAGCTCAATTACCATTTTATAGCAGGTGCCAGCTGCCAGTGTCAATGTGTCTTTGTTGAATGGTATACCTTGGTCCCTCATGGTTCGTAGCACCTCCAAGGCATCTGCAATAGCCAGGTTTGGGAATATTATACACATGTGATGAGGATTTCAGAAGGGGAAACAAAACTATTGAGAAATTATTCTGTCACTTACTTTCATAAGAGCCTTTAGTGAATAACATGTCTATGGTGATGTTAAAGGAGGTTGCGTCGCTGAAAAATCCCCTCATATTCTGTTCAGAAAAGTGAGAGGAAATGTTAGCAAGTCCAATTCAGTGTTGCCCCTTACAGAACTTTGTCAGTAACAAGGGTTTTGGTTCATGACACATTTCACCTTGTCTGTCAGTGTAGCAGCAGCCAAGCTCTCCAGACCCAGCTCGTAGCACAGCCTCACAAAGAGTGGACCAAACTTGAAATCCCCGTACACCAAGTTCCGGTTCTCTGCGTGATACCTTGTGAGTGCAAGTAAAAGAATCGGAACACATGCATAATTCAGCTACTTGATACAAGATTATAGACATTCCTGTTTTGCTGTGCTTCTCATGTTTGTCCAAGGCAACTCAGAGAAAGAGAAGAGGATAAACATAGAACACGCTTTTGTGCAGAAATGATCTACTTTGCAAGAAAGTGTGCTTATGCTCTACAACAGTGATTGTCAACCACTGTGCCGCGGCATACCAGTGTGCCGTGAGAGGTCATCAGGTGTGCCGTGGGAAAATGTCCAATTTCACTTAATTCGTCAAAAAAAAAAAATATTTAGTTGCCGCAAATGATTTTCCATTGTTGAGCGTCTGAGCTGCAGTATAGTGGCTGGTAATTTCCACTAGTAATTTCCTATAGAACAGGTTTGCCCCTTGTTCTGCTATTAAACAAACTAAACGGCCGTATGTTATTGATCTTATCTACACAGCATGTCATTTCTGGGTCTCGTCTACAACTCTTCTGTGTCGCGCACGGAGGAGTTCCACCCTGATGCGCTGCACAGGTGAGACACAGTGGACAGAGAGAGAGACAGAGAGCGGCGAAAAATATGTTGTGTGCTTTTCACAATGGGATTTGCTGCTGAAGCTATCAGTATTTTAAGTTATGAGCTCTCACTTTTAAAGCCTAACAGTTCATGTATTTGCAGGTCAAGACAAACAGCCTGGAGCTCCATCAATGACGTTTCTGACTCTAATACTGGTACAACCTGATGCTCACACATCTGCACTCATTCCGTTTTGTTTTGCAATAGCTTATTGTTTTCCACAATAAGCTATTTAGTAGTAACTAAATATTAGTTCTTTTTTGCATAACTTTATTTTCATTTTTCTAACAAAGTGATTTTTTTTTTTTGTCTGATGGAGCGATCTGGTTTACTTGAAACACTGGATACTCTCCCATGCCAGTAGGTAGCGCAATAATGATCTACCATATATGCTGTATTATGCTACAATGTGACATTTTGTAACTTTTAGGTTGTTGGTGTGCCGCGGGATTTTTTTATTGTAGAAAATGTGCCGCGGCTCAAAAAAGGTTGAAAAACACTGCTCTACAACATTGCAAATAAAAGATGTACCGCACCTATGAATGGCATCTCTCGCTATCACCATGTCGTCGGCAGACTGGCACAAGTGAAGGAGAAGCTTCAGCTCATCTCTCAGAATCAGCTCATTTCTTTGTATCTTCTGGCTGAACAGCTCAATATAATTTCCTGTAAAACGGGCGTGAGAACATGAGCTCAGAACCAAATAACACGAAACTGCAGCGGTGGAGCCAGTGAGGAGAACTACTGCACCTTTCGATCCAGTGACGAGATGAGCCACATCCAGCTTCCTTTGCTGGAAGTCTTGTAGTTTGATAACATCTTCTGACAACAGATGCCTCTTAGCTGCAGAGAAAACAGTCGCCAATTAAAAGTTCTGCATTTAAAATCTTACTTAAGTGAGAGTAATAAAGTATTAGAACCAGTATAAAGTGAAAATACACCACGAATAAAAGTACTCATTATGCAGAGTGGCCCATTTCAGAGTAATATACAATATATATTATTGGATCATAATTAGTGATGCATTAAAGTGTACATTTTGATGTTGCGGCTGATAAAGGTGGAGCTAATTCCAATTATAACTATAATTATATATGATACATTATTAGTTGTTCTATTTTGTACTAACAGTAATAACCTGCAAAGCAACTAACTGAAGCAATTAAATAAATGTAGTGGAGTAGAAGTATAGCCTAGCATAACATGGAAATACTTAAGTCAAGTACAAGTACCTCAAAAATTGGGTGTAAATTTAGCATACTTAGTTATCCTCCACCACTACCAACAACTATAAAAATGCAGTGGTGTTGTGTGGTAAAAAATAAATATCAGTTCTCATCACTGGATAACCACACCACCCAAAAATAAACTACATTTTAAGAAAGTTTGCTCAATTGAGAAGCCATGGATAGGTTGTACCGATAATAGCATAAACCTTCATGCATCAAAAGAAAAAGGCCATATTGCACCTGCTACAAACCCCAGATACACCACGTGTTGGTGGATTGTTATGAACTGTAAACACATGCAGTCAGTACAGTGCTTTTCTAAACATGTGGGGCTGTTTTCCAGCTGCTAACGTAGCTTCTCAAAAAAAAAGAGAAGATTTTAAAGGTCACAAACAGAGCAACATGTCGACGGGTTTTATTTGTCTTACCTCCTATGCAAGCTTCAATCCAACCTGGTTGTAAAACCCCACAAAACGCTAATTTGGAGGGATCACGTACTAACGACCGACAACATTTACCGACCCTGGCCAGCGCCATATTGCCCACTGACTGTACCAAGGAGCTGAAAACGAAGGGGGTACGTTTGGAGAAATTATATAGTTATAAAATACCGATTAATGCCCAAATAGTAAGGAATATATTATAACGCACTGGTACCTACTACTTATTTTTATTAGAGTAAGACAGAGTGTGTAACTATTTGCTTTAATGTTGTGATACGCAGTACGCAATTTTGGTATCGCCCAATATGGCCGCGCTCTGTGAAGTCGTCTACAGTGCTTTTAATTCTGCATCATTCATGCTATTGGTATGTATTTCTACTCTGTTAGTTCAATGAAGAATCTTAATTGTTGTGCTACTGCTGTAGGCCTCCATGTTTAAGATGGATAAGCATTTTAATACCATAAAGTTGTTAATCCTTTGACCTACAGGTGGCGCTGTTGTATTACACGTTTAACATGTCTGCCGAGTTTGCTGCTATCAGAAAGTTTAGGACAGAATAATTAATAATAATATCCTTTGTTTAATAAATCATTCACATACATACACTGTTGGCCTGCCGTTGGCTTTGGTTGCCATTGCAATACATATTGAAAATATTCTATAATTTTGTGATACACATGATGTATTATTCATTTCACACTGTTCATACTGTGTGCTATATATTTGAGCATATTCCTACCCCATACTGTCCATGATTATTTAGTCATTATTTAATGATATTTAATCAATATAATGTATAATTATATGGAATAGATATTACCACTATATATCTGTATATTTCTCTGTAATTTACTGATTTTTGTACTTCTGGTTACATGCTTGCACTCAGTGTGTCAGTGCTGTGCAATGACAATAAAGTTGAATTTAATATGATCTAATCTAATCAAATTTGGTGTACATCTTCAAGGTGTTTGTTCCTTATACCCCTCTACTCTTGCTTTTAAAGATACATGAATACTTAATATTCATTTTTTTGTTGATTTTCTGCATTTTCTGCAATTGTGTCGTGTCTGCAATTTTAACTCAAATTAAAGATACACCCTTAGAATGTTACATTATTATAGTGAAGCAACAAGAGGGAAACACGTGTATCTTCATACCTTTGTATAATATGTTTATACAGTATGGGCCTATATTTAAAATCCCGTCTTCCGTTCCAAACAACTATCACACCAGATCCTCTAGGTGCTTCAGAGTCTCTACTGAATTTGCCAAAATTGTATTTTCGCACATCGCACCCTGGGCTTGAATAATTCACCAAACAAACTTCATATGAGACATTCAAACACCACATACACAACATGTTGTAAGACGAACATTACTGTTTTAAATATAGTCACACTCTCTCCTTTATCTAAATTGTTTATGTGACTCCATCCATTTTGGAACGGTCTCTCTTGTAAAATACATGACATCTCAAGAGACTTCCTGGTTAAATGAAGCTTAAACATATATATATATATATATATATATATATATATATATATATATATATATATATATATATATATATATATATATATATATATATATATATATGTTTAAGCTTATTATTATTATATGTTGGAAATTGTAAGTTAAATATGCCTTTTTTTATTAGATTTAAAGCCATTTACATTCACCTCCACTGTCCTTTAACACGGGAAGCCTCAGTGAGCACCAAAACCTTCCACTAGGGAGTGCACCCATTGACCCACACAGCAGTACATAACCAAGGCTGTGTGTCCTAGTGAAGGAGTTCTGCTGCATTTTTGTGGTAATTTGTGGTAATACATTTTAAATTCAACTCTTAATGAAGATACTGTAAATTCATCTTGATTGTTGAATATTTTTTTGTGTCAGAACTCTGGCAGAAGTAAAGTCCTATTACAGAAATGCACATATGCATGTGGACATTTCGTCATAATCTCATGTTCTTTTTCTGGTTTCCTCCTACAGGATATAATGGTAAGATGTGATTTTCCACTGCAGGCAGTGGGTCGTTCTGTGTAAACATAATTGCTAACCTGCAGACTCTTGGAGAAGATTCATTACAATGATTGAGGTGCTTCTTAGCTTGAATCCAAAGATAGACATGGAGAAAATAGGGCTGGGGCAGGGAGTTCCCCACTGTTGCCCTGGCAACAAGATCTCAGCCCATCCAGCTGAGATTGCTTGCTCAGCCAATCAGACACAGGGCCTTGGATAATTCATGCTATCCTGCAAGGTGTGTGTGTCTCTGTGGGATTCTCTCTTTGTGCACGAGTTGCATGTGTTTGAATGGATTTAAAGGCAGGGTTTCCAACATCTTATCCTATAGTTTGAGGGTTAAATTGCTCAAATAATGCAATAATCAACAGGGACAAATAGTATTATTTGTAGGGGAGGTCTATTTCTGGCACTTAGACTTTGATTTAAAACAACATTGAGGTTCTGCCGACAGATAGCAGCTCTTACATCTTCTTTGATTTATCCCTGCGTGCGCTTCCCTTTTGATTTTGGAAAGTGCCTGGGGTGCCCCATCATCATTAATAAATGTCCCCACTGAAACAGTTTGGGCATGGAAAACCGCTGGTACTAATCACTTTGTCAGACTGAGTGCAACTGTTCTAAAGTCCCTGTCCTTAAAAGATCATTAAATAGGTTAACCTCCACCTCGCAATACTTACATACACTAATATGCATGTTTATTCAACCAGTGACTAATTTAGCTCGGTGGCTGCCTGTTGGGTTTGGATAAATGGTGGAGATGCTCTTTCCTTTGCATAACTTCTGTATTATAATGCACTACTATATTGGAGGACGTATAAAAGCGTTCCACTTACTGGCGTGCTGAACCAGCTCTGAGAGACTGGCTCAGACATCAGCTCTGTGGACGTGTGGACCCCGACTGTACAGCAAATAGATGCTGAGTCGTGGAGACACGTCCTCTGTTCTGCTTTCACAGTTAGTGTCCCTGAGGCGTCTGCTGAGGTCCATCAGTTCACTCCATACTGAGGAGCGAAATACGCTCTAAATGTACTTTATCTTTCCCACATCATTCTGACATGTTTCATGTTATTCTGATATATTTTAGATCTGTTAATTTGTTATATTCTACATTTATGATATTCATTTGGTCTATATGTTTGGTCCTGGTTTCAAGATATTCAGACAGTTTCCATCCATGGATGATTAAGTGCATAGCACAACATTTTACTGGTAGTGTAGTATAGTATGTGTTTTAGTAGTATGTGTTTTATTCAGTCAATCATTACAATACAATACAATAAGTAAAGCCACAATCTAACGTACAAAAAAGAAAGACTGAAAAGGTATAGGTAGAAGCATAATGCTTATATATTCCTATCCTAAATTCTTATCAATTAAATCAGATAATTAATTCAATATAAAGAAAAACATTATATATACTGTATATATATACATATTTCATTCACACTTGTAACCCTCAAAAATTGTTTTTTTAATAAACAATCCTTTTGAAAAACAAAAATGTGTTGACCATTCTTACGTTCATGTTAGCGGCTCTATCTTTGATATATCACGTATACTGCATCAGCTCTGCGTGTGTTAAGTGGTATTGAGTAAATGTTAGCGATGCTAATGCGCTAAACTAAGATGGGAAACTCATGGTAAACCTTGGTCTGCTAAACATCCGAAAGTTAGCATTGGTATTGCAAGCATGTAGGCATGCTAGTTAGCTACTAGCTCAAAGAACCACTGTACAGGATCACACAGCCAATAGCGTGGCCGGCTCTTGGTCTTGTTTATACGAGTATAATTGTAAAAGAGTAACTTCTTTTGCATGTTAATAGCTAACGTCATTATTCACTTCTAAGTGAGATATTTGGAGAGAAGATATTTTCAATTGTGGTACTGTTTATAATGTGCAACGAGTCAGGCTCAGCAGAAGAAGCTGTTTAAAAAGATCTATGGAGCAATTTTCTTTTCCACATTGCATTGTCTGATTATAGCATTATAAGAAATACCACACTGCCTCTGTAATACAAGATAACATAACTGGACCCTATAAGTAGGTTAGAAACAAACAAACAAACACACACAATGCTTTTTTTCACACCAGATTTTAATGTGGTTGTTTTAAATGTTTGTTCCTTAGTAGTGGTTCCTCTTACATCAGCTTCACCATATGGGTAGAGGAGATATTGCACACAAACATTAGAAAGCACTAAGGAATACTTTCAATTGAAACTAATTGCTATAAGCTACATATGAGTCGGGGTAGGGGGCAGAGAAGATGCACGATCACAAGACAGATATACCACACAGCTGCAGACAAACATTATTAAAGTTCTCCCAAGAGAAAGATAGGGAGAAAAAGGCATAGATAAATAGACAGAGAGAGAGAAAGAGAGGAAGTATATAGGCAGAAGAAATGCCAGTTCAAGAGAAATGTCACTTCAGAGATTGTATAGGTGTGTTGTTGGTCATGGTGTTGATTTGATTTCCCCTGCGGGAAATCTAGTCGTTAGTGGTACCATGAACACCGGACATCATTTCAGAAATATCCTGTGAGCTTGGGGAGTTGATAGAATAGCCCAAAGTACCAAAGCCTGTAATCATGGAGTTGTGATTTGTTAAATGTTTCTCCTGTCAAAGTTGATCTGTACTGTCAGTTTGGTTTGTGTCATATATGTGTTTAAAGTGTCTAGTTTTTGTTTTACATACTTTCAGCTAAAACACACAAGTCATTCACTCTCACCTCCGTGAGTTGCCTCTCTCAAGCTTCTACTGGAAGCTGTTACCTTTCCATCCGTACTAAAGAGGAGAAACTCTTCTGTCACAAGAAGTTTTCAGCCTTCAACCTGAAAAACGTCTGTAGTGCACCCAAAGTGCACCCAAAGCCACGTGTTATGTTGATACAATGCACATTTGTACACCATTTGATTTACTGTAGTATACAATGGCATGGCAAAACTTGCAAAAATCATAAAATGCTCCTTGCATTAATTAATTTAGCCTAGCCCTGTTGTTCTTAATGCAATTTGAGCAAAAACCCCATAAAAAAAAGAGAACAAATCTTAACATATCATGCATGTCTTCCAACCACTCCATCAGCCACAACGCTATTTATAATTATAGTACAATGCTTTAGAAAAACAAGACATTTTAAGGTTTATGAAAATATCCTGCTTCACCGGCTTTTCAATGGGAAAGGCTAGCTCCCCCATAGCTCAATGAATACATAAAAAAAAAAAACAGGTATAAGAAAAATTGTATTTTCTCTTTTTGAAATAACCCAAAATAAAACAGTCAATCTGAAATAAAAGGCGATCCTCTAAAAAGCATTGTGACAAAAGGCAAGGGAGCGCATACTGAAGCAACTTCCTGTTGCGCAGTGCAAAAGGCTATCTGGACAATCGAGCACAATAAATTAACATTTAACATAATAAATTAGTATTCATACATAAGCAGCAAAATAAACCATATTCAAAACATCCGTTATAAATAAAATGAAACCCAGCCCACTTAAAAACATAGTCATATTAATGCTAATCAGTGGTGAGCTCATTATTTATCCACCGCCATTCAACTATGTAACCATATAACAGTCCTTTTTGGGATTGCCCTCTAGTGTGTAGAGTTGCCTGCCCACTCTTCTAGTTGCACCAGTTCTTATACATTCACTTTGACTCTCTCCCTAAGGCAATAACAGGACACACATTTTACCCTTTGGTGTGGATAACAGCCGTTATTCAAGAATATATCATATGCAGGGGGGTTTTGCTCCTTGATAGCAGCTAAATTGATTAAACCCGCTCATGTATTCTGATCTGGGGAATCAGAAGAAACTCAATACCTTGTCAACATTATCATTATTTGAAGTATATTCGAGTTAGCTAAATTGGAAAATAATGACTTGGCAGTTTTTTGGGGATTCTAATTTCCTCCCACACTCCATTTATACCTAAAAATCCCCACGAGGATGTCGTAGATGTCTTACTTTACAGGATGTAAAGCTCCTCAAGGCTAATTTGTATTATTGTTAGTCCTCCTTGGAGATATTATCTTTTTCAGGGTTTAGTACACAAGAAGTAGCATTTTAGAATATAAGTGTTTAAGTGTCTGCTTAGGTTTTACGCTGCATGGGTTTGTTTTCTTCCTACATCTCTATCTTACAAGCGGGGAACGACTCATCCTGCATGACAACAGTGCTGCTGCTGGCCAGGACCATGATGTTGAGCTCCTGCTGCTTGTCGTGGGTCTCCTGGTACCACTCCCTCATCACGTCAGTGTCATGGGTTGGAATCAGAGTGACCTGACACCGGAGAGGAAGAATAATTCATTCAGAATAAGTCAGAATAATTCTTTGTCTTTCTGTCTCTTCTTCCGATATAATGTCTGCATGCAGAGTTCAGTAGTATTACAAGCAGGGATTTAACAGAGAAATGAAAATATGCAAAGTTATGGACGTCAGTTTTTAAAATCATTGGTAGGAAAACATTTTGTGGTTTATTCCAATTCACTTTTTTCATTCACCCCTGCTTATATACTACATTCTAATCTAAATGCAAATGTGATCAACAGAGGACCAAAGAGCAAGCCAAAATAAAATGTGTTTATAACTAACAAATCTATTGAATATTGTATACCTTGAAACCCTTCTGGCACAATGAAATTGGGGCGTGGGCATAGGAATAAAACAATCTCAAATTGAGGCTCAGAATCGTAACTTCAATATCTACATGTCACAAATAAAACAGCACAGTTTTTCAGTATCACGTCAATCACATTATTACTTACCTGCATGTTTTTTTCCCACTGGGCCTTTCCTTCAAGCACAGCATCAAGCACAGCCCTACTGGGCTCCTGAGCTGTCGGATCATTGCCACTGACCACATAGTAAGAAGAGCGCACCCGCTTAAAGAACTCAGCATCCACATTCTTAGCATTGCAGTGATTGGGGATGTAAACCAAATCCATGTACATAGGTGGGCAGTTTGGCAGAGATGCCCCACCTGATACCTTTCCACTGCCGGTACCTGAAAGGGCAACAAAAATAAAGCGCTCACTTTGAGAAGTTCTCAAAAGATATGAGCAAATTGTGTGAAGTAGTTAAGTGAATTAAATGATGACAATAAGTAAGTCGTACTCACCTGATGAGGCACTTTTTACACCTCTAGATGCAGAGGTATTGGTTGCATTTTTTGCGTCTTTCCCTTCTCCGGCACTCTTCTTTGGAGACAAAGTCTTTGTGTCCTTCACTTTTGATAGAGCACTCTTCCTCGCTGGGGAGGAAGACTTTTTCAAGAGCTTTTTCTTCTTGGGCTTTTCTCCTCCTTCTGTATTAGCATTGTGGAGGTTTTCTTCAGCCTTAAGGGCCTCTGGGTCCACCATGCAGACATCGTGATGGCCTGGAGATGGAGCAGAGTCCCTGAGGGCCACTGGAGGAGGATCGGCTTGCCTGTAGGTCAGCGTTCTGTCAGTAGGCAGAGTCTCGGAGTCGTCTTCAGAGTCAATGTTAGCGTCTGCTGTAATGGAGGGGCACTCCTCTGTCCCTGGTGGGACATCTGAATCTGTCTGGGAGGGGGCAGATTCACTGATGGATGTGGGCGGGGTCTCCTCACACTGCTTGGTGGGAAGCTTACCCCCTGGAGGTGGGGGCCCTCCTGCTGACTTGACCAGAGGCTTCTCTTCAGCCATGGCCTTCTCTTCATTGATAAAGTATTCTAGAGGGTTCGGGTTCATGAAAGACGGGGACAGTTCTGTCTTGGGGTGGAGATACTCACATGAAGTGACTAGACAGAGGTCGACATCTGTCTTAGATGGAGCAGAGGGGCTCTTCTTCGTGGAAAAGTCTGGGTCCCTGGAGCCACATGCAGTATTATAATGACAAGGATCAGAGGAGAGGGGTAGATATGATGGAAAGGGAACTCTGGGGCTCACCGGGGATTGTGTAGAATCTTCACATTTAAAGGGATTAGTCTCCTTTGCTGGAGAAAAGGTCTCTTTATTTGAAAAGGCAAAAGACAATGAAGGAGAAGCAGCTTTGGGAGGTGAGGGTGACTTGTCGTATTTCTGTTGCGTGTCAGATTTATTAGTAATGCTCTCCATAGATGGTGAAATTGGGCTGCTATTTTCTTTAGGCGGGGAGCCTCCTAGCACTGGGGATGGCTCATTGGAATGGGGAGAATCGGTTAGAGAGGGTGCCTTTGGGGTGACTGGAGACTTATCTGTCTGGTCAGCCACGGCACGTAGCATCTCTGTCATCTGGCATGGGGTTGTAACAGTGGGAGTTGACTGAGATGCATCTGATGGGGTTGCAGAAGTGGCAAGCACTGAATCACTCTCTTCGAAAAGAAAAGACTTTTCCACTGTCGAACTATGGTCTTCAGATGGTTTTCCATTTGCTCCATCTGAGGGGCTGTAGTCAACCTCAGTCGGGCCATTCTCTGTTGCATGTGAACTGCCTCCCACAGACAGATGCTCTGGAGATTGCTTACTAAAGTCCAGGGCTAAGGAGTGGTCAGGGGAGTCCTGGCCGAACTCGATTGACATAGTGGAGTGCTCTGGGGATTTTGTGTCCTGTGTTCTGCTTTTCGTCTTTGGTGAGATGTCTGGGGAGATAGACATGGGCCTCGGGCTACCCTCCTTGGATGGAGATCCCTCGGCTTCCTGGAAGGTGGTTGGGGTTTGAACCACAGATACAGAGAAAGAGTCATCTACCTCTGTTGAGTGAGGAGAGCCTACCTCAGCATGAAGGGATCGAGAGTCAGTGGTGGGTTCTGGCAAGGAGCTGGTGGCCAGAGAGGCGGTGGACGCTGAAGCTAAATGGGAAAATGTATCTTCTGCTACCACCTCCTCCGGAGGGGTCCCTGACTTGTCAGAAGTGGTACCCTCTGAAATGGACATTTTACTCTCTTCTTTGAAAGCTGTGAAAGGATTAGTGTCTGATTCTGGCTTTGTCATTGGTGCTGAGGACACGATTGAATCTCCATGTTTCCTCTGATCTACATTGAAGAGTGACTTTTCCATCTTTGTTGGGGAATCGGGTTCAGTTGAAGGTGAGCCTTTTGGGGGGGACATTATCCTCTCTGCAGGGGATGAACTTTCTTGCTCTGGCTGATGAGGCTCTGGAGTACCTCTATTTGAGGAATCCTCCTTATCACTTGTGACCTCCACGATTATTGGACCCTGGGCGTCATCTTCTGACACAGATGGCAGAGCTCCTGCTCTTTCATCTACTGGTGACTGATAGTAAGGTGTGTGACCAGAGGACTGAGGCGAGTTAGCTCCCTCCAATGTCTTGTCATCCGGGCTGATGGGAGGATTAGCGGTCTCTCTGGCACCCCCTGCCAGTGTGGTGGACAGTTCTATTGGAGCAACAAACAGTGATGGAGAATCAAACTTGTCCTTGCGGTCCACTGAAGGAGAACGCACAAGAGGTGATGTTGTGGAAGTTGAACTGAGTCTAACAGTGTCTGTGTCATGATCTTCACATGACTCCTGAGCTGTGGCAAACCCTTCAGCCTTCCCTGCAGAGGGAAACTCCTTACAGAATTTATCCTCTTCTAGGGATGAAGTGGGAGATATCGTGGAAGCGGAGTGGATGTAGTCCTGGCCTTCGGTGGCATCACTATGCGAGTGATCTGTCTCGTGCAAATCCTGAAGCGGAGACAGCTTCTTCCGATCAAACTCTCCAGATGTCGATGTTCCAAACCTGCCCACGTCCTGTGAAGGAGACTCATCATTGCTGTTTTCGTCACTCATAATGTCCCTCGGAGTCAACATCTCGTCCATGGGAGTAGGCACACTGGAGATCTCAATGGTGGACTGAGTGTGGCCAGAGGTGTAATCCTCAGGGAGTTCATCTCTGTTCTCATTATCCGAGGCTGTCGAGCTCTCAAAGCCAACAGGAAACATCTCGTCATGGATAGATGCAGCTGGAGAAACAGGTGAGGACACTTTTGGTGAGGCTGATACAAACAGATTGTGATTGCCGTTTTCTCCCACACTTACATTCTGACCTTCTACATTTTTATTAGTTGCATCAGCGTTGTCTTCAACACTAGCTTCTGGTTTGACGTCATTATTTCTGTCTTGGTGTTCATCTTCACTGGGAATAGGCTTATCTTGATCTGGTTCCACTCTCTGTGGTTCATACACTTCTTCTATCTCTCCCTTCTCTTCATATTCTCCTCCCTCCAATGTCTCCTCCATGACAGTACCTTCATCTTCAAACTTCTCACTTACATTGCTGTTGAATTTTCCTTTCAGGACTTGTTCTTCTGGAGTCTCTCCATTGTCTCCTTCAACCTCCGTAGTGGTTATACCCTCATCCACAGACTCTAATGCCTCAGGTGATTCTTTGGTTTGTATGATTTCTTCACTGTGGATCATCACAGCCTTTTCTTCTTTAATTTGTGGCACAGTTGCATCATCCTCCACCAAATCTTCAGCTTTAAGCTCCTCAAAGTCCTTAGTGAGGTCCTCTGGTGTGGACATCAGGGATCTTACTACTTCTGGGTCCTCTGCAAGAGCAGCTGCACTTGCTGCAAGCTTGTCACTGTCCACCTTTGTCTCCTTCTTTGTCACCTTTGGCTTTCCTTTGTCTTTTAACTTTGATGGGATTCCTGCGTCTTTCTTTGCATTGTCTTTTTTCAGGGGCTTTGGTTTTGGTGCTAGACTCTTTTCTTCACCCACAGTCTTCTTTATGTCTTTAAAGGGCCTTTTGACATCTTTCTTTTGCTCTTTCTTTTCGTCCTTCTTCTCCTTCATCGGTGAATCTCTTCTGATATCCCTTTTTACAACTTTCTTTGCCTCCTCTCTTTTTACCTTTTCATCCTTTTTAATCTCGTGTTTGGGCGTATCATCTTTCTTTGCTACTTCTTTTTTAACCTCCTTTTTCTTTTCCACAGCAATTTTGGCCTCCTTTTTGGGTTTTATGTCAAGCTTCTTTTTTTCTGGAGTTTCATTTTGAGCTGCTGGCTCTGCCTTTGCTTTTGATTCTTTTTCGGGTGCTTTTGCCTTTTCCTTTTTCAGGGGGGCCTTTTCTTTCTTCTCAGTCTTCTGTGTTTTTTCATGAGACGATTCCGCATCTGCCTTTGCCTTTTCTTCCTCCTTTGAATCCTTTCTGATGCTTTTGCTCGGTGATGGCTTTGGGGTAGACTTTAGGCTCTCTCTACTGTCTGTTCTGTGTTTCATCTTAGCTTGCTTAAGTGTCGGTGTTCCCGGTGTATTAGAAGACATCGCTTTCTGAGTGACAACTGGCTGTTTCAGGAAGTCCAGGTGCTTTAGTTTTTCTAAACCTTCAAAGACTTGATGCTGGGTGGTATTTCCAGGAAAGAGAACACGCACAACCTTATCTAAGGGATTTGCAGGGTGCCACACAATGAGTGAAGAGATAGAAGTCAAGTAAGAGATGGGGAACTCAGATTCTTTTCCGTTTGGCAGCAGAATGGAGGCCGTGTCTTTTTCACTTCCTGTCCACTGCTTCATAAAGTGCTGCATCTCCTTGCTGTTCCTTGATGGATTGAGCACATACATCTCAAGCTTCCCAACCCCCATTTTCTGAAAAAGTATGAGTGGTTCAATAGCGTTTCCAACAGGCCTTTGCAAAGGCTCTAACCTCAAATTCAGCTTGGTGAGGAACTGCTGAGTGAATGCTGCCTCTTCAAGATTCCTCCGCACTCTGTAATTAGGATCGGGGTTATCCAGATTTTCAGGAAGGTTCACAAACACAAGGCCAATATCTGGAGAAATCATGTTCTTCACAAAGTCACTGTTAGCTGTCGACCCCTGTGACTGTTCCTCCTCGAGCTCTGCAACCTTCCTCTGCAGCATGCTGTTGATGCCCGGCAGGTTGTCGTCACCGATGTGGGTCATGAGGATGGAGTCCACACGGTCCAGATGCCTCACCAGCTTCCAGAAGCACGACTTCCGGTCCGAGCCACCATTAATGAGCATGTTGAAGCCGTTGACAGCAAAGAGAGCAGAGTCACCGCTACCAGCCGGGAAAATGTAACAGCACGGTTTGGAGAGTTTCAGGAATCCACCCGAGGTTGGTGGTTCTAACATGTCAAAAGGAGATGGGATCTCTACTGATTCAGACAAATACTCTGTGAACTCCGAGAGGCCCTCCATTTCAGGGAGGATGGGAGTGGAGTTTATTTTCATGTAAATGAAGTCCTGCAGGTTGTGTTTGTCCAAGTTGGAGTTTTTCCATTCGCCTTGTTCAGGGCAGGACAGTGTGAGGTTGGCTTTGTTTCCCGGGTGAATGGTGCTGAGCAATTCACCAATCTGTGCATGAGAAAAATTAAGTGATTAATCTTTAATATGTCAGAGTCTGTAATACAATGAGTATTGCAATCACACATTCAGTGGAATTGTGTTTATGTACATGTCTGTATGGTATGTATGTGAAGTTGTAAGGCTATTATTGAATGCAAGAATGAGAGCTTTTAAAGAAAGCAACCACCTTGCATTTATTGAAAGGGTGTTTATATATAATATATCATTTTCTCATTCTATAAAAAGCCTTTCACTAATGTACAACATTAAT
This sequence comes from Myoxocephalus aenaeus, assembly GCA_038501785.1. Taxonomy (NCBI): domain Eukaryota; kingdom Metazoa; phylum Chordata; class Actinopteri; order Perciformes; family Cottidae; genus Myoxocephalus; species Myoxocephalus aenaeus. Next base: position 1,057,803 of record JBAMJR010000080.1, read on the forward strand.
TTCCCAACACGTGTGTATGAACATGCGGTAGACTATCATATTACAGTGTCAATAGATCACATTTTGGTGAAATAAAAATCTTCAGGCCAGCTCACCTCTTGGTCGGTGAATATGTCTATGAAGTTGAAGAAAGAGAAAGATCCAGACTGAAGAATCAGTTCCCCGCTGATTTCAGAGCATTGCCCTGAGAGAACCAGAAGCTTGTGTCTGGCAGTGTCTGAGATCATCAAGCGAGCCTAGAAATTAAAAGAAGAAAATGACACAACGCACCACTGCCTTTGGTTGAAAGTAAATGGACAAGTCAGAATCAGAACCATTTATTGCCACGTATGTTGCTACATGCAAGGAATTTGTCTTGGCGGGTGATGCATACCATTTAAACAATAAACACAGTGAAAGAAATACTGATAAAAACAGAAAATAATATTTGATTTATTGCAAACGCTTAAGACAAACAAAGAGTAGTATACAGAAATAAAATGACTGGCTACAGAGACAGAACATACAAAGCCTTGCAGCAATCAGCTCAATGAGTTGCATTTGAAATATCACCAGTTCCACGTCACTCAAATCCATTATCTAATTAGCCGACTCAGCTAAGCTTCTTTTCCTCCGTCGATCTCTTGCCTCTTCCTCTCATTCTGTTGCTCTTTTATTTTTTTCTACTTCAACATCAGCTGTTGGCGGCTAGCCAGGTCAACCCTGCTGCGCTGTGAGATATTATTAATGCACAGTTTGACTGCAGACATGGCTGGGGGGTGGGAGAGCCAACCCTCCTGACCCTCATGTGTCTTTTTTTTTGTCATCATAATTTAGTAAAAGCTTTAATGAAATGGCAAAAGATGAAGGCTGCACTTGTTATTCTAGCAGTAAACAAGACATTAGTCTTGTCCTTTGAGATCCTAATTGCTTTTTCATTCCAACCAACAGCTTCTAACAGCCGTTCCTATCAAGAGGGTAGATAATAGGCCAACCGTGGTTGACAGTCAGGGTTGAAGAATAATCCTTTCCTCGCTGTAATTGCTTTGTAAATGTGCATTTATTGAATGTATTTGTCAATCATCCCTCGATGGGAGGTCAGATGCAAAGTTACAGAATGAGGAAGAGGTTAGAATAATTTAACAACAATTATAGTTGTTTTTTTACCTCGGTACTGACTGCGTCATCTGAAGGGTTGATAAGCACCACCGTCTCCAGGATATTACTTTTATGGTGAAGGATTCTCTGCCCTGAAAAACAATATGGAAAATAGTTAGGGAATAAAAAAAAAATCATGGTTCATCTTAACGCATCTCCGTCTCTGTTTCTTCTCCTTGTTATCTCATTTCTTTTTGAATAAATGAATCGATGGATTCCCCTACAGCCAACTCACAAAAGAAAAAAAGGGAAATGCTGCCGCTAACATTCTGCGAATAAGGCAAACAAGAATATGTTCCCTGTCGGGTTCAGAGGTCAGTGAGGTGTTGCTTGAATATCAGCTTAAAATTCAGAGGAGAGAATGTTGCCTCGTCTCCAGGGACGTGATCCTGCGGCAGCTATCTGGCTGCTGGGCCGATTCTTCCATATATATATATTTCATACAGCAGATTCTCATTATGGAGGCCCCGGCCATTAGCCATGGCGCTGCCTCCCAGAGGGCTGTCACTCTATATGGAAAAACTCTTTCATTCAACGAATGGAAGATGCTTGAAATAATGAGTCTTTCACCACTTGCCAACCCTTTAGCAGTTCTGCTGCTGCACTCCATTTGTTGCCTGGAGGGAATACTTTTCCTAGTGTGCCTTTTGATTTAGATTTTTCATAAAAATTCAGTATCATGGCTGATGCTTAAATGACAAAGACAACATCACCTTTTTCTGCTTTCCCTGGGAGAGGAGAGAGGGGTGTTGCTATTCTTTTTGCATCCAGATGCATTGGCGCGTCTTTTTTCAAACAAATACCGATTTCATTTAATCAAATGTAAATAATATCAGTAAACTAAAGGTTCATTCACATAAAAGAACGATGCAACACAAATGCATCAGTGCATTTTAAGGGTTTTGGCTTCCTCAGTTGTAAGTAAGAGAGGGAATCAAATGGTGGTTGATGTTCTTGCTAGCTTACAGTGTAAAGCCGAATTATTGCTTCAACAATAAGATAGTAGACGATAAAGATATCAATGTCAAAAAGCAATTTAGTCTATATGTTTTCCCATAAAACATGATTGTGAGATAATTGACGGTTATGATACTTTTACTTCAATCTGATGAATGTTAGATTTGGACCCCGCGTTCATGGTTCCCAGAGGATGACTCCTAATGGTAATCCCCTGACTTTTCCCCTCGTAAAACATCAAGCATTTTGCTTCACGGGAAAAAAAATAAAATAACTTTAAGATATAATTATGTGGGAAATTGTTTTTGGCAGAGATGCAGGCTATAATTGTAATGATTTCTTTTCAGATCTGATGTTTTCTATTTTAGTTTTTGAACATCTGTTTGTGATTTATTTGAAAGTCATAATAACATAATGTAATCTCTGGATCTTTGATCCTTTGCATGTGTATGTTATTCACAGTTTCAAGCAGAGATTCGTGCCAGTCTAATCCATCATCACAATCCCAGTTGACTCCGGGTTGAACCAGCTTCGCTCAGCTTTATTCTGAAAAGACAGCAGTCTTCTTAAACTGATGACCGGAGAACAAGTGACTGAGGATTTTTTTCCCCGTGGTGTGTAAAATGAGAGAACAATCAATCACGGATGGCTATCGTTCATCCTGTCATGCCACCGCACACAAGCCGTTGCCAATGTAATATTAAAAAAGCATGTTTCTTTGTTTGTCACACTGTGGTTTACGCCCTGCTTACTGCCATGTTATGTTGTGAAACAGAAATACAGACACCACCCGCATCGAGCTGACAAATTACCGGGTGTCTGACGAGGGCCAACTCGTCAAAACATGACAGATCGTGCAGTGGGGCTTGCTTGACCCTGACAATTACCTTGATCGATATAAAAATCCGTAATGCTCTGTCTCAGCGGGAGGCGAGGTAATGTGTCGTGCATCACTGAGCATTTCTCCTTCGGGCTGAATAGAAAGTGCAAGACTGGTATCGCCTGCCCGCCACAGACTGAGCCAGACAGGGGAACATCAATGTGGATGGCACCCCCCCAAAAATAGATCAGTGGAACAACTAAATTCAGTGTCTCCTCTTTTTATTGCATCCCCAAAAAAATCGACCTCACACATGGGGATTATAAATGCATCTGCTCAGATGGCCGCCCTGCATGCGTCAGCACCTTTCTCCTTCCTGTCGTTTCCTTTTCCACCGCAACAGAATAATTGACCGTGTGACTTGAAGACGCCCCCGCCCCGCCTCGAGCACAGTTTTCAATGTCACTTGTTCCCGTGTCTGCACACAACTGGATTATAAAGAGAACTAATATGTAATATGTCTGGGTATGGAACTAGTGGCAACGCCACGGCTGTGAAACTGATCAATCATCTGTTGATTTATTGTCAGGGTCAATCATGTTCAACGGTTTAACAGGATCATATTTGTGAAGAATTTCAGGAGGATTTTAATCACTATTATCAACTATTATCAAGTAAATAATTCATGAAAGTCAACACAATTCCTAATTACTAATGGTCGTAATAGTGGAAAGAGTGGATTTGCGGTTTTCGTGAGAACCTTTTTAGGCTTCAGTGGTGTTTTCTTTGACATCTATGCATAACCAGAAGTATCATAAATCCATCAGGGGACACTGGGGTCCATTTTTCTTCCTGCCTTCTCCTCCTCCTCCTCACTGTGGGGTTCAGGCTTCCTGTGCGCTAACGCGGTGTGATGGATGCCATATCATCCGTCAAGCAGACAGATAATTGCATTCGTCCCCCTCCGCCCTATACCACCTGCTGGTTTGTGTTTGCCTGTAAGAACTGAGCCATAAGCAATACATGTACTACCAGCTAAAAATATAAACAGAAACAAACTACTACAACTCGTAGGAAATGATACCTTCCATAAGGTCAGCTGCTCAGCTTCCTAATCAACTATCTTTATCCTGGAAAATGCACTAAATGTTTGATTGAGCTCGACATTTTGTACACGCTTGTTTGCTTTAATGGCGAGTTGGATAAGAAGATTGATATCATACTCTGATAACTTTCCAGTAAATATACAGCTGCAGCCAGCAGCTTGTAAGCTTAGCTTAGCTTAGCATAATGACTGGAAACAGCTAGCCGGCTACCTATCAGTCACTACTTCTTAATATAACAACTTTGGGACGTTACTGCTCCTGAACCGAAAATACTGTGGCCCATGTTTGATTGCTTTTGTACAGATTCAACAAACACGGTTTAATGTGCTAATTAGTGCAATTTGGAGATGCTGACAGGCATATTTTGTTACCTTTGGTCTTAATGCTAAGCTAAGCAGCTGACGGATGGGAGAGTTCTCATCAAACTCTCAGAGAAGAAAGCAAATAAGTGTACACCCAAATGTCGAAGTATTGCTTTCAAGCTGTTTTATTTTGTGCTTCATACAGTGACCCAACATAAATTCACAAGTTTAAATTAAATGTGTACTTCTATGAATGAAAAAAAACAAAACAACAACATAACAATGCAGGACAACTGTCCTTAATAAACTTGAAAGCCCTGTGAATGTTTCTAGGAAGCCCCATGAAGCAGTTGATGTATTAAAAGTTCAAAAGACAATGGAAATCCTCCCCTTGAGAAATAGACTCAATGGGAGTTGCAGAATACAAGAGAACAATATTATTCCAGTTGTTCTGCAGTGTTACGTCTAATACTCTTGGTTTAATTAATGCACTAATCCGAACAGCAGTTCTGTCTCTGAGTCACATCTCTCTTCCCCCAATTGTTTTGTCCTTCCCACCTCATCCCACAACCCTCCTTTGCTTCTCTCTCATCTTCTTTCTCTTCACAGCCATTCCCCTCCCTTCTTTATTTTCATGGACAGCATTTACCACTGGGGATTCACTGCTAATTACTCCCAAATCAACTGCACATCTAGAGCTGCGTTGCAAGGCAACAGCCCACATGAAGGAGGAAGGATGGAGGATGGGAAAATGGTCAAAACAAGGTTGGATGAAAGGGATTCAGAGTCTTTTTCAATACATTTGCATGTTCCACCTCCCTCTCAAGTTATTGTATTTCACCTCCGTGAGCCCAGTTCTAAGATTTGATATTACTGCATTAAAATAAATCACCTGATTCAGGCTGCAGCAGCAGTTGTTGGCTGGTTCAATCTACTGTGAAGTATGAAACCCTGGTCATATTCAATATGGAGCCAAGCCAAGCAGAGGCTTGAACTGCTGCTGAGCGTCAAGGCCATGCCGCCCACTGACGGACACATCCGGCCCCGCTGGAGCTCTTCCATCTCTCGCTCACCTTGCAAGTAATATCAGCTGAGAGGACATATCCATACAGGAGCCGGTCATAAAACCCCTCTATAGTGCACGGAAGTTAAAGCTGACTGAGGTATTATCAGCATTTTTTAACATTATGTTTTTGTAGAGAGCAACAAACTGCATAGCTGTTTTTTTATGTTTCAAGACACAGTTAGTCATTTCTAAAACATTTAAATTAAAAACAGGTTGAAATATTCAGACTGCACCGCAAGATAATGTTTTATTGAAACAATTGTCAACAGAAAAGTCTTCATAAATTCTGAGGTTTTGCAGATTAAACTGCCCATCACTTAATCTAGATAAGTATAGTATTTATAGTATACGTAAAACCATATCCTCCAATAAAAAAAAAATGTAATGCAATGCTCATGTATCACGCATCAGTGATAACAATCATATAGTGTATAAGTGTATATTTTACATAAAGTGTATGTTTACTTTTAAGTTTATTTGGCTATTAATACTTTCATACTTTTCCTTAACAAACATTTTGAATCCTTTACTTAAATAAATGATCGGCATCTGGAAAAGTGTCAGGTTTTGTTTATGAAATGAAAGCTATTTGAAACATATTAAAGCTATAAGGTTGGTAATCTTGAGGCACAAGCAAGTACGCTAGATAGAGAACAGCCCACTGTCGTTGACTCTTTTCAAATGAGAGTAGCTAGCAGCACTAGCTCCATGTCGCTAAATCTAAAGAGAACGTTGCAATCCCCATCCGCCCATCCCTCCATTAGTGTGATGCTACGTTCACACCAAACGCGTTGCCAATATTCACGCCGCGTTTACCGCGTCAGTTTACTCGCTCGACACTAATGCTGCGTTCACACCAAACGCGTTGCGACTGTTACTCGCTCCTGAAAGGGGGCGTGGCTTATCTCCGTAAAAACAGTTACCGTTTCCGCCATCCACCATGGAAATAACCACTAGTTCCGCTTTATACTTGTTGTGTAAACTCCACATACGTCGGAAACATCAAACTCCATCGTGTCTGGGTTCCTAATAATGTCGGTGATGACGGGCGGCACTCGCGTGTCATTCGCGCCGCCTGGCGGAAAATTTTCTTTTTCGCAACCTAACGCGTCTGTGCATTGGTTTTGCATGTAATCTACTCACGCGTCAAATTCGCAACGCTTTTGGTGTGAACGCAGCATAACACCCTATGTTTTCTATGTTTCCTGATTGTTTATTCCCTTCACCTGTTCTCGTTCCAGGCTCCTCCCACCTCGTGTGCTTCCCCCTGTGATTGTGAAGCCCCGCCCTCATTGTTTCCTCCTGTGCCTCTTGCCTGCCTTCCCCTGTGTATTTAGTCTGTGCTTTTCTCTCGTCAGGTGTGAGATTGTCTCCTTTATAAACCCCTGTGTTTGCATCGCCTTCAAGCTTTAGTTTTCAGTACCAGTTTCTCCCTTGTTTTGTGGCTTTGACCCGTAAAGAAGGTTTAGCTTTCGCCCCACCTTGACTCCTGTCTGTTCCTCTGCTCCTGAGTATTTGCCCTCCCACCCCTGGACTTGACAATTAGGGTCAAATTCAATGATTGGACGGGCAACAGAAATGGGATGTTTTTCTTATTTTTTTTATCAGAACATTTGATTTATTGACTGCTGTTGGGGTGTAAAATGATTTGAAGAGAATTGACAACGCTTGAAGTTATCAGTAAAAAGGTTATTTCATTTCCAGTTTACCTCGGACATCGGCAGAGAAACGGGCCGAGTGTCTGGAGACAAACAGCTTGAGTTCCTGGTCCAGGTTGCAGTCCATGAGGTTGGTGTCCCATGAGCGAATCCCTGCGAGATAAACAGAAAAGGAATACAAATATAAATCAACAAGAAAAGAGCAAGGAGAAGAAAGATCGCCAGCGAAGAAAAACATATGAAAATGAATCAATGCTCTCAGCAGACGACACACTGAGGAACTTGGCAACAGGTCCAGCAAATGTGCAAAGTCTCACCCACGCCCACATCTATCCCACTGATCCTTTGCCTCCAGTTTATTAGAAAATCTTAGAGGGAACACATGCATAGACGTGTTTCTGGTTTGGCATGAGAAAACAAATCTATAATAGGAAATATCCATGGCCCTGTGTTGCGCCATGGGCCAAAAGCACTGATAATCTGCTCTCAGCTGAGTCATGGTGGTATCATCCTCTCCTCATCATCATGCAGAGTAAAGGCCCGATGAAGGCCTCTGGCGTTACGCGATGACAGGCACGGGAAACGGAGACAAAAGGACTGTTTGGAGTGTTTATATCTGAGCTTTGCTGCACATAAAAGGTGAAGTTAACTCACAGTAGTATTGGTTGAAAGGGTATTACATAAGAGAAAACTGGAGGATAAAGGGTGTGGCAATAACATGAGAACATGAATCGATTAACACGAGCAACAGGGATGAAGATGATAAAATGTCGTTTTACAATAATAATAAAATAAAACAACTCCACACACTCGATCTTCAGAGTCACACGATTGTGTGATACGACCAAAACTTCCAGAACAGCTAGTGAAAGAACCTTGTGTTTTGATTTTTACAAGGGCAATAGTAAACTTTGGGTCTCACGGTCTGACACAGCAAGGGCACACATAACAATACATTAAATTAACATAATACATTACAGTGAATCCCACAGGTTAAACTCTAGTTCAGTGATCCTAAAAGCAGGTGAGACCCAGAAGGAAACGCGTCTTTCTTTTCTCCTACAGTAACTGCGCCATATTCTCCTCCTCCTCCTCCTCCTCCTCCTCCTCCTCCTCCTCCTCTCTCACAAACATTGCCCTCAGTCCATAAAGGCAGATAACTACAGCAGCTGTGTCTTTTCTAAAACGCCCTGCTCAATTTGAAAATCATTCCTTGTGGCTTTCCGTAGGGACCGCAGTGCGGACCGAGCCACGCCCACCAGCCGGTGGAGGATGAGAGCGCTGGATGCGGGATGATGATGATGATGATGATGATGATGGAGAGATGCTCCCACGGGATGAATCTAATACTATCCTATAACTATGTTATAGCCAAGCAACTCATTTCCGCCTCACAACACAGGAAATGACTGCTTGGCTATAACATAGTTATATAGAATTCATTATAGCTGCTTTATTTAACCCGGTTGTCTCCTGTCTGACTGAATGGTGACGCGTGGGACCCTCCGTGGGACCCTCTCCTGAAACAAAAGCCTGACGCACACCTGAATCCAAGGTGCTGCGGGAGGGGAAACCCCGCAGCTGCGCCGGAGCCAAAGAAACGCGATACACTGCATTGTTGACGCATAGTGCAGATTTAATGCTGAATCACTGCAGGTACAGCTGCGTTAGAGGAGCGGGCCCACGTGTGTTGGATGACAACAATTGGGCCTACCGACATTAATATGATAATCATACTGAACTCACACAGTGGGTGGGTGGTATATGTGTGGGTGGAAAGATGTGTTTGTGGTGATGCTACTGGGAGGGGCTGTTCGAGAACAACACCACCTCTGCCTCAAATAATGACCCGATAAATAAGGTTTAAATATTATTAACGCCCCATCAATATGCGTAATATCGCGCGTAACGTTCCTGTTGCAAACAGGTGCATCCACAGCCACGAGAAGAACTTCTACACGCAAACATATGCTGTTCAAGTTGTTATGAAGACGTTATACGTTGGTGGCCTGCACCCGTTATCAAAAGCTCCATCTTACCTTTCTCTATGTCCGCAATGGCACACTTCAGGTGGTCCTCCGTGATGATCTCCCCGATCACCACCAGCAGGTAGAACTTGCTGTCGTTGAAGTGCTGCGAGGGGCTGGAGGATGTGGGAGACGTCCCCGCGTGGCTCTGGACGGATAAAGTCTCCATTTCTGCGGATCCTACCAGGGTGGCCATCCTGTCGTCTGTCTGTGTTCCCTGTAGCTCCCCGTGTACGCGCGCGCAGCCTCCTCCCTGTATTCGCTGCTGGTGTCCAGACACGCGAGTGGAGCCGGGAGAGGAGTGGCCCTAGGTTTTTATACCAGCAGACATTGTGTCATGTTCGGTAACCGGGGAGAGAAGAGGGCGCTGGGTTTTTGTTTTTTTTCCGCACACTCACTCCACAGCTGATGTCATCCGCAACGAATCAAACGCCTCCGGAAGTCAGTGAGATGCGCTGCTTTGTGCTGAAGCCTTCATCATTGCTCAGATAAGATGCACGTCTGATGGGGCGTGGAGTACTTTTTACCCACTGCCCATTCAAAACATAATTAATAGTGTTAAAAAAAATAAAAAATTAACCTGCAGAGCTCTCTTTTGAAAGACTTAATTTAAAGATGCATCAAAGGCTTCATTATTCTAATGCCGACTTTCTAAATAATAACATAAATAAAAAAATAAAAGTATTTCTGCATTGATTCTACATACAAATATTGTAATATATAATCATAATAATAGTAATAATAATACTTTAATAAGCGCTTTTCTAAATACTCAAAGACGCTTATATCTCCGACAAGTGCCCTTATTTCATGACCGTGCAATACTGAATTGCTGGAGCTCCCCTTTCAGTGCTTGAATTTCATTGGTAATTAGCCTGAATCATCTTCAAAACCAGACGTTTGTCTGGTTTTGAAGATGATTCAGGCTCAGTTTTCTGTGGACATATTTTACAGAGGTGTTGCTCATATAAATATGACACCAGATGTGTATTATCTGTGTGCAACTGAATGATGATTGCTTATATGTTATCTTTGTAATGTTCAGCGGATGAGAGGTTTCGTCTAATTCTGGGCGACACACGAACATGCAGTGAATGTGTGCAACAAAAATAAAGTAATACAGTAATTATTAAAAAGTTGCAGTCACATAAAATATAGAAAAGACCAAAATCTAAAGAGTTCACATTGAGAGATAACAGGTAATGATCAGCACCAAACCACCACATAGCCATGGAATAATGACATCACCACGGCAATTCACAATATTAGAAATGGACTATTCCTGTCTTTTTCTCTTTTCACTTAAGCACATATGCATAACGTGTTTGGAACCCTCCAGTTTCCTTCTTATGTAGAGATTGGTTGATGTCGGATCACAGCATCCATCATGTGATCTCACCAGGTCGGCCTCTCACAGTCGAACCGGCAGTTTCAAGAGATTCCCTTGAAAAAAAACAAATCAGGTCTTTGATTGTGGAAAGCTTCCATCTCACAAAAACAAGTTTACGGATCAAAGAAATATCAAATCAGAGGAGGGTTAAAGAGGGACAGCTACAAATGAACAGCAGCTAAAAAGAACAGAGATCAAAGGATTCCAGTTCGCTATATTTCACCAGAAAGGAAACGCCTTGTGTGTGTGTGTGTGTCGATATTAAATGCTTTTGGCAGTGAATAATAAAGCATTTTTTATCTTACGATGTAAACATAAAAAGATGCTTCCCAGGAGAATCGTCTAAAGCAGAAGCTAAAATGAGGCTCTTTATGAAAGCAGACAGACTTCAGAACTGCAGCCGACGGTCACACATTTGAAAGAGACGCAGGATGCAGACACACACACACACACACACACACACACACACACACACAACCACACACAACCCTGACTTTTCTCATTGTTGCCATTCTGCCTCGTGGATGGGGTCCTGCAGGTGCGTTGTATACGTTCATACGGCTCAGGAACAGGAGTCCACTCGGCAGTGTGTGAATATTTCAGGGCCTTTGTGGCCCGCTGGGCTGGGCTTGGTCATATTCCCCATAAGGCCATGCAGGGCAAATCAAACATTCATCATACGCAGCTGGCAAAGAAGGAAGGCATTAAAAATACAACAGGCTGCCACCAAAAGTCCCCTCAGGATGGGAGGAACATGTGTGCTGTTCTCAGGAGGTGGGCTGATGGATAAGACCGCTGTAGGATTTTGTTTGTGCACATGCATTTGTGTCTATGTCCGTGTGTTAAAAAAAAAATGAAAATGGAAAGATTTTAATAATTCAATAACATTAAACCCTTGTGGGTCTTACAAAACATCAAATCCTGCGATGCCTCGGGTCACTTGTAAAAATAACAAAGAGGCCGCATCATGTCCTGGGTGAGTCTGGAAAACAAAGAGACTTATTCAGGAAACAGACACATACAACATATACAATGAAGAGAAATACATGTCGAGAAAACAGTATTAGGACGATGTTAGAAGAATAATGCAGTGACTTCGTCTTGAACACTCACATCTGGTACATGCTTACAGACATATCCTTGGCTGATCATCTGATAGAGACAGGAGACTGAAATATCAGTATGTCTCTAGTTTAAGAAAGGTATGTCTTGAAGCCTTGTGACATTGACCCTGACAAGCCAATCTAGCGAAAGACATGTAATGACTCATGATGGAGATATGAAGACGTCATGTGGCCTTCTGTCTATTGATATTTAAGAAGGTAGCCCTTCGCTTATTCTTTGAACAGTTCAGGATACGCATTTGACTTGTCATGTTGTGTACTTCTGTAACTGTTTCTCTTTGCAAAGAATAAATGTCCTGATTAATGATTTTACCTCGAGGTGTCGAGTGAATTTTTCTGACAGACGACATCATCCAAACCCCTATAAACTGGATGTGTCTTTCACATTGTTAATTATGTGTCTGTTACTGCTACTCAAATACCGTAAAAGTCGGGTTACAAGCCTCCGGTCAGTGTCCCCGCTAGCTAGCGCTGCTGCTAGCTAGCGCTGCTGCTAGCTAGCGCTGCTGCTGCTACTGCCCGCATCCACTCGTCACTTTAACATACACTTTAACTTAAACACACATGTCACTTTAACGTACACTCACATTAACGTATCTGTTGTCTGAGCACTTTATCTTATCTTACACTTATTTTAATACCCATTGCACTGTTGTTGTCGTTGATTGTTGATTGTTGTTTGTCTCGTCTAACGTCCCATGTCCAATGTATGCACCTTCCGCCTCGAAAAATTCCTCGTTTGTGAAAACATTCCTGGCAATAAACAGTTTCTGATTCTGATTCTGATTCTGATTCGTCCCCTCTGCCCAAGTCGGGTGTCGAGCCTGGTCCCGCTACCTTCGGTGGTTTTCGGGGAGCTAGCGGAAGTTAGCGGGGAAGTAACGGAGCGCTAGCAGGAGCCCCAGCTGGCTACAGCGGGGAGCTAACGGGGACACTGACCGAAGGTAGTAGCGGCTCGTAACCCGACTTTTACGGTAATTTTGCAGCTTTTTTTTAACAATGCACCCGCACTGTCTGAGCTCTCTTTGTTTTATTTACGTTGTTTTGAACATTCACGTATCAAAGTGCTGCCCCGTTGCGCCTCTTTCTGCTGGCGAAAAGGTTCCCAAATTCAACCTCTTGTGACACACTTTGGCGGCCATGTTTTTAATTCTGATTAAGTTACCTTTGTTTCCTTTCTTTCCTGTTCAGTGTCGCTGTCGCTCCCTTCAAAACTTTACTCATCTAAGTGACCAAAGTGATGCTTTCTGTCACCTCTGGTTGGTGTTGATACTTTTGACCACTCAATTTTGATTGGAAGTTAAAAGTCCCGTTAGAAATGTCACTGTTGGAATTGGGAGAACCTCACCCGCCTCCTTCATCTGCGGTGTCCCCCAAGGGTCAATTTAAGGCCCTCTTATATTTAATTTGTGTAAACCCTCATCGTTTAACTGTTTAATTATATATATGTTTTAATTACATTAGTTTGATTTGCTTGTTGTGAGTATGAATGACAAATATCTGATATATTGCATTGTTTGTTGGCATGGAAACAGCCATCTGCCCTGACTTGGCATGAGCCCACAATGAAGACCGTATTGCCACGGTGAGAGAGAAAGGGTTTGTGGGTAAAACATCGTTTCACCGGCTGCAACTCGCTGGCTCCTCCTGTGCAGAGTTGGCACACAATGTTCATAATGGAACACATGTCCATAACAGTTATTAACATTTACAATGATTACAATATTTACGTTATAGTCACACACTTTAATTGCTGTAAAGCGTGACAGACCTTTAACATAGGAGGATAATGTTATAACAGCCAACAAGCACCATGTGTTTGGCCATAAGCTGTTCACCTTGAGCAAGGTTGATGTGCAGTGCATGTTTATATCACATATCACATGAGTTATGCTGGTTAAACATTCATTATTTGTTATTCAATTAAGCACATTTAGAATGGAGCAATTGACCACTGGTATGACATTAATGTATTACTCAAGTATTATGTAATAACAAAGAGAAGAAGAAGAAAAAAACAGAAAATGAAATAATATTAAGATCAACTTCAACGGTAAAGTAAAGCGTGTTAATGCACTTTTACTTTTGATTTTAGAATGTTTTTCAGAAAATGCTTCTGCTACTTTAAGGTTCTCTATATGATATTTGGAGCATCAACATAGCAGCAAACAGCTATTTGCCATGTTACAATATACTGTATATAAAAGAGTAATGTCCTTTGTTTTGAATTATAAATAGCCTGTACTTACAAAACGTACAAAACAGAGCAGTAAAAACGAGGTATTGGATGGTGCGGTGTGGAGGACTGTGCATTACAATCAGAAAAAAACACACACAAAAAAATGGTTTTATACAGTAGATGCTGCAGTAATTAGTGAATAAAGCAAACACGAGGACACAATATCATCTGGAGAGGAAAGCACGAGTGCACTCCATCACATAGTCCCCCTCTCGGCCTGCCTGGTATTTCCTCTGGGCCAGCCTACCCCCTGCTGAGCTGACAACACCAATGTGTGTGTGTGTGTCTGAACATATACAGTACAGTACAATTGACTGAGAGAGACGGAAACGGAGAGGCACCGTAGAGTTCAATCAATCAGTTGACACGAGCACACAGTGTTACGCGCTCAGTCGGGACACTCAGTAGGATGCAGACGGTTACGTGTTCCTGAGCCACGGAATTTGTTGTAAATCAAATCCCAGGCAGTGAATAATAGTTTCTGACCTGTTTTTCACGACACAAAGGTCAGAAAGATGAGCTAACGCTGTGCCCAGCAGTGGTGTGTGTGTGTGTGTGTGTGTGTGTGTCTGTCTGTTTCAGACGACTGCTGTGCACGAACATGGCTGCCGAGAGTTCAGACTAACTGGAGATCATCATCCCCGCGAGCGACACGGCTGTGAGGATGCTGAAGTCGGTCAGACGTCCACTTTGGTCCAGACGGACATATCCGTGAATGTTGTTCAGACCAACAACTATTGCTTTGATTGTCATGACATGCAGAGCAAAGATTGTTGTTTTTTTCAAACTAGAAGCTTTTCTGTTTTCTTGTTTGGTTCTGGATAAAGTGTCATATTTATTTTTTTGTATACAGAGCGGAGGAGAGGCAGGGTCCCAATGTCCTCCCTCCACGACCCTCTCATCTGCACTTTACTAATTGATCCTTGAGAAACTGAAGATGTATTATTGGACATTGAGGCATCCGCTCGGGTTTAAGGAGCAGAGCGATAACCAGATGCCACACCGGTTTCACCGCTTCAAAGGAAATGCATTACAGGGTGTTATGTTTCATAATGCCCTCTGTTTCCAATGTATTGGAGATTTTCTTTATCTTTAGTTTAGAACATATGGGCAGCTTGCAGACGACAGTGGAGGAGAGGCTTTTCCATAATTAGACTGAAAGCTCCCTCTTGTGGCGAGAATGACATCCTTCAGTTGGAGTTCAGTTATGTTTAGCGATACCTTTACTGTAATGCTGCCACTATATTGTGAATACTATATTTATATATATTGGGACTTTTATAGAAATGATTATATTGCTGGCACTTTGGTCCATGAGTTAATAATATTGTGTTTTGCACAAAGGAATGACAATGAATATCACAGCTTGCATTTTGAATATTTGTGTGGCCACAGCGATGGAGTACAAGTAGTAATATCACACTGCAAAAGTACTCCATTACAAATAAAAGTCCTGCACTGAAAATATTAAAAGTATTATCAGCTATCCCATGTCAATAATGGTATATTTGATATGCTATTGCTTATTAATGAATGTGTTCATTGAAATATTCTGACGTGGTTGGATCCAAAATGGAATCATTTATCCATTAATTTTAGAGTTCTGTATGTAATATATTGCATGGAAAAGCTTTGGGATTTGCTGGAAAAGTTCAATACATTCAGCTATGTTATCGTAATATAATTTCTTTTTATTAAGTGATAGCAATCAGTGTTCGTCACTGGTTGCTTAATATATAACATCATGGCAGGTCGTTCAATAGTCAATGCAATATATTGGTTTTGTGTACATGGACACAAATTGTCTTTTTTTTATGATGCCAATGTAAAGTCCATTATGAGCCTGATTCATGGTTGACACACACATGAAATGCATCCTCGTGACGAAACAGCAGTCAGTGTTTTTAGGGGGAGTTTCTCCTGATCCCATGTGAGGTACCAATGTGTACAGATTATAAAGCCCTCTGAGGATAATTTGTAATTTTGGGCTATACAAAATAAACTGAATTGAATTGAACAAGTGACGTACTTTAAAATATTCAAAAAGATGACTGTTGGTGGGCGTGTGGAGGCGGACAGTACAGGACCTTATTAACTGCAACCTCTCCCAATATGCCAGTTCGTCTTGCTCTTCTGAGCACCGACACTTTAAAGTTAACGTTGTGAAACAAGCGTTCCTAAAGTTCTCTGTGGTTCTGTCCGCTAGGAGAAACATCTTCACCATGAGAGCTCACAGTTCACTTCCTGTGTCGATGTTACACCCTGGTGAAAACCTTTATCGTTACATCATGCACTTCCTCTCTGATTCTCACTGAAACCGCTCAAACATGTCCTCACCTGAAATCCACACACAGAGGTGCTGGCACTGACCTCTACATAATCTACATAATCTTGTTTTTGCACAATGCTGCGCTTTTATTTTCAACATCAGCCTGCTTATGATCTGAACGTGTGCAGTGGGCCATTATTTGTAATTAAAACACCACCAGTGAGTGGAGCTGTGGTGCCATAACATGAAGAAACATCGCCTCCATCTTTCTGAGTGGGAATCAGTTTGGACATTTGTGTACAGTTTATAATTTGATTTGACAGTCTGAGAGTTAGAGGAATAGTTTGGATACATTTTGGAAACTGTTCCCGGTCAGGAGAGGAGCCATGCCAACCTTAAACATCTCTTTTAGATATAAGCCTGCAGCTCGGCTGAACATACATCCTGGTAATGGGGAGACTAAAGTAAGACAATCTGCCTTTCAGCAGCTCTGAAGCGCACTAATTAGCACGCGCCATTTAGTTTGTTTAATCTGCACACCAAAGTGACCGAAGTGTATAAACAACTGAACTCCAGGAAGTCACTTCTTCAGGCCGAGAAACGGTCCCACACAAGCCCCGCCCCCGCACGGCCGTCCACGCCGTCTTAAGATTTCTCTGAGGAGGTTTAATGCACTTGTGTGCGTCAACGTACACATGTGCACTCTGCTATGCGTGCCGACTGTTTCCATTTCAACGAGGGCATTAAGGCCGCTGCGCGCGCCATTAAATACCAACTCCATTTCAGGGGAAATACTTGGCACCTGCAGCACAACAGCACACATGGCGGCTCTCCTTCCCGACATCTCAGTGTCCTGGAGCGGCCAACACTGAGCTGTGGGAAAAAAAACACAGAGGCTTCACTTCAAAGAGCTTTCTCAACCAACGTTGGAGCAGAGTATTAGATATTAATCAGTGTAAATGATAGAAGTTCTTTGGAAATCGTGAACAATATCATTCGATGTAAGTAGTTAAGAAGAAACACGTACACAACTAGAAATGCAGAACTCCCTTCTCCCAGGGGTCAGCAGAGGCCTCCCATTTTATCAGACCAGTCACTCATGTTGCAAGCTCTGCAGATTCTCAACCTCAGAATTACACGTTGAAAACATGTTGTTCTGCTGATCGGTACAGAGGGTTCTGCTCTGTGGTTCCTGTCGGGTTAAAGGCTCACTCACTTCTTATCTGACTCCTTCACTCTGCTATCCACCAACGGGCTGACTGATGTTCATCCAAAGCTCTGACTAACACACACAAACACACACACACACACACACTCGGTTGACTGGTCATTTTGCTGCTCAGCGTTTTTACTGTTTTATCGTCGCGCTGCTCTTTTTCGCTACATTAATATTTTTTTTTTTGTGTGAGGCAGTTTGTAAGTACAGTATAGTACACACACACACAACTGCTGCTCGTATATTAGGGACAACACACAGTGTGTGACGCAACAACCCTGCAACACATACGAGGTCTGTGGAAGTTATAAAGTTCAGTTGCAACCCATCTATGTTACTAAAAATAAGAAAAAAACCTCTCCACATCTCTTCAACTTTTAGGATTCATATAAGGATTGTATTTTTTATGTAATATTTAGTCAGGTCACTACTGATTTAACCACATTGCCCTTTTTGTACCCGACGTATTCTAAATGAACATTTCCAGAGCCATTTTTGTATTTTCTCGTGTTTTTCGTGCATTATATATCAACGCTTATATCAGTATCAAAGAGAATGGTAATTTCCCAATCAACAGGATGGGAATGAACCAATGTGTTAATATAAACAATGGGTCATGTGATCATGTGTCACATGACCTATGTGAGGAGCAATAACATTACTTTCACAATATGCAACGACGACATTAATTCAGACCCTCGTCAATGGCGACAAATAGTAAATGGCTGCCCTCCTCATCTGTAAAACAATCAGTAAAGGAATATGAAACGTATTAATGTGAGACAACAGTGATCAACGCAAAAGGTTATCAGTCAAGTCGTTGTGTGGTCAGTCTGTTCAATGCAAAAGCTGCAAACATCACAGGCGAGCTTTCTCGTGGTTGTTTTCCTGAATTGTCTTCCAGCCTTTTGGCGGTTAAACATTATTTGGTATTTTTCCGTGTATTTTTGCCAATATCTCTGGATGTGTGTGAGAGAATAGAATAAAAACGTTGCTTGCTTGTTCGCTGTGTAGTGCTGTCCGTGGTGCTGATCATGCAACCGTCACAATGTCGCTGTTTTAGTGACTTTGTTTGGCATTAATAACAGACTTAGCTCTTAAACTATGTGTGTGTGTGTATTGTAAAGTTACTTTATTAGTTAATACTATTCCAATGCTGTGTTTACAGCTTGATATGCTGCCCCCAAGTGGCCACATACATCAAGTAGTGCAGGTCTAACCATGGCATATCTTGACACTGACATTATCTAGCCTTTTACTTTTTGAATACACCACACATAACTATAATGATATCTACATATTTGAAAAAGCAAGACCTACAGAATAGCCTACAGTTGTGCTTCTTTGGTAAATTCAGCTGGTTAGTCAAGATTCAAGAGATTTATGTGTCATTTGCATTGTAAAAAGTAGATTAGAGTTATTGGAGCAATGCTCACTGATTCAGTTTCAAAGAAAAAAGACACAGAGGAAATAAAATAAAAGGCTCATAGATCAATTTAAATAAAATAAAATAAGGTTGTTTACTTAGACGTGGTTTAAAACTACTTTAATTCATCAGGAATGCTTTGCCAAAAGCTTCTTTAAAAGATTGACACGTCAAAGAGTCACAGAGCATTTGAGAATTCAATTAGTGTGGCCTATGACAACATGAGTGATGTTTCAAAGTGAAAACAGCTAATTTAATTTGATAACATAAAAGAGTAGAGCGAGAGAGAGAGTTGTGAAGTATTACTTTGATCAAACCTGTCCTAACAGGACACGATGTTTGTGGAAACATGGACGGACAAACAGTATTTACTCAACCTTGTGAATATAGTGGAACTAAAGTATTAAGTCTTTTTCCAAGTGTTCAAGCCTTCTTAAGCCTGGCACACAATAAGAGACTCTGTGACACTCATTGAGGGGACTCGTTAGCGACTGATGATGCAGAGTCACAACTTTCAGACCCTGCTGATTGTCATCAATGCAGACACCAGGTGTTTTCTTCTGACTAGTCACATGGCAGCAATGACGCAAAGCCGAGGATAACTGTGTGTATCTTCTGTGGAAACCACCGTTACAGGAAATGTTGCCCGTGAAAGATTCATCTGGAGACCTGGGCAAAGACATGACTGTACATATACATGAAACAGTAACAGGACAGACAAACAAGTACTTACAGTGACACGATCATTAAAATGTATAGTCATAAATGAGTAAAAAGATAAAATATGGCCACATCTCCACATCTTCCTCTTTTGAGCCCAATATGTTTACGACTCTATTCCACCACGTCCACAACTTTTCATGTGACCGACTTGTGTATTTAGCCAAGTTGTTTTCACCGCTGTGTTTCTGTGTTTTCACTTCCTTTTCCCCAGACGAACAGTTCAGGGAAGGAGCACTCGTTATTCTATTGGTTTGATTGCGATCAACAAAACATAATGCTTACAGCAGACTACTATATATGCTCAGCTTAACAAGTAGATACATAGAATTAGTCAGTAAACAGATGCCTTTTTACTCACAAAGAAAATCAGAACCATTTATTTGACAGGTATGCTACACATACGAGGAATTTGTCTTTAGACAAACAACAACAATCAACAATACAGGGCAACAATTACCATTCATTTGGAATCATGTTTCGGACCTGGAGAATGTAAATAAAAAATGTTTCATCTTTTAGCTCGGTTTTGGTCTCCACCGTCTATTTGGTGCTGGGTAGAGTTGTGCCGGTACCGATTTTTAGGTATTTTGAGGTCTTCAAGGTATAAAACTGCATACACTGCCTCTCCGGTCACCCTACCCCCGTACTTGTTGTTGTAAGAGGTCAGGCCTGGCCAATGTTACGGCCTTCTGCCAACGGGTATGCCAGCTTGTCGCTGTGCTGATCTCCTTTCAAAGCTGGCAATGTTTTTTAGGCAGAGTGTTTACAAAACCAAGTATAGACAGCTTTTAAAAAAGGCCAGCTTGGCTTGGGAACGGTTTTAAAAATTCGCCACGAACGTTTCATCGCATGGGAGCGAGTTTGTAAAGTTGACCCTCCGCATTGCCTCGTCTCCCTTCTCCCACGTATCTCTGAGCCACAACAAGAATCACATGAGAATTCTAAGAGTTTTATTAAAAAACAACGGCTTATCTGTGAGTAAAGTGATGAAAATGTTTGATAAGATCATTGCTTTTTCGGTGAGAAAGTACCTCTCAAAAACCTAAATGAAAGGAACTATGCTGTCTGAGATGCTGCACTCAAAAAACAAAAACTGCTCTAAGTTTATCCGAGCAACCTGTACTGTTTAGTATCCAGAGATCAACACGTTGGTGATGTGTTATTAACGCCGTGCAGATCTCTAGCTGTGATTCAGCGCTGCCTGAAACAAGCTGCATGTGTTTGTGCACTTCACTGAAACAAAATAGTTTGAGGCTTTAAGAGGTAAAAAAAAAAACACATTTAGATATTATGAAGTCGAGATAAACATACGACTGGCATTGGTTTAGTGTTTTCAATACACAGACATAGCATGTGGTGCACAGTATAAACCACAGCTGCCTCCTGATGTGTCATTCCAGTGGAATTACACACGGCAAAGAGGCTTTCACAGCTCTGACAACTGCAGAGATGGAACATAATGCTCACCGACAGCCTCCCGATCCAACACAGAGGCTGTGAGTGGCGCAAATGAAGCAACAACAACACGCATTATAGAAGTCAAACATGCCCACAAACATGCGCAAAGAATGAAATGACCCCACTTTCTCCTGGGAAAGCGTTTGTCTCAGACAGATCACACACATTATTTGGCCCGGATTCCCCGGGTCAGGAGGTCAGAGCTTACATCACCGCGTCGTCCAGCCAGGGTCACTCGCAGTGCTGCTGGGCTCTCACTCCTTTCCCACGGAAACCAGGAACAGTAGCTCAGCAGATGGAAAACACAATCTGCTGCAAGATGTTGCAACGAAGTGTTTTATTTTGTGCGGCAGGTCGCACTTTATTCAGATATTATCCGGAGTTGCATCAAATGTCGCCAAAATATCGACGTCCCGGTGATATAACTGTGCAGAACAAACATTGTGCAGACTGTTTGACATTTGTGGGAATGTGCTCTCTTGCTGTGAGTTAGTCAGTTAGCTTAGCTTAGCTAGCTTAGCTTAGTGGAGCAGACTGGAAACAGTTGGAAACAGCTAGCTGTCCAGAATCATTTGCGAGCTGCATAACTCATTTTAGATTTGGCCATTTCCTTTTTTTTAACCACATTATTGCAAGTATAAGCACAGTATCAATATATACTGTGTATACCTGATGAGCACAAAGCAACAGATTACATTTTGTATTCATTTCACACGGATGTGGTTCATGTAAACGTAAACTACAAAAAAAGGGAAAAAAAGTGTTTCAACACGCAGAAATTAGTTTTTGCCTTTTTTAATTTTTTGTTTCTCTGCCATGCATTCCATTATCTCAGCTCCAGAACATGTCTTTCTGCTTACACATCATTACTATGTCACATAAATCACAGAATACTCCGCTTTCGTGTCTCGACTGGTTGGCAAAAGGCATTCAAGGATCCGTGGCTCGTCCTACTCTATAAAAGGTGATCAGCGTTGGTAAAAGATTGGAATGCATAAACAAACTGTGTGAAAACAACTTTGACTTTTTACCCCACTGAGAACCAAAGCACGTTGTCGCCCCTCCACCAATCAGCAAACGTGCATTAAACTTTCCAAACGGTTCCTACTTCAATTCAAAGTGCTGCTTTCTGCTCAACATGCTGGCCCAGCCTGTCTGGAAGAGGATGTCCAATATGGTGTCAATTTACCAAACAAATCATGCATTAAGTTATTCTCCATCTCCGGTACTCGTACAAAGATCATATCTTCTTCATCTCTCTCCTTCCTGAACCCAAACTTATCTTTTTTCCCTGTAATTTCATCCTACGTGTTTATAGAAGTTGCAGATGTTGAAACTTTTTTTTTCTTCTCAAATCAGCAATCTGAGACGTTTAACACACCGATACGGCTCAAGTATGAAGAGGCTTGTAGGAATTACAACACAGCATTGTGTTTTGAAGGAAATTAGGAAACTAGAATCATCAGGTCAACATTTGAAGCCATCAGCCTCAGCTGTGGTTTGTGTTACCCTCAGATTGGTACCCTTCTCAACATCTCTCTTGAGGAATAATCACTTCTGTTAGTGACAGATTTTCACAGTGTGAAGAAAATAGGATAAACTGAATTGGTAAATGCCAATGTCACTCTCTAACTATATACTGTTAGGAGACACTTCAAGGCACCAAAGTTGCCGATGTTACAGCTCAGTCTATACTCTGCTGCAGGCATCCAGATGTACACGATGCTGGACCCACTGAGAAAAGGCCCAAAATAAACATATATTGTGATAAAGTCACATGCATTTTCAGAATGTCAATGAATAAAACACAAAGTGTATAAACCCGTGCTGTGATGACCTTGAAGCTCTTCAGGCCTGTATCCATGCATTTTATCCCAGCTATTTCTATTTTATTTTATTATTAATCCCAGCTATTTCTATTTTATTCTATTTTATTTTATTATTATTATTATTTTTATTATTATTGTATATATCTTTTATCTTTCATCCTGCTGTTTTTATTTATTTTGTTGTAAGTTGCTGCTACCCCCGACACCAAATTTCCCCTCGGGGATTAATAAAGTATATATTCATTCATTCATTCATTCATCTCAGCTATTTGTAAATAATATGCAAAAAAAACATCATCATATTCTCGTGTTTGTAGCATTTATAAAGTCAGGCTTATCAATTAATTTGTTTAAAACCCTGGTGGGGCAATTCTTTCCATCCCACTCTTGCTGATAAACGAGCACATTCCTGAAGAGGTGGGTGGTCGTGTGTCTGTGTTTGTTTTAGGAACACCGACCCCACGCTTGCTTTTAACCTGACGCTATGACATTCAACGTGATTGGTCTCATGCGCGTATACGCACAAACACATACTTACAATATCATATACATACTTTATGCATTTAGTATGGATTACCATTTTATTTATTGTTGTTCCTCATATTCACTGATGTTTTCAAGCCAAATTGACATGAAAGCCTTCCTCTACACAACCATCAGTTACTGAAGTGCATGTGGTTAAGCAGTGTGCAGAAAACATGGGCAGTGCAGGCGAGAGAGAGAGAGAGAGAGAGAGAGAGAGAGAGAGAGAGAGAGAGAGAAAGGAAAAGGTAGAGTGGAGAGAGAGAGAGCATCAAAGGGACAAAATCCCTGGAGGAAAGTGCAGCAGAATCTTATAAAATTACATTTATATCCAGATATGTAATTTGGATGCAAAGGACCTGGTTAGTGTTTGAAAAAACTAAATTCGGCAAGCAAGGTTGATTTTATTAAATGGCATCAACTCTCACGTGGAAAGGAGGAGATGTGTATGCAAATACTATTTAAAATAAAGACCTATATACTCGTTTCTGTCAGGTCGAAGTACCTTAAGTTACTCAGAGCCACCAGACCTTCATCTTTATCAAAGAGACGTCCAGGCAGAGCTCTGAGGAAGTGACCAGTGCAGACCAAGTATGGCTTGTTAGCTTAGCTTAGCATCAAGACTGAGAAGCAGGAGCAGATTGCAAAAACAAAAGTTTGTCAAAACAGTCAGAAAGCGACCGATCTGATCAGGGCCTTACTCTTTTATTATTTTACCGGATCATTTATGTGTGATTTGGTTTTGATAATGTGATGATCCGTTGAGTTATAACTTCACTTTACGTGTTCCTTTTGTTGTTGCAGTGAAGAGTGGAGCAGTAGTCGGGCTCATGGGTGATGGCTTTGAGATTTAAATAAATAGTGACACAGGTCAGAGGTCGTCAATCTGATGAAGGCCATTTGGAAAGGAATCAAAGTAGTAATATCGTCTTGTCGGGGCTTTGCACAGACTTAGTGACGTGCATGAATTTCTAGATGTGGACATTCTACTGTAATATCAATCTTCATGAGACGTATGCTGGTGAGTGTATAGCCTTGAGCTCAGGAATGCACCTCGTCTCCACACTGCCAGGAAATGAAAACCGTGGCAGGGTTCAAGTCGTCTCGTAGGACTTGGGGCTTGGGAACGGTTTGCAATGTGGCCGTAATTTATAAAAAAAAAAGTTAAATGAGTCGGGAAATATTACAGTCTGGAGCGTCTTTAGTAGGAGGAGCCAATTCCATAAAACTTAATTACTCGCCTGTCGAGTCGAACTAGAATCTTCCACATCTTTGAGGTTGCTCAGCTCTTTGTGGGCGTGGTGCATAAACACAGCGCTGCCTGAGCAATTTTTATTTGGCACAAACTTAATTATCTTGCAGTCTTTTCCTGCAGAGTTCAGTGAAATTCAGACGAATAGAAGCAGAGAGTGATTTTTCATTTAGCCGTATCACATTTTCACTGCTTGATCCATCTCCTCCTCCCCGGCACTTTCCCCACTCGCTTTTCACTGATAACGGATTTAACGGCCTGTGCAATAACACAGAATAATGCATCGTCTCTGTTTATCTGCACAACGCTCTCATATTTCATCTGCAAAAAAAATAATGCAAACGCAAACGCTTGATGGAACATTTAAATGATCAATGGACTTGCATTTGTATCGCGCCTTTCTGGCCTTCAGAGCACTCAAGGTGCTGCATGTCAGCATCACGCATTCACACACACACACACACACATACACACACATTCACACACACACAGATGGCTAGAGGCTGCCATGTGAGGTGCCAGGGATTGAGCCGCAAGCTCACTAAATGAGTTAGTCGTAGTTCTAAAGCAGTGTTGAGAAAATAGCTTCCTTCCTATTGTTCGGAGTCCTTTGTCGTTGTCGAGCGGCGGCGTTCTCACAGCTTAACCACTTGAACCGAGCACATCGTGTACGAGACTTCACTTCAACACCACAAAGTCACACGTTCTGCAGCAGCAGCGTCAGAGGCAACAAGCGTGAGATGATGGAGGTCAGCGACATGTCACTGAGCTGTGGCACAATATGGGAGATTTGCATTTATTTATATATATATATATATATATATATATATATATATATATACATATATATATATATATGTATATATATATATATATATATATATATACATATATATATATATATAAAGTAAGCTTGAAGAAGCATCAGAGCTTCTTCTTCTTGGTGGATGCATGAAGGCCGCCAGCTCGCGGACAAGCAGCAGCAGCAGAGCTTCTTCTTCTTCTTCTTCTTCTTGGTGGATGCATGAAGGCACACATGTGACGCCCGTCACACCGTCTACTTTCACCAGACTCTCGTTGTTTTTGGGGGCCTTTCCGCTCCTCCGCCTCGCGCTCTCGTCAGTTTGCAAAGTAAAACCTGGCCGGGCTGGTCGCGACTCTCAGGAAGCCGCCCGCCTGCCCGCGCGGGCGAGCTGCCCACCTCAAACAGGAAGTGCTTTGTTTTTCTCTGCACGTGTTTCATCACTCTCTGCCTGCAGGCCCTGACGGCCCCCGTCACTTTGAAAAGGACTTGTGAAAATAAAGACACACACACACACACACACACACATCTCAGACTTGTTTAATGCAGCGGTATATCTTTCACAGTGTTCTGTAACCACTCCTTTTTATTCACCTAATCCTGCCCCCGCCAGTATTGGTCTTCCATGTTTGCTCTTTTACTGCGTTTATTTCTGAATGTATTTTCTTGACGAACTTGAAGAACTTGATATCTTGACGATACAATTCCAGGGCAGTTAGTCAGACTTCATTACGTATTGAGCATCGATATGGTGGAGATT
This sequence comes from Myoxocephalus aenaeus, assembly GCA_038501785.1. NCBI lineage: Eukaryota > Metazoa > Chordata > Actinopteri > Perciformes > Cottidae > Myoxocephalus > Myoxocephalus aenaeus. The sequence continues at coordinate 1,083,886 of JBAMJR010000080.1, forward strand.
AATAAGTAAAATATGTAATCGTGAAAATAGTTGTCTAAAGAGTTTTCTGTTTGACCTTTGAGACTAAAGTTCCTCATCACGATGACATCATCATGAGCAATAGAAAATAGTTATCATCTGTACTTTTATTCAATTTTTTTTTTGCTTTTTGACTGTTTTTTTAATGTTTTCAATGAATGTTCTTAATTGTTGTTAAATCCTGTTTTCTTCTGCATTGTGTTTTGATGCTTTTAATGGTTTAATGTGAAGCGCTTTGAATCGCCTTGTTGTTGAAATGTGCGCTGCAAATAAACTTCCCTTGCCTTTCAACCGCGGCTTAAATATAGGTTTCAAAGACAAAAATACATAGATGAAACACAAAAAAAGCAAAAAGGACACAAATATCAGCAATATCTTAATTTGAGTTTTGACTGGTTTATAAATACTGCAGCATTGTTATTAAAGTATTTTAACTTGACAAGTGGCTGCATGTTTTCCTTTTTTTTATTTTATCCAGGAGATAATGCTTGGTCACGTGTGTGCGTGAGTGTGTGTGAGTGTGTGTGTGTGTGTGTGCATCCCATACTGCTGCACCAAATTGCATAATACCTGTGAGGGCTCATTTATACGCCTGACTCAGACCTTCTCAACAGACCTGCTTGATCTCCGCCTGCTGATCCCACAGCCGAGTGTCACCGCTGCCAGCGGCCCCATCATGTACCGAACACCTCCAGTGTGTGGCACATAAACACAGCGCCGTTTGTCTTTGGCACAAAGTTCATTATTTTTGCAATCTTTTCCCGCAAAGTTCAGTGAAATTCAGACGTACGTAAAGCAGAGAGTTCTTCGGCCTTTCCCACATTTTTCGCTGCGGCTTCTCGCTCCGTCTCCTCTCCGGCACTTCGTCCTCCCACCTTCACTGATAACGGACCCAGAGCATTCAAACTGCATCCCTGCGTCCCTGCTTTGCGGTATTATCTTATCGTATTTAATTAATCTGCAGCAGAAAAATACTGAAGCTGTAAAATCACGTGATCGAACGTTGAAGATGGCGAGTCACTGATAATTAATCACAGTTTTTAATAAGGGTTTGAGATGTTTCTTTGGATTTTATTCGTTTTCTGCTCTTTTATTTAGTTTCATGGCATTCAAATTGGAACGCAATACAGCGAGACAATAATGAGCGATTGAAGTGGCAGGGCCCGCATAACATACTCTTCTCCTTACTTTTAACCTACATCCTTTACTTTAGTTTGATGGGATGTCAAACAGGAATCACACATTTCAGGATGTGAGGTCAGAGAGACCTTTCCTCCTCGCTCCAATAAAATCAACGTTCTATGACCAGTCAGGGCAAAACTCTTGTTCACAGACATATCCTGCCCTAAAACACACACACACACACACACACACACACACACACACACACACACACACACACACACACACACACACACCAATTGTAGCATTAAAGATAATGCTACAATAACCACAGTATACACTCATGTCACAGAAAACCAAAATAAAACCGTGAACCAAACTAAAGCGGCCGGTTGCTTTCATGCAGCTTGTTTGCCGATAAAAAAGACTTGTTTTTTATTTTCCGTTTAATGGATGTGTGAAAAGACAAGTGCCTGAGGGAAGAATATGAAATTAAAATGATTATTTTATAGCTGAGCACCGGTTTATTTAAACAAAGCTCCCTTTGTGTCCTAGTAGGCAGCAGCAGCAGCAGCAGCAGCAGCAGCAGCTATTATATTCTGTTTCCAAACCTCTAGGGAGCCCGAGGGCTAAAATGGTGGCAAGCACCACTAAGAAAACATATCCACAGTAGTTAGAGAGAGATAACACACACACACACACACACACACACACACACACACACACACACACACACACACACACACACACACACACTGCTATACGATGTTACTGGCATGCAGAGCAGAGTAGTTCAACCGTCATCATCCTCTCACATGTGTTGTGGAGGACAGGTGTGGCCCTGTGGTGTCATAACAGCTGCCAGCAGCCGCTACCGACAACTACCGATTGTCTCATTCCATTCTGATATGAAACACGGGGAAATAAATCCTTCGCTGTTTCTCAGAAGTCCTGCTGCTTTGTTTAGAGCGGGAATAAATCCCAAGATATATAACTTCAATCTGCTGTTTTCATATTCTGCCCCATAAAGCCAGGATGAAGGGAATGAATGCCGCTGCCCGGATTTTTTTATTTGAATGTCGGACTTCCAGAAATGTCTCCTTGTGAAATCCAGGAGCTGCCGGGTGGAACATGGCATTCCTGCTCTTGTTTATGGGAGGGGCGAAAAGAAGCAACCAAGTGAGGCTGGGATTAGCTGAGGGACGCTGTGCACCTTGCATGTCATGATATAATCCTAATAATCATCAAAATATGCTCTAAAACACACTGGAATCATTGTTGCCTTACATTTAGTTTTTAATCGAATATTTGTATTGTCTTTTTTTAGTGAGCATCCTTTTTACTGAAACACATAATGCACATTATGCGCGCTCTATTTTTCCGTTTCCCGCCACGATAGTGAGCGACAAAGCTTTTCACGACACTGATGATATTCCCAATTATCCCGATAATAACCCTAAATTATCGATACGGTCACAATGTGGAGACAATGACAACAAGGGAACCCAAGTGGCAGTGTGAGGCATTACAGCACATGGTTTTATATTAATAAGTCAGTAATTATATTACAGTTATTTTTCTTTCTTAAAATGTCACGTTCAACATTCAGAGTGACGTTTAATAGTAATGGATATTTTTGGTGTTTTTGTCCTTGAGGAGTGAACGCGTTCTGCAGCCGCCCTGCACAGCGATACCCACAATGCAACAGCGTAAACAGCTGCCCATGAAAGTTGGAGTCTGCAGAAGGCCTGTCGGATTCTGGATCAACCGAGGTGAAGTACAGACGCACCACTCTGAGCTGTGTGTGTGTGTGTGTGTGTGTGTGCATGATGAAAAGTGCACCAGAGGTTTTGGCGAGCATCTTAATTTGCTAATTATACAACACATCTCCCCGTCTCTGTCTCTCACAGACGCACACACTGTGAAAGCTCTGGGACATGAAGTACTTCAAGCTCGCCGGAGGGAAATAGTTTGCCACTGTTGAGACTTGTTCCTCTAAAGCTTATGTTAAAACCGCACCTGAGTGTCGAGCTGATGAGCATAATTATAGCCATAAATGTCTGAGGTCCTTTATGAATGTACTGATTGAGAGGGGGAAATTTAGGGTTGGATTAAAAATGAAGAAAAAAAAAACAATGTTGAAAAGGCAAGAAAGAGGGTGAAAAGTGCAAACGCGGAAAAAAGAGCTCGTTCAGGAAGGAGTCGCTCACACACACACACACACACACACACACACACACTGGTAAGAGCGCACACAACAGGCTGTGTATGCTCATCATGGAATTTACTCTGTGCTCTTTGGTTAGCTATGTGTTATATTATTGACAATAAAAAAAAAGGAAAAGCATCCGGTAACTTTATAAGAACTTTATGGATGACTGTTTTTTAATCAATGTTTTTTTTTCTTCACATTATCACAACTCCCCGGGTAGATTATTAGCACAAGAAAATGGTTAAACATTAATTGCACAGTTTTTTTCCACGTGTTTCTCGTCGACACGAAACCAGTTTGAGTTGCATCAGGAAATCCTCGCAGTGGGTGTTGATCCGTTATCAGACGGCCGTGTGTTACTCATTCACCCCGCACTGCACAAAACAGCATATCTGTGCGTAAAGGAAGGACAGCGGTGATGGGAAATGGACGTCATCTCAAAACACGGTGACCCTGTTGAGACCATTATGTCCAGAACGTTAGCACGTCATCATGGGGGTGACATATGAATATATATATATAAAACATTACAACAGGAGGATCTGTTCATCGGTCAAAACAACCATCATCGACAACAAAGTATAAATAAATAGCGAAAAAAACATAATCAGCGCAAATAAAATCAAGATTGACTGGCGTCAGCCAGGCTGCACACACGATCAACACATTCGAAGCCATTTAAGCAATCAACAAAGTCGTGCCAACAAAGCTGCCATTACGGGGTAATTACAGCCTTCTACGCGGGTCTGTTGTATCAAACGCGGATAAAAAATGTCCTGCGTTCGACTTAAATCACTCTGCAGTTTGAGAGTTATGGCATGCATGTTGAATATGCGTGCACGAGAGCTCGTCAGGTCAGACAATGCTCTTTGTGTCACAGTTCAAACTCCCTTGATACTTTAAATGGACTGTTATTGTACAACATTCACACCACAGCTAAATCACTTTAATGACATTGACATGTGCTTGAAGCATGAAACATGTTTCATGCTCACTGCAACTGTGTTTTACCGTCTCGTGATTCATTGTTACGTTCAACAACGTCTCCTCCAGAGGATCTGGGCCTCTGGAGCGCCGCGTGGGTTTTTCCAGCTTGTCGTCTGTGTCGCGTTAACCAGTCGCACTGGAGCGGCTTTTAGTTGGAGGCAGATGGACGGTCCGTGTGTGCGGAGGAGGAAAGAGGCAACGTGAGAACCCTCGGGATCTCATCTGACAACGATTCCACTTTTGATGGGTTTGATAATTAGTTTGCAAACTGGTTACACGGCGAAACAACCATCATGGTTTACATGTTTTCTTTTTTACGCCTTGAACCGCAACTGATCCCATTGCTGATATCTTTTTTTTGAGGGTTAGCACATCCGCATACTGAGACTTCCACCTTTCATCTGTGCTGTTGTACAGAACTTGGGGAGTGAACCTGACTCCCCCAGGGGAAAACTCCTTCTTAATGACATGGGAAGTCTGTGTGGGATGTTTGATTAGCTGGCCTTTCTCTCAAAACAAACACACAAACACAACCATGTAGGGCCTTCTGTCTTCATTGGCCGTCTCAGAATTGTGCAATCTTGTTTCCGTCAGAATCATCGACACGACTGGCTGTTATTAGAGGAATGCAACGATTGGGACGGACACATCGGGACTCGCCTTCCAGTGATCTGCTCCCTTGATTAGAACCAAAGGGATCTTTATTAAGGCTCTCAGACACAAAACCGCAACAGCAAAACAAACCAGATCCGCGCTTGCAGGAGAGGAAAAAAAAAGAGAACGTGACGCTCAATGGCACATTCACGCCGTTAATAAATGGATCATTGATTTTCTGTTTAACCCCAAACTTGTTCAGCGATGTTAGCCCGGTAACGCGTTCTCACAGCGCCGATGCAGCAAATACATTTCTTAATGGTGCTTTCATTAGTTCCCCGAGGAATACTTATACCAGAGGAGCTGAGGTTTAGTCATATGACCCTTCTGCAGAGACTGGGCCTGCTTTGAGATGCGGAGGGCGCTCATAACCTCACGGGGAACTCAGAAATGTAACTTTTCCCAGGCTGAGACCGTTTTCATTTTCAGAGAATTAGAGTTTCTTCTCTCCGCTCAAAGGTCATCACAATAACATGTATTATTGTGCCGAAGCCACATCAAGTGTACGGCAGAGGTGGAACTATTTCTAAAATAGCCCCACGATGAAGACGACGTGATACAAAAAAAACAACAACGTGTAAATATTCATAAGCAATGGCACACAGCCACGATGACAAATACGTCTTCCAGGGGAGTTTTTTGCTCAATTTTAAAGTTTTGAACTTCCGCCGTTTGATTTTATCGGAATGATGCAAAAACAAATATTGGGGGGATTATCCAGAATTGAGATACAAAATCAGAGCCACTTCCCAGCCAGCATGTCCATGTGGGGCCCATAAGGTTTAAATTTGGGCTGCCGATAAGGGTCCCAAGTGGGTTTGTCCGCAGTTTCCACGGTGGCCTCACCTGTGTTTGCCCATCCTGGGTTTATTCACCGGTTTATTCACCGACTTTAAGAGGGATCTGACTGGGCTTTAAGTGGGACCCAAATTGGCTACAAATTGGCCTCACCTGTGTTTGCCCAGTATGGGCAAACACAGGTGAGGCCACCGTGGAAACTGCGGACAAACCCACTTGGGACCCTTATCGGCAGCCCAAATTTAAACCTTATGGGCCCCACATGGACATGCTGGCTGGGTTTTTGCTTAAAAAGAGTGGCGAGGTTCGGTGGGAACAGTCTTAAGAAAGGTGATGATGTTTAGATTTTCAATGGCGCTTTGTGAACAACTGTGGTGTTCATCTTCTCGTAACATTAATATCGTGTCGTCTTGAAAGCAGCTCAAACTAAACCTGCTGTTTACATCTGCAAATGCATTCTTTGATGTTTGTGCAAAAGTGTAGTATGGAGACACAACTTCCCGTGTCCCTTTGGAGAGGTGACGCCTATAAGAAGATCACACCAATGCAGACGTGCGGGTGAGACACCTATCATTTGAGAAGTTGATCTTTTCTGCGGTGAGACGTTGGTTCTTTTCCTCTTTAACACAAAAAAAAAGAGGTCAGGGGAAGTGGCATCTCTGTGCAGGTTTCAGTGACTGTTTCCCACGTGTCACATGCTAAGCATGCATCACAAATCACTCCACCGCTAACCAACGCTAACATCCTGCTCTCAAACATCTTGTTTAATGCCCACAAATAACAGAAACGGGTTTGTTAGTTGCTCCTCGTTGGATTCGGAGAACACAATATCAACTTCCCGACGAGTGTCTTAACAAACTGGGTATTTATTTATACACTACAGCTGTTTTTGTTGCTCACGATCCGACAGAACGCTGACAAATCAATGTGTGGTACTCTAATGAAGTGTCATACACAGAATAATATCAGATACACTGACGATGATGCAACGCTCATACCTCAAAGTTGTGTTTGAAAACCTTTATTTCCTTTTAGATGTTACTTAAAATTCAAAGATGATTTGGGTGTGCAGCTTTGCAAAGTCTGGAGCTGACTCAGTGTTTAGAAGCAGGAAAGAGCGGGTAAGAGGTGTCGTTACCACGAGGGGAAAATACATTGAGATGACGCCTGTGTGTTCACATGTTGATGAACTTTGAGTTCGAGGGACAAAAGTGCAGGAGGTCCCTTATTTTGTAAAAATAACAAACTATAGTTAAAACGGATGAACTAGTATCTTCAAACAAGAAGGTCGCAATGATTCATTTTAGTCCATACTCACAATTTTCCAACAACAATGCCCGTTAGAATAAATACCTTTTGAATTAAATTGAAAAATAAGGTGTCGTTTCAAATACTGAGTGACATTTTTTGACATGACTATTATGGAGTGAAAAGTACACACTTTCACTACAAAGTATACAATGCAAATACTTAAGTAAGGCACAAGTACTTTTAACGTTTAATCATATTTTCTCTCATACATTATTCATGCAGACTTTTTCATTTCACTTTTTTGTCCCTTACATTTTTATTCATTTAGACATATTAACATTAAACATGAATACAAAAATGAGGTTTGTTTAGACAATAATAAAGTAAAAAAATTATAAGAAAACAAATAAAACAAAGGGAGAAATAATAATACAAATATATACACACAAAAAGAAAAGAAAGCAGCCATCTCTGTCATGACTTTGAGCACGCAGACTTCTGAATACATGCATTGGCCTTGATGACGTCTGACAGATGACAAGAGAGGCGTTGGATTTAGTGAGAATGAAGAAGTGAAACTAAGACGGTCCTCGAACGCAACACGCTGCGTGATGCCTGCGCGCTTTCTCCAGCAGCTCACTGGCTGAATGGCGCGCGGAGGAGGAGCTGCTGCCTCCAGCCGCCCGGGAGGAAACCTGCCTGTCAGTCTCCAGAGTGACACCAGCGTGAAGCGCAGCTGTCAGTCCCGCAGCATCGCATCTTCCTCCTGCGGATTGCTCGTATTTCCATCACGGACTATCACGGTTTTAAACGCTGTGCGTAAAAGAGCCATTTGGAAAACGATGGATTTGCTTCTTGTTGGAGATCCTGGAGAATGCGCATTCACGGGAAACGTCACTACTTTGGAAGTTAGAGGGGAACCGTTTCTCAGTGTGAAACAATAAAAGAAAGTCCCTTGCAGAAAATGAACTCCACGGCAGCAGAGGGGAGATTTCAGCCGCCCACCATCCCGGCGATTATGTTCATTTTCGGGGTGGTGGGGAATGTCATCGCTATCGTGGTTCTGCGGATATCACGGAAGGAACAGAAGGAAACCACTTTCTACACCCTGGTGTGTGGCCTGGCGGTGACGGACCTGCTGGGCACGCTGCTGGCCAGCCCCGTCACCATCGCCACCTACGTGAAGGGCGCGTGGCCGGGCGGCGAGCCCCTGTGCCAGTACTCCGGCTTCATCCTGCTCTTCTTCTTCTTGGTCCAGCTCAGCATTGTGTTCGCCATGTCCGTGGAGAGGTACTTGGCGATAAACCATGCGTATTTCTACAACGAGTACGTCAACCAAAAGCTCGCCGCGCTCACTCTTTTGGGTATTTACATTTCCAACATCGTGTTTTGCGCGCTGCCCAGTTTGGGCTTCGGGGAGGTGAAGCCCCAGAAACCGGGCACCTGGTGCTTCATCGACTGGCAGAACAATCAGACGACAGTCGCCACTTTTAATCTGATGTACGCGGGGGTGAACTCCGCCATCGTGGTCGCCACGGTCATCTGCAACGTGATGGTGTGCGGGGCCCTGATCCTGATGCACAAGCGGTTCATCCGCCGCACGTCGCTGGGCACGGGGCAGAGGCGCGTGGCGGAGCTCGGGCGCAGGCGCAGTTTCGGACGGTTGGCCGGAGCCGAGATCCAGATGGTGATCCTGCTGATCGCGACCTCCGCTGTGGTTCTCATCTGCTCCATCCCGCTGGTGGTGAGTACCTGTCGCGTTAAAGCAGACACGTGTTGGGCAGCCTCTGCGTGCGCAACAGGGGTTTTACGCGTAAGAATGCCACAGACAACAACATGCATATAGAATACATATATTCACCAGAAAGTAATGGAATGGAAATGCATCAAAATGAAAGTTGATAATAAAGATTGTGCGATAACCCAACAGTTTTTACCTCATGGTTCATTAAACTTTGCTATCAGAACTTCGTGTCCTCGTTTTAGATCGTTGCGGTTAGATGACGCACGCTTCATTTACAAGCTTGTGTATCCGCATATGTGCTTTAGATAATATTGGTGTCAACTCTCAGTTGTTATTTGAACACTCATCAGAGGAGCGCGTGAGATTCCCGCAGGTGTTTGCTCGTGCAGTGCAGAAATACTTCCTGCATCATGCAGTCAAAGTCTGTTAAAGGAGAGCTTCAAGTCTGACATGAAACAACAGTCAGGTTCCCAAATGAACAGTGTTCTGCATTGCTGTAAACACTACTGAGGAAAGAAGCTACTGTCCGTCTGTGTTAATATATATTCAGTTCAGCTGAAGTTAATATTAAACTTCAGCAGTCTGAGTTAAATCCATCAGGTGAGAATCCTCCAAAAGTCCAACAAAAATATTATTATTCTTTAAAGGCCCCGAATGAACACGAGGAATGATTACAGCAAGCAACATCGTCTTAAACGTGCGGGGCATCGTTTACGCCTCGGAGAAGGTGAATTATCCTTTTAGGAGGAAATGTCAAACATTAAGGCGTTTGTGCCTCTGGCTTTGTGAAATGATGACGGCTGATTGGACTCTGGGGAAGCTCAGGAGAGGCCAGAGGCGTCATGTAATGAGTGATGATGAGAACTGTTTCTATGGGCCTTCTGCCAGCTGCACACTGCTGTGGTTACACATGTTACATCCAGCCAAGTGTCTATTTAGATTTGACCGTTCCATGCCAACCGTGGAGGGAAATGTTCAATAAACAGTTACGTTCCTCGTCCACATGAAGTGAAGACAGGTTTGGGCTTGTGAAAACACAATTGATTCTGCACTTGAACTGTTGTGCCGTGCTCTTTTTGTCTGACGTTCCCAAATTGATCTCCTGTTTTCTCTCTTTCTCGCCCCTCAGCTGAGGATCTTTGTGAACCAGCTGCACGGCAACCAGACAGAAGAGCATTCCGGGTTGAATAAAGACCTGCTGGCCATCCGCATGGCCTCCGTCAACCCCATCTTGGACCCTTGGATCTACATCCTGCTCAGAAAGACAGTGGTCCTCAAGCTGATGGAGAAAATAAAGTGTCTGTTCTGCAAAATGGGCGGCCGGGGGCGGAGCAGCGGCGGGCGCTTCCGCTGCGCCGACGGCCGCCTCTCCTCCTCCATCGTCTCGCGAGACTCCCCCTCGCTGGTGTCGCGAGAGCTGAAGGAAATCGCGAGCACCTCGCAGACCTTCTTGTACCCGTCGGAGGGAGCCGCGAGGTCGCCTCACGCAGGGACGCAGAGCGGCTCCGGGCCACAGACGTTACGGGGCCCCCGGGAGGCCGAGGCGCCTCACAGGGGCCTTTCGGACCCCGGTTTAGGGCACAGAGCGGCAGGCGGGCCTTTGAAAGAACTTCTAATGTGCCGAAAGGACCCGGCTCTACACGTGACCTTCACGGATGAGACTGCAAACGTACAGGAGAAATGCATATAGCGGTTAGCGTGGACTCCATCACGCGTTGGGACTCATAATAAAGGAAACACATCTGGAGACGGAGGACTCATCCATCAATCTGTAGATATCCCGCGGCATGCTATTTGACACATGTATTATCGAACTAAGTACCCGTTATCAATGTATTACTCCTCAGTCATAACTTACCACAAACACCCGGCGGTTCGATCCCAACCGCTGAACCGCGGAGACCAACGCGCCGCCGCGGAGGAGGAGCTCTTGTTGCACTTTCTTTGTCGAACCACTGCCGGGACGTTTTCACAACCTGCGAGATGACTGTTCCCAGTTAATATTACAAAATGTGAAAAGTGTTACGCGATGTTAATTTATTGTAAGTTGTATAAAATTGTATTGTTTCAATCGTCATGTTATTGTCTTCTCTGTGAGAAGGTCCAGATAGTTTGGAGCCATTTTAAATTGGTACAAGATGGATACGTTTTTTTTTTTTTTCTTTTCTTTTTTTGTGGTGCGCAGGAACATTTGCAAACAATTTGGTCCGACTGGCTGACAGAGGAGCTCTGACATCAAAGCCAGAATAAAAACATCCCCTGCATGTCAGAAGAAAAGGCAGCTATGCTTTTCCACTGGAGAATGTTCAGAGGCCTTCTAGCATAATGTGTTATTATAAAATCATTAATGTACTCCTTCCAGCACATTGCTTTGTAAAGGTTACAGCAACTTCATCTCATTGTGCTTCAGTAATGCGCCGTTCCTCTCCTCTAATCTGACTTTATGGGGGATTGAGAAGAGAGGAGAACAACATCACATTTCCTGTCTGAGTTTAAAGGTTTTGCCTTTTCTTACAATGGCTTAGAGATTTCTATAAAGATGGATATAAATACCCTGTTCATGTTTCAATGTTAACGTTGTTCAGCCTGCGTCAAATTCACCATGAAATGTTAAATCTCTTGCGAAAAGACTAAAGTTGTACCGAACTCTTAAATAAACATACAATAAAAGTTGGTAAATATTCACATACACTTGCGTCACTTTTTGCTTTGTATGTTGATGTGACATTTATTACATATGCACAGTGATTATGTATACAGTGTGAGAGGTAGAGCTGAAGCGTCCCTTGATAAGGGAAGTTTATGGATGGAAAAGCTATTTAGTAATCCTCTTAATCTAAAATGCACCAAACAAAATCACTGGTTACAGCCTCTGTCGGGGGTTTTGGATTGTTTAAAAAACACATGCTCATTTTATTTTATAACTCAAAAGATTAATGAATTCCTTGATAATATAATCAGCATGTGTTTCATCTGTACAGAAACATAATCCATTGAACCTGAACGAGGCCTCTACTCGCGGCCGCCTTGTGCCGAAAATGAAATATTGATCCGTCCTCAACAGAAGGACTTTGATGGTGTTGATGGATGGCAGTCACATCTTTAACAGTAAAAAGTTGCAAAGCAAAGCAGCCGGTTCAGACGGCACAGCACCGCTGTGGAGGGTTGCCAGTTCTGTGCTCACTTATACGGAGGAAAAAAAAAGGGCAGTGAGACTTTTAGTTTAAACATTAAACCCGTTGTGTTGTGATAGGCGGGCAGTGAGACTTTTTGCAGTAATCTAATACTGTTAACAGTTCAGAATCATAACAGAAACACAAAGCATTGATGTCGACTTGCCATAGAAACATAGAGGACGTTCAATTTGAATTTTTTTAAAAGATGTCGAGCAGAGGCCGATAGCTAAGGCCCCTTTTCAGGACTTGCAGGGCGTCATAAACATGGCATCAGATCTGAGCGGCGCTGCGATGCCAGCAGAACAACCTGCACTTCCTCTGAGGTGGAGACAAACTGTCAACAGACGCTCGCTGATGTGCGCTATTTATACTCGTCCTCAGCCGTGGCTTTCCTCACAGGGGCGACAGGGGCAAACATCTGCACAGCCTCACCGTGCAGCGGCATCCCGGGCCTCACCGTGCAGCTGCATCCCGGGCCTCACCGTGCAGCTGCATCCCGGGCCTCACCGTGCAGCGGCATCCCGGGCTTCACCGTGCAGCTGCATCCCGGGCCTCACCGTGCAGCTGCATCCCGGGCCTCACCGTGCAGCGGCATCCCGGGCCTCACCGTGCAGCTGCATCCCGGGCCTCACCGTGCAGCGGCATCCCGGGCCTCACCGTGCAGCTGCATCCCGGGCCTCACCGTGCAGCGGCATCCCGGGCCTCACCGTGCAGCGGCATCCCGGGCCTCACCGTGCAGCGGCATCCCGGGCCTCACCGTGCAGCGGCATCCATGTTTCTGCAGGATGCATCTGGGCCTTCTCTGACTCGCTCAGTGGTAAATGTGCTGGAGGGCAGATGAAGCGGTGTCCAATATGATGCACATGTCTAATGTGCAGATTAGAGGACTGCATGGGGAGCATTGTGAGGCAGAAGTCCCAGTCTGTAACACATTCTCTCAGCAGGTAGACCATCCTGGTGATGTGTATTCAACATAAACTCACCTGGCACACCCTGAATGCACACAAGCGATCTCCATCCATCTTATGGCGCAACTTCTTAAAACAACATCTGCACCAGCGATGAATGAGGTGCGTTACAGACAAGGGCGTGTCTACTAGTTTTCTCTTTGTTTCATATTTGTATTTCATTTAGATTGATTTGTAGAGCTGTCTTCTCTCTGTGTAGTTTAAACATTAAACCCGTTGTGTTGTGATAGGCGGGCAGTGAGACTTTCTGCAGTAATCTAATACTGTGAACAGTTCAGAATCATAACAGAAACACAAAGCATTGATGTCGACTTGCCATAGAAACATAGAGGACGTTCAATTTGAACCTGTACTATCCTGGGCTTTTTATAGAAACCTCATTAGTTCTATATTTACGCTGCCCGACAAAGCTGCGGACCTCAACCGCTTGAGAAGCGTGACTTTGACGTTTCACTTCATCCACAGCGTCAAATTAAACGATGCATCGCTTTAAGTGTTGCTGTAGCGAGAGATCGTGGGAGGAAGCTTCAATGTGCCAATGCTGAAGGAGAGAAGAAATGAAGCTCCGGTCCTTCAGAGCGTTTGGAGAATTCAACCAAATCTTATCATGGCTGCCACTTAGACACTTCCAGGTCGAGCAAAACAAAGACTATTCGACTGCAGCCAAAGTCTTATTTATATATATATCATTTAGTTCAACATTGGAACTCATCTCCAGAAAACATACAAGTACAAGATATCCAATGGACTCCAAAGAAAACACATATTTTTATATATTTTTTATTCAATCATTGACAATTTGCTGAGCAGGCACGCTCTTTTTTAGTAACAACATGTCAGACACACACACACACACACACACACACACACACACACACACACACACACACACACACACACACACACACACACACACACACACACACACACACACACACACACACACACACACACACACACACACACACACACACACACAATCAGAATGGATGAATCCGTGATCTGAGAACTATTTGATCCTGTTTATTCATCACAACAATGTGCCTTATTCTTGGAGGATAATACATTCTGAAAGATAAATAAACCCATAAAAAAGACCTCCGGACTCTCAAGTGGAAGACTCGTTTCAGAAAGTAGATCCTATTGTTACCATCTAATGTACATCAGCTGTCAGCTAAACGTGTTATTGCGCCATGAGGGGAAACAAAGAACTAAAGTTTATAGCTTCAAAGCTTTACATGCACGTCTCACACAATTAACATTAAAACGGGACTGAGAATGTAAACCAACACAACTCAACTGTCTTTTATTCTGTCGTATTTAAACCTTCGTGTTTGCTTCTGAGGTCACGTTACGCTATAGGTCCACACACACACACACACACACACACACACACACACACACACACACACACACACACACACACACTCAGAAATCACGGCATTCAGTCGAGAAAAAAATGAAACCAGGACAATCAGCCGGTGCTGAAAGTCTTCAAAGTCCTCTCGCTTTGACAAACTGTTCCTGTAACGGCGTCGCCGCGTCCTCCGATCCCTCCAGCACGTTTTTGATGTTCCCCTCGGCGTCTATGACCACGGCCGTCCTCTTCAGCTCCTCGTAGCGCGCCTGGCGCTCTGCGACCGCCACGCAGGCGGCGAGCACCTCGTCCGACTCAAAGTCGTAGTCCCGCTCGAGCTCGGGGGCGTTGAGGATCTGATCCTTGGCCTCCTCCTCTCGCCGGGTCTTCTCCTGGGACGCCAGATGCTGCTTCTGTAACCGCCAGGCCCACTCCAGGTCCTCCTGCCACAGGGCGCGCTCCGACGGGCACAGGTGGATCGCTACCTGGAAGGACCTCACGGCCTACGGGGACGAGAGTTACAACGCAAGCTTTAATGTGGGAATGATGAACGGCGTTACATTGGTACGCCCCATTGGGCGCATCAATGGCTCGTCAACCAGCAGGACTCTTAACATGCTCTGTGTCGCGTTGCGGGCCCGATTTACGGTTTCATTAAGACGGCGTCAATACCTCTCAGCTGACTGTGCAGTCGTGGATCGATGTGAAAATGATTAAGGGATATAAAAGAAAATGGACGCTGTCGTCCGCGGGACCTGGTGTGCAGCTTTAGCGGTGACAGTTTGCTGACTGTGGAAAAGTGAAATAAATAAACCGATGAGCTCATAAATGATTCTGACAGATAGATGTCTGATATCTGTGAAGCAGACTAGAGGAAAACGAGTTGAAAGGTCTGTGTTGATACGGCAATGAAGCTTATTACCGTAAACGTCGGGTTACAAGCCGCTGCTACCTTCGGTCAGTGTCCCCGTTAGCTCCCCGCTGTAGCCAGCTGGGGCTCCTGCTAGCGCTCCGTCACTTCCCCGCTAACTTCCGCTAGCTCCCCGAAAACCACCGAAGGTAGCGGGACCAGGCTCGACACCCGACTTGGGCAGAGGGGACGCGGGCAGTAGCAGCAGCAGTGGCCGGTAGCAGCAGCAGCAGCGCTAGCTAGCATTGCTACTAGCTTGCTACAGCGGGGACACTGATCAGCCGTAGGAGCGGCTTGTAACCCGACGTTTACGGTAGGTGAATTAACTTGACTTCTGATGAATTAGCATGACCAAACAAAACAAGGAAATGAAACTCAAAAGAACATATCAAGATCAGCTAATTTCAAGTTGCACCCGACCAAATAACAGAAGTGCTGCTCAGCCTGGAGGAAAACAACTTTTAGTTATGACACTAAATATGAAGAAAAGTTGAACTGGGAGAAACTGACCTGATCAGATTTGACTAGAGAAGACATTATAATATCTGTTGGAACTACAAAACTAACAGCCGAGTTAATTTCTTTTGTTGGCCTGTCCTCAAGATACACGCTTGAATTAACATTAATTATTGACAGTTGACGTTACCTGCTGTCAACACCGTTCTCAACGGCGCGTAACTGCTATTGTTTTCACCGTGCGAGTCTGTTTGTGAGTCATTGTGGCAAACGCACGAGGGAAGCGGTTTGGCGCACGCTGCCAGGTGTTGATGCGTCTGTCTCTCTCTGGAGACAGAGGGAACCGTGTGAAGTCTGAGTACAGGGCCCAATATGGCGTCCCGGCTGGTCTCTAGTTTGTGTTGTGAATGTTTAGTGACTGTTAACCTTTTGAAAACCCACCTATTTTTAGGCCTCTGCTCGAAAATTGCATACCCAAACTAGTTGTGTGTTCAGATGTGTAAATATCGGTCTATATGTTACTGGTTATGAGTAAATGAAGAAGTGAATTATACAGTTTTTTATAGCAGTTTTCAAGGTTAACTGCTCCTTGCTGATGAGAAAGAGAGCGGAGGGATAAAAAAGATGCGACAACAGATTTGTGTCGAGGCTTTAGACACCGATGACGGCTCCGCTTTTCAGTTGCACTTGTTCCCCGTGACACGGGGAGCCACACCTCTTATGAAAATCACATTTAAAATCAGTTCAGAAGTCATCCCTGGAACAAAAGCCCTTGTGAACAACCTTGGGATGGAAGTGTCATTGATGCGTCGAACGCAAAGACTTTGACTGCAAGCACATTTCATTGCTTACAACATAAACATAAATAACCTGCAAGTCAAGTTCCCTTAAAAAAGTCTTTGAGAAGTCAGAGACTTTACGACACGTTCTGTTCCCAAAACAACACATCAAGTTTAATCTTGAATCGTGACCTCGTTTCCAAAGTGTAATCCGTCAACAGACAAAATGCAGATTAACCCGCTCCATCATAACAATGAGGAGATGAATGGTGTCAATGTCAACTTCAAATGCTTTTAAAAACATTAAGCGAACAATGAAATCCGAAGCCATACGTTTGTTTTCTTTGGGCGATTCCCAGGATAAATTAAAGAAGGAAAAGAACCGACTCGTGGGGAATCGCTGCCCTCAGATTTGCACAACAGGCACAACTCAAACATGTTGATGCACACGCAGGTCTGAAACTTGACTGTACAGGTCTTGCTATAAATAGATGTGCCCCTGTTCCTTTCCAATAACTTCATTGTACATCAAGGTGTGTCTATATTTGGTTTAGTTTTATGGCGCAGGTAACTTTCAACACTTCCCATTGTTGTTTTGCGATGCCGTAAGACAGGCCTCTCGCTCCCCGGAGTGACATGCGCTGCCGTTTAACTGAAGGGGTTTCGGAGTACGGCCTTGTTTGCTCTGAATGGGCGGGGAGCGGTGTAACCGAGATCCGTGGGTTCCACAGGTCCCGGCGTGTTCCGTGGGCCAATTTGAGCAATCGTCCCGAGCCCCGGGGCGAGTGGGCGTGCTTTTAAAAAAAAAGAGGAACGAGCAGTTTGCAGAAAGAAGTAAACAGAAATAACTGACAGCCCTTCAAAAGCGAAGACGCGGCTGATTTATAGTCGGCTACAAAAAGAGGTGTAGTTTATTGCAAAATGAAAACATTCAAAAGACTAAATGGGGCCCCATCAGCTGTTATGCAACACTAGTGTTGGTGCCAGCTGACATTTTAGTGCGTTTGCATGGACAAAATGGCAAAACGATGCATTTAGTTACTGCAATGAGTTTGTTTTTGTATTTTTAAAAAATCTGTTGTTTCCACCTTTCATTTCTTGACTCTGAGTCACAAATTCCTCCACCTAGCGCTCGCCTTTGTCAACATTAGATTGCAGTTGGACCGCTTTTGCGAGCGCGCCGCGTTCTAATTTATTTTCGTGAGAGCCCGACTCACCAGGTCCACCTCTCCCAGGTTGAGCTGCGCCCGGCCCAGAGTCTGCCAGCCCTCCCACCAAAGGGGGCGGAACTTCACCGCCATCTCTGCCGCCTTCACCGCGGGAAACACTTCCTGTAAAATGGTCAGTACCTGTGGAGAAACCACAACAGATTAACCAAGAGAAAACAAACTATTTCTAGGCCTCAGCTCGAAAATATCATCCCCAAACTAAAAAGGGTGTATCTCTGCAACCACTAGGGCTATTTGAATAATGTTGGTGTTATAATAAAAGGTACACATGTGAGATTTTGTTCAGATGTGTAAATATCAGTCTATATGTTACTAGTTAAGAGTAAATGAAGATGACACACAGACAAAAATGAAAAAGTTTCAGGTCCGCCTAGAAAAAAAATCACTTTCAGGATGATTATTTCTTTGAAATGATGCAGCTGTAAGGTCCAACTCTAACCCAAATCATAACACAATATGTGAACATTCTCTAACCCAAATCATAACACAATATGTGAACATTCTCTAACCCAAATCATAGCACAATATGTGAACATTCTCTAACCCAAATCATAACACAATATGTGAACATTCTCTAACCCAAATCATAACACAATATGTGAACATTCTCTAACCCAAATCATAACAATATGTGAACATTCACTAACCCAAATCATAACAATATGTGAACATTCTCTAACCCAAATCATAGCTCAATATGTGAACATTCTCTAACCCAAATCATAACACAATATGTGAACATTCTCTAACCCAAATCATAACACAATATGTGAACATTCTCTAACCCAAATCATAACACAATATGTGAACATTCACTAACCCAAATCATAACACAATATGTGAACATTCACTCTGCAAAGGTTGACTTTGATAAAGTGAAGCAGAACAAAGTTAGAGAGGGTTTAGAACAGAGAACATTCAGGCAGGGTCTCCAAAAGTCTGTGACATTTGAAT